>CAHIKZ030001202.1:2605000-2940000 GCA_903632075.3 Acanthosepion pharaonis
AGCGCATTTTTAATGTCTGTCTCATTTGTACTGGGATGACAGGCAAAGATCTGCCTTATTATTGTATGTTATTATATTACTCGAGCGCTGTATGGTATCGCTATATTTTCTTGTTCTTCGCAATTTCCCTGGGGGGGGGGAGTAACATCGTTTGATTAATTACATTCTTATTTTTGGTTATGACAACATGATTCCCAACCGTCTCGGTATCGCTGTCCTGCAGTCATGGTTTCAACATGATAAACTACAAATTATGACGCTTGTCATGTCGTTTGAGCAATCACATACTCCCATACATAGTGCAAGTCGAGTAAGACCACCTCAAAGACTCATAACTTCCAAACGAACATTTTAGGGATGATTTCCATGTCGTTGATGAAGTAAGACCTACAAGTGTCTTACAAGCCATAGCAGGTTCAATACAGGCGAGTCTTCGGAGAGTAATCTAATTTTCTGGGTGTTTACTTTTATGATACCGAGTGAGGTCATTGTTTGACCCGACATAGCTTTGGCAAATTTTAACCTTCGTACTCGAAATAAAACGACGTGTCAAAAGAACGGTTTTCCTTTGACACCGCTATCAATTTAACTTCTTCAGCAATGTTTGTTGTTTTAAAAAATGCCGATTAGAATTTTAATAAAACCAAACATATGAAAGTGAATTGATACATTTTCTTTGTTCTTTGAAAATTTACAACAGAAATATTTATACACTATCGATTTATTGGATTGTTTATTTACAAGAATAATTTTATATTTACGAAATTCTAAAAATATGAACCCAACAAATGCGACCCAAATAATACAATTTGCTTTATAATCTGTTGATATCTTTTATAAAATTATGATAATAGAGAGGGTCTTGTATTATTTTCCGAAGGAAAAAACAAGAAAAGCTGGTTTTTTCTATGTTTTCATATATATATATATATATATATATATATATATATATATATATATATATATATATATATATATATATATATATATAGTGTGTATGTGTGTGTGTGTATATGTGTGTGTATTTAAAGATATATTAAAGCCGGACGTAATACTACATTTTCTCTTTTCATCTGACGCCCGTTACTAATGAAACACGACAAAATAAAAAAATCGCCACACACACACACACACACACACACACACACACACACACATATATATATATATATATATATGAATACTTACCTTTACGATCAAGAGACAAGAGTATTTTAATTAACTTTTACATCGATTTTATTAAGAATAAATAATTTTTTCTCTGATATATTTTTTATTAATTCAATTGTTATTTTTATACAAGGATTTGAATAGACTCTGCGTTTTTTGTTTTTTTAAACATTGTTTCTTTTGTCTATCGCACCCAAAAAAATTTAATAAAAAATAAAAAAAAGTTTTCCCGTGTACGCAGGCCGGTGGACAAAATAAACACTGTCTACTTTACGTCTACTCAAATACTAGGTATCCACTAAACATAAGGTTTGAAGTAAAAGGTATATTTTTCTTTAAAGACTCTAAGATCAGAGGATTTTAAGATGTACGAAACCAAATAAAGTTAAGTATTCATTTGTATTTATTACAATAATTAATGCTATATCCTTTGTCATTGAATAGTGTATAATGTTTAATTATACACTATTCAATGACAAAGGTGACATAAAAATAGATAAATACACCAGGAGACATTATCTTCCAGACATACACGGCTCAACCAGTTTTTTAGCGTTCGATATTCTTAGTTTTATACATACATAGATACATATATATATATATATATATATATATATATATATATATATATATATATATATATATATATGTGTGTGTGTGTGTGTGTGTGTAAAAATATATAGAAAATAGGAAAGAAAAATATATAGAAAATATGTAGCGTTGGAATCATATTTTTAAATAAATAATATATATATATATATATATATATATATAAAGGAAGAAGAGTAAGATACATAATGCAGTGTTCTTATAGATATTTTTATTTTTACAAAATAGTGCTCAATGTAAATTTACAGAGCGTTAATATTATAAATTAATTGATTTCTGAGATGAAGTATTATGTACATTATTTACATTATTCGGACTATTGTCCTCATCTTTGTCGCCATATTTATTACAACGTTTCGGCCGTTGTACGCTCCGGCCTGCTTCACGTGGTTGGAATGTCAAACTGAACCCTTTATTTCGCTCACTGGGTTAGACTGTTCTAGTTCCACGTGCCAGGTTTAATGGATGTCAGTTATCAGTTATCCCCTGTTAATTCTCCTCTCCAACTTCTCCAATGCCTTAACCAGGCACATTGGATAAAGTCGTTAGTTAGATCCAGTGACAGGACCCAATGAGAGAACTTGGAGAGGGGAATTAACAGGAGATAAATAACTGACATCCATTAAAACATGGCACATGTAACTAGAACAGTCTACCCCAGTGAGCGAAATAGATGGTTCAGTTCGACATTCCAACCACCCGAAGAAGGACAGAACGTACAACGGCCGAAATGTTGTAATAAATATGGCGACAAAGATGAGGACAATAGTCCGAATAATGTAAATAATATATATATATATATATATATATATATATATATATATATATATATTTATATATATGATTTCTGTAAATTATAAATGTTATCTTTAGTGGTTACACATACTTACGTTGTTATCCCAGTTTTTCTTTTTCTTAAATAGTTAATATTAATAACAACCGGCCTAGAGTGAGAAGTCCTACAAAAGAAAATTGTATATCCGAGAAAACCGCTATTATAACCGAAACGTGCTTTTACCAATTCGGCCACGGAGGCCGCGTTCGTAGAGCAAGGTTTGAATTATCTATTCCAGAAAGACGGATGCGCGTTGTGATGTAATGGATAACTGATCAGAATGAGAAATCGGTGAACGAATTCCAGTCGGGTTTGTTACATTCAATTACGCGCAAATAACCGTGGGAAAGTCTATGAATCCATCTCTGCTTTCCCCTCCCGTGCTATGGGATGAATAGATTGGCAGACTGGGTTCTATAGCCTTGGTTGGCAACTAGTCTAATGCAGAAAGAACGGCAACCGCCTGCGAGAAAATCTTTTGCATAATCAGTCAGGTATAGAAATATCTATCTATCTATCTATCTATCTATCTATCTATCTATAATTATTTATTCCAAAATTATAACATAAATATGTTATCAAATCACTACAAAAATAGCCATTTTGTTTCAACACTTTTGATGTGTTATCAATTGATGGTGTTCAACACTATGGCTATTTTTGTAGTGATTTGATAACATATTTATGCTATAATTTTCGAATAAATAATTATATTTCCTCTACTCTGTATTGAAAACTCTTTTAAGAATAGTATTGTTGGTTATTGGAATTTATTCCGTATACACCAATCCTATACCCCCCTCTCTCTCTCTCTATATATATATATATATATATATATATATATATATATGTGTGTGTGTATGTGTGTGTGTCTGTGTCTGTGTGTGTGTGTTTGTGAATATAGATAATATCCATCGCTGATAGCATGACTCGGAGTTTTATGCAGTCTTGCCATCTTCAGGGGCGCGGCATATTCTGACCGTTATAGAATTCGCGTTATACACACATACATACATACACACACAAACACACACACACACACACACATATATATATATATATTGAGAAATGTGCGGCAAGAAATAAGAGTGTGTGATTACTACAATCTTAACCTTTTCACGTCTAGGTTTATCCTTTATCTATCCTACATATCCTCATAATATGCACCGTTTGTTCCCAATCTGTACGTCCTTGCAACACTCATTCAGTAACCTTGAGGCTGAAGTATTGAGTGAACAACAGTTAAAAAAATATAAAAATTCAACGTTACATTGAATATGATGTCATCTCATTCACATAACATTTACGTAGATGACGTGTCCCTCCCGAATCCAAAAGTTGTTTAACAGGTTCAGTTATTCTTTTATTTTGGTTTATTTTTTTATTCTAATTTCCTTTATGCCTGATCAGGCCACGTTTAGAAGAGACTGCTCATAGTAAACGTCTATCTTTTTACATATCAGCTACGTAATTACTATCGAAGTGTGTTTTGTCGACTAGTGAATCTAATTAGAACATTTATGTCTAATTAAATAGTAACCCCATAGAGAAGCGGATAGTGAAAATTTCTCGGCGCGACCCACTTCCCAGTATCTCAACAAATGACCAAATACAACATTTTATGTAAATGAATCAAAATTAAAAAAAAAGGAGTCCTTCTTGATGATTTCGATAACCTCTCAGCACCTATCTTATATAGTTATAGGTATAATAAAAAAATAAACTACCAGCACATATACTTGCACGAACGTATAAATATATTTCTTCCTCAGCTGCTATAAATACAGTGCTCAATGTTATGCGAAAGAGCTATAACTATATATTAACGCGAATTCTATAACGGTCAGAATATGCCCTGCACCTGAAGATTGCAAAACTGCATGAAACTCCGAGTCATGCTATCAACGATGGATATTATCTATATGCACGAACACACACACACACACACACACACACACACACACACACACATATATATATATATATATATATATATATATATACATATATATATATATATATACCCAAGTATAGGATTGGTGTATACGGAATAAATTCCAATAACCAACGTATACTATTCTTAAAAGAGTGCTCAATACAAAGTAGAGCAAATATAATTATTTATTCGAAAATTATAACATAAATATGTGTTGTGTAGGAAACCTACCACCCCTCTTGAAGATGAACTTGTCTACAAACAAAGACTTTAAATAGTGGCATGTCAAAAGACAGAGGCGGAGAAGTTCTTGGCTGAGCTAGTTATAGACTACTCAGGCGATTTCTGTACCTACTTACCAACCTAATAAACCCCTTTTTATTGTTACGTGTTATTTGGCGTTTGTCTTTACTAACCCCAAATCAACATCATAACAATATGTTATAAAATCACTACAAAAATAGCCATTTCGTTTCAACACTTCTGGCGTCTTATCAAGTGATGGTGTTGAATGTAGATTAAAGGGTTTTAAAAGGTTTAAAACCCTGAATATACGAGTAATCTTATTAAAGAATAATATGCGCTCTCAGACAGGATTCGAATCAGCCGGCTGATGAGTTATAAGCCATTGAGAAAATGCAACATAAATAGCACAACGGTCCAAGAAACAGAATTAATATAGTTTGTAATAAAAAGTGAAAATATGAAATAGTCACAAGCAAATAAGCATATATTTAAAGCAAATCAACAAGTAAGAAAGCAAAAGAGTTCACAAACTATGAGTTGATTAGTACGCAAAGGCAAGGTCGGTCAAGCGAACGCAGTAGGTGTGTCTAGTAATTAAGGCAGATCTGAACTGAGGTTATTTACCTTAGCCTCCCCAGAGAGTAGGATGTTACACTAGGCTGTTTTTTTTATATGGGGCGATTCAGAGCCCGTAGATGTGGGCAAAAATTCCCCGTAGATCCCCCATACACGAGGTCGCCATTGTCTACCCACAAGGTGCAACTCTGACCTTTGGCACAGCCTCGTCTGGGTTCCTCTCTGCCCGAAGACAGAGAGCCTAAGTCAGCAGATCTGAACTGAGGGTATTTATCCGACTCCCACAGGGTCAGGATGTGACACAAGGTCGGTTTAACGTGGGAGACCCGAGTGTTTCCACTCAAAGGGCCAAAAGATCCAAAACTAGTCTTAGCATGTCAAGCAGATCTGTACTGAGTCATGTCAAAACTCAAGTCATCCCATTTTATTGGCTAAGAAAAATATCCCAGAATGCATTTTGTGAACTATAGAACGGGAGGGGTAAAAAAGTTTTGCAATCATTCTCCTTTTGTGCGAAATCAGCACTTCGTCGGATTTAACAATGGTCCCTTTAGCACAGGAGCACGTGGGTTCGAATCCTACCAGATAGCGCATATTCTCTTTAATATCATTGCTCTTACACTCAGGCCGGTAGACGAAAATAAACAAATATACTGTTTAATGAACAAATATAATTTTTATTAAAAAAAAGAAAAAAAATGTACTTCCTCTGCCTCGGAGATTAAGGTTCGAATCCTGCCCGTGAGCGCAAATTTTTCTTTAATAAGATTTCTGGAGCATTCAGGCAGGTAGACGAAAATAAATAAATATACTGTGTGACATGATCCTCTTTATTTATATTAAAAGTAATTAAATTGAATCAAATCAATCATTTGAGTTACTTATATTAAATATAAATCCCCACCCTAAAATTTAATAATTTATCGTTAATTCTTTCTTTGTATTGCTTCAAAATTGGATAAAATTGAGAACTAGAAAACATCAGGTGATTGCATAATTAGATCACACCCAAGCGGCCTTGACCGCTTTTGAATTGGTTCAGCGGTCCGATTCGATTTCATATGTGTTTCTATTTATCATTTGACAGTTGGATTTGATTTTATACGTAGCATTCAACGTTAGGTGCGTCCTGCACTAACTCGTCAGAAGGATCGTAGCCGTTATATCAAGAAGACGTGCAAATGTTTATTTCTTTCTTCGTGAGCTGGCTCTCATGTAAAATTGTCTTCCGATCTTCCAGAGACAGAAAGTTAAAATCTTCAGGGATCATCAGGAACTCAAAAGCTAAAATGAACTATAAACTCCACGAATTAAAAAAGAAAAAAAAGTGTTTTCAGGACGATAATCAAACAAATAAACAACACTGATCGAACGAAATAATTTTACATATAAACGGAAAAGACAAAACAAGATTTGTCTACCTTGGACTATTTATGAAAAGAAAAGAAAATATAATGATCAAAAATCGTCGATAAGATTATACGACAGATAAGTAAACCATTGAACATTTCTCTCATGACAATGTTTTATATTTTCTTTCCTTTCTTCTATTCTTTGTTTATCGTTTCCTTCTCTTCAACTCTATATTATTATATTAAAATAAATATAACTTTTCTGCACTTGTAAATTTCATTTTTTAACTTTTAATCAAAATATGTTCGTAAGCATATATCTGAATTTTGTTGAGAGATAAAATTCGTACAACTGTTTATTAAACAAACGGAGCGTCTACTCAAATACGTGTAACCACTAAAAATAACGTTTAAAGGGATAAAATCTGTCGGATTAATAAATAAAAAAATCTATTAGATTTTTTAGAAATTGCCTTGTTTACGTTAGGATCCAAAACTGAGCAGATATGAATATTTCAAGAGTCTATTACGAGAATGATTTCGCTTAAAGGCATAATCCAGCTTTGTCTGATTGGCTAAGTTCTTCTTAGCTCAGTCGGCCTAGAGCACGTCGGACTTAACAATTGAAGTTCAACGGAGTTTGGGATTTGAAGAACTCAATTTTCGGTCTTAACTGAAAGTTCGGCCCAAATCGAAGTTTCGGCCCAAATAGGTCTTTTTGTTGGAATTGGACCTGTAGCCCGAATCAAAGTTAAAGTGAGGTATTGAAGTTCCATGAAGTGAACTGAGGGATTTAAAGTTATTTCTTCAAAATGCTCTAAGGCGAAGTAAGAGAAGTCCCTCTTGCCTGTCCTGTGAGCATCAGATTTTCCAAGGCCGCTTTCCTCATTATGTGCCCTAGAAATTTCAACAGTCTCTTCCTGCTGTTAGGTAAAGTTTCCTTTTTGTTTCCGTGTTCTCTAAAACTTTGTCGCGACTCACATATTTGGTCCATGGTATCCTCAGTGTAGAAACACATTTCTCTCCATATTTCTGTTGCTTCAAGTCTCTTTATCTTTGAGGAGATTGTTCAGCATTCATTGCCATACAGGATGACAGGTATCATTAACAATTGAGTGTTCTTTTTGTTTTACAAACTTCAAAAAATTCTATGCGACGTCAGTTCCATCTTTCTTCCTGCAACCTGTTCATTTATTGTTTTCTCCTCACTTCTCCTCACTATATTTTATTCTCCCCCCCCACCTTTAACTCATTGCGTCCTAGTGGCATTATCACCTGCTTGGTGTGAAATGATAAAAAAAAAAAAATATTGGGTTCTATTTTACACAATCTTCGACTTCCTGACCGCGTTTGGAATCTTTTTGATTCCATCAATTAGAAAAAGAGTAAAAAAAACTTTCCTTTGAGCTTCGAAAATGGCGTCTTTTTGCTTTGATTGTTAGGGTTATAAATTACAGGAAGATCCCGATTGACGCGCTTAATATGCTGTCAAAAAGTGACTCTCTAACTGAAACGGTATTGATGGAAATTAAAAACCCATACAGAATACATGGCGGTCATAACTACTTAACCCATAATGATCATCATAAGATCATTATAATAACTATTGGCAGAATTTATTGTAAATAAAATACAATTGTGGCACAAGGCTTAAAAGAGGGAATGGATTGAGGCTAGTCGTCACTATCTTATATGTAGCTACTCCGATTCACAACCAAGTCACTCATTACAATTTACACATCTACCATTCATCACCGTTCAATCCTCCATATAACATAATACCGCATACAATCAGGGAACCTACAAAATACACACCATGACATAAAAATTTACTAAATACATTATATACAAATCTGTAAATGATACGCGATGAGAGTGTTATGAAATATCAAAACAAACAAAAAACAAACAAACATAATGACTATTGTCATAAGCATCTTCATGGTCATAATTATTTTGCTCATAATCATCATGATCCTAATAATTACTTTCGTCATAATCATCATCATTAGTTCTGTCATAATCATCATCATAATTACTTCCGTCATAATAATCATAGCCTTTGTCGTCATCATCATCACCAACGTCATTATTGCCTCTGTCATAATCATCATAATTACTTTCGTCATAATCATCATGATCCTAATAATTACCCTCGTCAGAATCATCATCATTACTTCTGTCATAATCATCATAATTACTTCCGTCATAATCATCATAATAACCTTTGTCACCATCACCATCATTATTGCCTCTGTCGTAATCATCATAATTAATTTCGTCCTAGTCATCACGGCCCAAATAATTACATTCGTCATAATCATCATCATTAGTTCTATCATAATCATCATCATAATTACTTTTGCATCGTCATCAATTATCATGATATTGTCATAGTCATCACTATTACCTCTGCCATAATTATCATCATTAGCATCGCCATAATAATCACAATATTTATTGTTGCCTGCATTATAATCACTGTAATCGTCATCATTATGTCACTGCTAAATATCATCATAATATACATTTGTATACTCACCACACATCATCACAACCATCTAACTCATAATCATCATCATCATCATCATAACTACATCTGTCATAATTATCAGCTATGCTAATTTTTACATCCTTTTCAGTAGAATTTCTCTAGCTTCCTCGGCATGTAAAAGATTTTACAGAAAGCCCGGACCGCCTTGAATAAAATGAATGTAATCTGGAAATCTGATCTGCCAGACAACCTCAGTGAATATGGCAATAAAGATGACAATTGACGTTGCATTTGAAATTTTGAAAACTATAGTTGACAGGAAATCAAGAACCCCAAAGAGAATTTCACAGGTGAAAAAATCCGAGAGAAGACAATATTAGAATAGAACTTAGGGTTACATCTAGCTTTTTCAACAGTAAAATGGTGAGACCTATCTGCCAATATAGTACGGTGCTTAAATCGTGAAGTCAAGGTACCAAACAGGAAAGCTCATGAGAACAATTGCCATGAAAGTATTTATAAAAAAGACAGAAAAATATTTATGCAACAGCTACATTGCGGCGTTGGAAAAGCGAATGATACCGAAGTGAGAGGTTGGAACAGATAACATTGCAGATTCTTCTTTAGATTTTATTAAGAATCTCAAGATACATTGCAGAAGCACCAGATGGAATGCACATACGCAAGATAGATTTATAAAGGTGCAAGTGAGATTTGGGTGAGAAAAATATCGTTAGCACAACACAGCGAAACAAACTCTGGGCTGAAACAAACTTTCCTAGCAGTAGACTTAGCAATTGATTGAGTGGAAAACGTTAGATCGAGAAAATACAACTAGTTACTCTCCTGAAGGTTAGCATCAGCCATACGGATGAAAGGTAAAAAAAGGTTCTCTAAGATGATTAAAAGTGTGCAGTTTAGATTCGGAGACATTAAAATGAACAACCCATTATTCCTGATTTTTTTAATCGGTTGCACCCCAAACAAGGCAGTAAAGTCACTAAGACACAAGGGGTTTACTGGATGTGGAAGGATTAGAAATTTAGAAAGTTTACCAAGGAACAAGAACAATCTGGAAGATAATAGAAAGCGATTGACATTGCAGTTAAATTTTTGAAGATTAAAGTTGATTGGGAAGCGTGGAGCCGGAAGAAAGTTCCACAAGTGAAAAGTGCGAGAAAAGAAACTGTTAGCATAGAAGTACACGGTTACATGTAGACAATTTGAGTGTAAATTGATGAAACCTTGTTGCTAATCTAGTACTGTGCTTAAATTCATAAAGTCAAGTACCATAACGAAGAGCCCACCCGAACAATAATCATGAAAGTATTTAAAGAAAAAGCAAAGGAAGGCAACATTAACAACAGATTGAATGTCATTTCCTAGATCAGATGCCAATTTGACCAAACCGATCAGACTTACCATTAAGTCAGATGTAAGTAGTTGTATGATCATATACTGATCATACAACTACTTACATCTGACTTAATGGTAAGTCTGATCGGTATCGAGTTGAGAATTGATGACATCTGGAATGTCGTTGATAAAAATTAGGAACAGGGTAGGTCTGCGGAAAGAGCTATGGTGTGTGTGGGGGAACAATCGCATTTCGAGATTATCAGGAACAGTCTCATGGCAACTTCTAGTTTGATGAGAAAGGGATATGAGTTAGTCTTTGATAGTTAGTCTTCCAAGTAAGAATTGAACTCAATCTGAGAATCGTTTTGTAACGAATTGTGATAGCTAGAAAAATATATAGATATATGTAGATATAGATACGAACAAGAATCGCAGAGACTGACAGATAGACATATAGATAAATAAATATATAGATGAACAGATTGAAATATATAGATGGGTCGATATGAATAAACTGGAACAGATAGCTATGAACTGATTGGAATAAATGGATAGATATGGACAGATTGGAACATTATACTATATCTATCTATATATATATATATATATATATATATATACTCAAACCTAGAGAACCAGACAAACCTACCAAGGTTTCACCTAAGCGGATCGTCGAGACGATGTAGTTACTATATATATATATATATATATATATATATAGGTAATTATACTCGTATATATATATATATATATATATATATACTCTCGACTCTCCAGTCGAATTCGACGTATGAGGGTCAAGCAGATCAGTTCCTAGAAACCGACAGCCCGACTACTGCACATGAGATTTGATTATAGTGGTGAAGGCTTCGTGCAGGACCAGCCACACTTTTTGAAGGGCCGAATACAGAGACCTGGTGCACTACGTGCCACAGGGTCCCCAAACGAGTCTCCGCAGGTTTTGAATTCAGAGTTGACCTTCTTCTAGACCAGTTGCCATCCAAGGCTATAGAACCCAGTCTGTCCTGTTATTTACCCATAGCTAGAGGGAGAAGAAGAGGATTCACACGTTTCCCAAGAGTATTATTGCGTAAGTGAATGTAATGGATTCGAGTAGAATTCGAACTAGGCTTCCTGAATCCAAGCCGGTATCCATTACGCCACTGTGCCTATATATATATATATATATATATATATATATATATATATATATATATATATATATATATATATATATATATATATATATATATATATATATATTAAAATGAAGAGAGAATCTGCAAACGATTTTAGTTGTATATATTATTATATATTATACTTTATTTTCCACTTATTATGGAAAATAAAAGCATAATATATATTTTTAAAAATTCACATTACAACCAAAAAAATCTATACACTTTTTCTCTCGTTGGAACAACTATAACCTCTTCCCTATATATATATATATATATATATATATATATATATATATATATATATATTATTACTAATGTTCACCCAATACAAGGCCCGATATTTACTCAAGGTAGAGGTTTACTGCGTGTTGTTGTATTAGCACAAGAAAGGGCAAGAATTCATGTTCTTGTGGCTAACTCTAGCCTTGAGGAGGTCAAGATTTAATTAGTGAATAATATTTTAGTGCTTAGTCGGAGGCGTTAGATGTATAAGGTGGAAGTAGACTTTATAGATAGATAAACTGAGAAAAATTTCAAGATCGATATGAACTCGATATCTGAATGAAATAGATATGAATAGGAATAGATTGATATAAATAGACTAAGATAGATTTAGATAAATACATAAATATCGACAAACTTGATAGCGAGACAGACAGACAGACAGAGAGATAAATATTAAATACGCAGATATGTGTGTGCTTGTGTGTGTGTGTTTTGTGTACTCGTTTAAGTGTGTGTGTGTATTCGGGTGTGTATGTACTCAACGACTGCTTATCTTTGGTGTCACGAAGTTGACTGCCATTTTGCTGCTCGGTTTCATCTTTGTCTGTCTGTCTTCCTTTCAGCCTGTAAAAAAAAATCCCAAATAGCGGACGATCATAAATTCTCTAATTATCTTAAATTAAACGGCAGGATTTCCGGATTCCATGCCGGGCTTCCGTTCTTCATGAGACCTGGATGTGGCCATTATTCTTGGCGCGAATTTTATCTGAAGACCTATTTTTCTTGTTGCTGTTGCTGTTCGTATCGGCATGGGGCAAATAAAGTGACGAGGCCAACTGGGGGAGTAGGACATCAGTTCCTAGAGCTTTTTCAGTCAATGTCATTTACAGGTAGACAGGTAAATACATTATGTCAGACTGAGATAGATAGATAGATAGATAGATAGATAGATAGATAGATAGAATGGAAGCCCTCAACTTCGCCGAGAAGACTTCGTGCCTTGAGAGACTATTGGTTCTTAAATTCAACCCAGATTTCAAGTGGAACTGGTACATACGATCCATTGCTAAAAAGTCAGGAAAAATGGTACCGCTACAGTAAGTACCTGACACCTCTTGCTATCTTTTCCCTTTAGAAGAGCCAGATCAGGCCTAAAATGGATTACTGCTTTCATATTTGGGCAGGAGTTGCTCAGTTTCACTTTCCAGTCACGATAGAGTCCAAAGGTATCTCCGCATCCTTGTGGGTAACAAATTATTTTTCACCCTCCAACCGCTTTCTCACAGGCGTGATGTTGTGAACCTTTTACTGCTCTATCGCTGCTTCAGAGGAAAGTGCTCAAACGAACTGCATTCCCTGGTCCCGCCAGTTTCATCCCTCACGGCTAGAACCGGCCGTGCCACTTACATTGTATCAAACCACCCTTATTCCTTTTGTGTTCCATTAATGAGAAGTAATTTCCAGTTAAGCAGCTTCTTCCTGATAACCACTGCTCTGTGGAAACGACTTCCAAGAGGATGTTTCCCCGAACACTTGAATCTTAACCTGTTCAAATCTAATGTTAACTGTTATCTTCCCTACCTACCTGTATAAACTGTGACTCTGTAACCATCTACCTCGAGTGGCCCCCGGACCTTGTACAAAGTGAATCTCGCTGTAAAGAAAATTCTGAAGGGCGGTTCCTTGGAGTTGCAGAACACACGAGGGATTGCACAAGAGTCAGATATAAGGTTAAGAAACTGGTAGCAGAGTCTAGTTTCGATCTACGGACTTCTAGATTATGGGTTAAGCACTTTTCAACTGCACCACTCTGCTAATAACTGCTCTCTGTAGTCTTTAATAAGGTTTCTGCTCCTCTAAATTGGTTCTTTTTTTGCCATTTTATGCTATGCAGAAAACTTCTATATCAGTTATATTCAATATCTTCTGTTGATCCCCTGCCTGTGATTAAGTTGAGTCGTTCAAATATATATATATATATATATATAATATTTTTGGGGGTGCCGCAAACGTTTTTGGAGTTTGTAATGTGAATTTTTTTTCTAGAATTCTAGAAAGAAAGAAAATACGGATTGCCAACACACAAACAGAATGTCTCATATCGAGAATATTCCACATTGAACATGAAGAAAAATTAATTATTTTTAATAATATGTAAAATCGCCACTTTCACCTGAAGACGGTTGGTGAGACCAGACCAGAAACACGTGTCGTGAAATTATGTAAAACAAAGTATAATATTTTTCTCAATAAATCCACATTACAAAGAAAAACGTTTGCGGCACCCTCTTCTTTTTTAATATACATACTTTTCTCTCGTTGGAACCACTACAACATATTTTTTTATATATATATATATATATATATATATATATATATATATATATATATATATTTATTTATTTAAGAAACGAAAATCGTGGTAATCCGTATGGATAATTCCAAGGAGGATGAAATCCTGAGAGCTCAATGATAAGTCAGGGCGAATAATTTAATTTAAAGAAAAACAGACTACTTTAAGGCTCCATTAGTTATAATTTATTTCACCAGAGAATTTTATTTTTCTCTGGATTTTCAGACTTAACTTTCAAAGGTAAAACGAAAGATGAAAGATGGCATATATATATATATATATATATATATATATATATATATATATATATATATATATATACTAATAGTGATACTCGTTTGGAAAAATTCTCAGATTGCTCAACTTTTAGATATGTCAAAACAAATCGGTACCTGATCCGTTTAGCTGAAACCGAGGTAGATTTCCCTGGCTCTTTAGGATTTATTTTTTATATATATATATATATATATATATATATATATATATATATATATATGTGTGTGTGTGTGTGTGTGTGTGTGTGTGTGTGTGTGTGTGTGTGTGTGTGTGCATGAACAAATATAGAGGTAGAAATGAGAACACGTGTTTCTCTTATCCCTAAAGTTGGAGATGAGACCACGTCTCTCATTGGTCAGTAAATGGTATTTATTTTTTGTATAAATACGAAAAATGTGACACAAAGCCAAAAGTGACGATGGGGGAAGACTGGTCATCATCTCTCTCATCATAAACTTATCTAGACACAATCACTGACCTAAACAAACTCTACAATATTCTTTGCACCGTAACGAAACATTGTTACACGATGGCTGCAAACTCGTGTTCGAGCATTGCCATTTTTTGAATACCCATAAGAGAGCACATCGATGAGCTGCTCTTGAAACGCAACATTGTTGCATAACATTCTTACTACACCCACCATAATACCTTATAGTCTCTATGAAGTTCTAACTAGTCCCCATCGTACAATTTCTTTCTCGGGGTTGGGATATAAAATAACTTTTAAAAATGAATACCCAATTTGAATAATACTGTATCTACAAGAAACTGATAATAATTAGTAAGAAAAACTCTCCACAATCTTTCGTCGAGTCAGAAATATCAAAAAATTAGAAAAAAAATTACGCCACCTTCTTTGATAAATTTAATCTTAACACCAAGAAACTGATTAAAAACTGGAAAGGATCAGTATAAATATAAATAGACACAACATGTCTATATTAATCAATGATATATATATATATATATATATATATATATATATATATATATATATATATATATATATATATATATATATGCCCCTGTGTTTTCAGATGGCCCCTGCTTGAATGTCTTAAGCTGATGGAAGTGAAAACTCTCATGCATCTTTGTTTTACTTCAAAAGCGACACTTAATATCATTCAATATTTTCTACATACACACGCACACATACCATTTGCACACCGACACTTTGCCTGCGTCTTTCTTGTTCACTCGGGTTTAACGCGCGCGCACGCGCGCGCACGCGCGCGCACGCACACACACACACACACACACACACACAGAGCGCAGAAGCCCAAAAGCCCTCGTCAGCCGCGTTCATTCAGGCTGCTTTTCTCAGGTTACCTCTGGAGTAAAAATACAGCAGCCTCCCACCTGCCATTCTGTCACTTTGTCCTTGGGGTCTGCAATCAAGAAACCTGTGCCAACAATTTGGGTGAGAGTGTTCGCAAGCGGGTGTGTTATCCTGCTGAATTTCATGTCGATATCATAATGACGATTAGGCTAATGAAAATGATTATAATAAATACACGATAACGAACAACAGATAATGATGATGATGATGATGATGATGATGACAGTAATACCGATGATGATGATAATGATTATGACAAAGGTAATGCTGATGATAATGAAAATTTCGCAATTACAATAAATATGGTTCTGATGAATGTAATTATTATTATTATTATTATTATTATTATTACAAAGGAAATTATAGTGACGTTTATGATAGATAATGATTGTGATGATAATTACGATGGAAGTAATTATGATGATGAGGATTATGAGGAAGTGTATTGTGATGATGAGTTATGATTACAGAAAAGTAATGACGATAAGGATTACGACTGAGATAATGAGGGTAATTATGACTGCGATGGTGATTATGACAATGGTTATTTTGAGGATTATGACGATAAAAATTATGATGCAGATTATAAAAATGCTTATTATCATGGTTATGACGAATGGAATTATGATGATTATGATGAAGGTAACTATTACTATGATGATGATTATGACAAAGGTAATTATGATGATTATGACGATAGTAACTGTTTTTTTTTAATTATTTCACACCAAGCAAGGCGGAAATGCCACTAGTACGCAGGGAGTTACAGGGGGGTGAAAGTGAGAGAAACGAGTGGATATGAATGGATTGAGGAAAGGACAAAAGATGAACAGGATTCAAAAAGACAGAAAATGGCGATTTTGACGATTGTAGTTATCAGGGAAGCAAGAAAACGGAAGGGATTTCCACAGATGAGGAGTGCGAGAAAAAACTGTTGGAGTAGAAGTGGCGGTTACATTTAACTATTTCAACAGTAAATGCCAATCTAGTAGCAGACTTGAATTCATGTAGCAGCGGCACCAGAGAAAAAAAGCTTGTCAGGGCAGTTGATGGCGAAGGTAATTAGGACCACGGTGATAATTATGACAATGATTATTATGAGGTTTATGACGAAGGTAATTATAATTGTGATGATGATTATGTTGAAAATAATTATGACGGTGATTATAATTATAATGAAAATAATTATGATGGCGATGATAATTATGACGAAGGTAATTATGATGGCGATGATAATTATGATGAATGCAGTTACGATGGTGATGATGATTATGATAACTTTAATTGTTATAGTTATGACGAAAGTAATTATGGTACTAAATATGATCACGATTTTAATGATTATAGTCATGTATTGAATAATTACAGCTGCTGCTGATGATAATAGTAAAAAATGAGCGAATGATTGTAGAGATGATTACGATTCCACTTATGATAATCAGAGTAACAGATTGTAGTCATGATGTCAGTCTTGTTATTTTGTGTTAATCTCATGAAAACTTTACGGTAAGCAGACAGGAAAGTGCTCCAAGAAAAAAACTCAAGACAAAGCCCAATCTTTAACTTATACAAGGCACCAGAACTACTCATGTTTGAGGGTTATTGAATGAAGTATTTTGCATGAACATAAGACGAAGAAGCGAAAAGATCGTGAGAACGTGTAGGAAAGATAACTTTAAGGTATTAAAATTGTAATGATCGGGTAAGAATCTTCTTTGGGAATCTGTACCACAAAGCGGTGGTGTCTTTTCACGCATGCGTGCTTGGAATGTTTTGAAACAATCCTAAGTCTGTTTTCTCAGCTGCACAATCCGAGAATACAGACAAGAAAGCTGATGACATAATTTTCTATATATTTGGGCGGTGGACCAATCCAAATAGAAAAAGAAAAACGGAACTATCCGAAAATCAGTCTTTTCCATTCCAGAATTATTATTTTTACAAATGACAGCATAGTGGCAACACACGGACACACTGACCAACGTTTTCCTTTCTATATAAGCCGCTTTTTCCCTCTCAGTAATAAAGTCGATTATGGGTGACATAGAGAATATGAGAATTACTGCATACATCATGCTCATATTGTCGTTTCAGTCGAGTAAAAAAAAAAAGGTTCCACTTCCGGTCTTCAATAACCTTCAACCATAGTATTTTCGTTAGTTCTTCCTATAACCGTAAAAAATTATCCTCTGAAGATTTTTCTAGCAAAAGACATATTCTGACGACACGTTGACCAGAAACAGCCTTTATACTTTACTTTCGATACACAACAACAATTCAACTTCACAACAAGGAAAACATTTCAGTACAAAAGAAAGAAAGAAACATTTCAGAACAAAAGAAAGCGACAACAGTTTCCGATTTAATTAAAGTCATAAAAATGTTCAACAAACAAAAAGAAACGGAAACAGCTGTTTTTTTTTCTAAATTAATAAAACTTAGGATCAAAATATGAGTTTCCTTTGCCTAATTTCGTTGCTTGCTAACAGCTTGTTACAACCGATCAACCCTTTTCTTTTAGCATATTGATCTCGCAAGCTATTTTGCAATAGAAATGTACATTTCAAAGATTAGACGGAGATGTTAAAAGTGAGGAAACCAGGGATAAACCTCTATTTCTGTTGAAAATGAATCAGGAACTGGGCGATAGTCGAATCTATCTACTCCTAGTGAGAAAAGAAAAATAATTCAATAGTAAATAAAAGTTCAGAATTTTAAGCGGAGACGTTAGAAGTGTAGAATTGAAGTAGATTTTAGAAGGAACCCGAAAGCCATTTATACAAATTGAGGTAAATCCTCCCTGGGTGACCTAAAAATGTGCAGATCTCCCAAGCCGTTGTTTCTACCAACACGCCTACATTAAAATGTTGAACTAGAAGTTTGTCAGTCATAACATAATGTCGAAATTCAGTATTTTTTGAAATAAATTAACTTTGGAAGAAGCCAATATTTTCACTAGTAAAAAATTAAATTACTGCCAATGGCTTGTAAGACTTAAACGCTTCTTAAATATTCTCTGAAGTAGTTTAAATTTTAGTACTAATCTATGATTTTAGGGTTCACGGTAAGAATAAACGGATGACCGACTAGTGTAAAGGTCAGCGACTCAAATTTCGGCCGAGTGAATTACGTTTACTTTTGCGCAAATATCATTGAGAAAGTTATGAATCTATCTCTTCTCCCACCAGCTATGGGTTAAATAACAAGACTGACTTGGCTCTCTTGCTTTGAGGTGGCAACCAGTTTAGAATAAGTAAAGTTCTGAATTTAAAACCAGCCTGAAATGCGTAGCATGCCTTAAATACACCATTACTGTTATGGCTATAGCGTGTGGCGCCCTTACAACCTGAATGGAACTCGTGATGGTGGGAATCGATCTCATTCTGAAGAATGACACCATATCGTTAACATTTGCATTATTATATTTTTCCTAAAGAGCTCGATACTGCATTACGAATTTTAGTGCGACAATTAGGAAGATGCACCTTATATATTTAAAAAAAAAATAAGACTTTCTCCCGAAGAACTGCTTTTTGAAACCGACTTACGGCAGGATGTTTTCCCAATCACTAAATCTTGACCCTCTTCACGTCTGGAGTTAACCGTTCTTTCCTGCATAGCTCTATGAAATTCACATTTGTTCTCTACTTTGAGTGGTTCTTGCGCATTTTTATTTTGCACTTGATTACTAGGGATTTTTGTCTCTATCTTATCGAGATGAGTACTAACAGAACAAAGTTTTTTTTTATATATTAACTGGAAAACAACAAATCAGGCATAGCAGAACATATAAACTACCGTCTCCTTAAGAATTAGGTAAAAGGTGAGACCACATTGAAAATATGTATCTATGGTTTGCTTTAAAAAGACACTATAAGTAATCTAAGTTTCGAATGGACATGGTATTTAGTCAAACAATATTGGACCGTTAAGGCCTTTCATGCAATAAATAATGCTGATTATGTTTAGGACATGACCGTTCCCTATAATCGTCGGTATATCCAGAAACATATTTCAGAACAGTGGTAGTCATGGATACCTAACAGTACCTATCTTCTTACCGAGAAATATGCAAAAAAAAAAAAACAAAAACAAGTTGTGTTTACTCCAGAGAAATTATTTTAAATAGGCATGTTCCACACTTCCCTGTGCATTGTCCTATTTCCAATTATTATCAACTGATGTGCTACAGTATTTGACAGAGACTAGGCAAGTGAGGACTTTGGAGAACCACTTGACCATAAATATATTATCTAGCTAGGCATGGGGGTGAATAAATGGTGTAATATCAAACATTCCCCATGAAATATGTATCAAGGAGGCACTACATTGTACTGTTGATCGCTGGGTTTTGTGCATCAATCGTGCTGATGGAAAGGTGCAGACTGTTCAGTAAACTCTGAATAAATAATTCCTCTCATACTAGTGTTACAAAATTATGACTCACCCTGTATATTGCTAAATTTTTTCGTTATCCGTAATAGAATGTAAAAAGTAATCTTAATCCTAAAATACCTCCTTGCTTCTATTAAACATATAGCCACTTCCATTAAATATATAGCCACTTCAATTAAATATATATCCACTTCATTTAAATAGATAGCCACTGCCATTAAATATATAGCCAGGTATTTATTGTTAATTTTTCCTCAGGTATTATGTTTCTATGGCGATGTAAATGGATACAGAATTACATTTAACGACTGTCTCCCTTTGAGAGGAAACATCAAATATTTTTAAAATCAAATCTCACCCCAATCACGACAATAAAGACATTAAGACACAAGGGTGTTACTGACCTTCAAAGAATTAGAAAACAGAAACATTATTAAGCGGGGGGAGGGAGAGTACATGACAATAGATAATGATTGATATTGCATTTATATTTTTGAAGGTCAAAGTTGACTGGGAACAAAGGTGTCGGTTGAGAGTTCCACAAGCGAGTAGTGCGAGAAAAGAAAGAGCCAATTCAACAGTTACTGTGCTCAAAGTAGGTATCACAGCGATGAGCTCATCCAAACAATTAACATATAGAAAAGGCACTGGTAAGCAACATTACGGCGGTGGGAAAGCAGAGAGGCCAGGTAAGCACTCATAATATTGCTGATTCTTCTTTGGATTTAATCAAGGAGCTCAAGGCTTTAGCAGGGACGCGGGACCATATATGGTAACAATATTCTAAGCATGGATGAATGATAGGCTTATAGATAGATTTTGGAGAGAAAAATTGTCTTGCACGACAGAGTGAACTAACTTTCTTAGCAACTAACCTAGCAATGGATTCAATATGGTCTTTCTACTTCATCAATATTTTATCAAGAATCTTGAGATATATAGCAGGAGAACCAGACCATATTGTGATAAAAACAATAAAGATAGTGATACTAGTCAGAATAATTTTTTCGAATAATGAAAATTCGAAATCTCAAAACTTAGGGCCAGAAATTTAAAGAAAGAAAGAAAAGTTTGATGTTCTGTGGGTATTTAGAGTGTGTAAAGCCCCCCCCCCCGCGCGCCGACGTCTGTTATCTGTATGATGCCGAAAATAGATGTGTAAACCAACGGAATTCTTCTTGGTAAACAGCGGCAGTTAGAAGCGCCGCATATTCTGTAATACGATGCACCCGACTTGAAGGCTGAAAAGCTTGTATCAAGATACGATATAAAAAAAAATATGGCAGGTAAAATTATGTCTCTTCATTTAACGCATCTTTTCGACCTGCTTTTTTTTTTTCGTTGTCTGTAGTTGAACGTAAGAAAGAACATAAATCCTACAAATACCTTCTCGCATCTGTTGCTGTTTCGCGGCTATTAATATATAATATTCACTTAACTGAAAAGAGAACACCATAAGCACTGTACAATCATGAGAGTATTACACACGGCATTATTATTATTATTATTATCATTATTCTTATTATCTAATCATTTCACCCTAAGCAAGGCAATAGAGACACTAAGACGCAAGTGCTAGAGAATATGCAAATATACTAAGGAGAGAGAACAATAAAAGAACAAAACAGAAAATAACGTTTGACGTTGCATTTAAATCTTTCAAGAACAAAGTTGACTGGAAAACAAAAAACCGGAAGAGAGTTCCACAAGCAAGACGTGCCACAGAAGCATTTGTTAGCATGGAACTTACAGCTAAATTTAGCCATTTCAACTGTAAACCTTGTTACTAATATATTACATCGCTTAAATTCATAAAACCTAGATACCATAGACGAATATTTACCAGAACAATTACCATTAAAGTATTTCTAGTAAAGGTACAGGGAAGCTACGTTAGGACGGCAGGAAAGTGACTGAAGCCGAGATGCTAGGTTAGGACCAGTAACATTGCAGCTACTGCTTTTGATTTTATCAATAATCTCTAAATATATATCTTCTTTATATTCTTATATATTCTTATTATATATATTCTTCTTTGGATTTTCTCCATAATCTCGGGATACATAGCAAAAAGCTCCAGACCAAATATTTAGCAGGGGCACTGGACCAGATGCGGCGGCAATATTCAAAGCAAGGACGAATTGTAGACTTATAAATACGTAAGATAGTTTCTAGCGAGAAAAATGATCACGCACAACACAATGAAACAATATTCCGAGCAGCAGACCCTAGCAATTTCTTCAATATAATTCTTCCATTTTATGTCAACAGAAAAAGTTAGTCCGAGAAGGCGCAACCTATCACTCTCTTAGAAGTTAGCATAAAGCAAATGTGAGGCAGAAAGGCACCAATAAGATAATTCATAGAGAGCTCTTACATTTTAGAGGCATTAAAATTAACAAGCCATTCCTTTCCCCAGTTAACAGTTCAATGTAGGTCTTTTTTTTAGATCATGTGCCAAGTTGACCTTATCGAACTGATCAAACTTACTATTAAAACAGAAGTTAATAATTATTATCATTAAAAAAAATATAATCAATTTATCCCAAGCAAGGCGAAGATTGTAATGAAAGTGAAAGAGAATGAAAGAGACTTTACAGGCAACCAAAAACTAAATCCTAAACAGGAAACAAGGGATAAATCTCTACTCCTATTAAAAAGATCAAGGATAATTGTGAAGCGGACGACAGGCAATCCTGTCTAATCCTATGCATTTGTTTCATAATCATATTACGTGTCATATGCAGTTACTTAGGGAAAACGAAGGATGTGATTTTTTTGTTGTTTCTACTTAAAGAAAATATAGCTATTAAAAATGGACAAAGCGCTCCGCAAGATATGGTCTGTGCTTGTCAGAACTTCGTTTTGGATTTACTGGCAAAGATGGTACATGAGGGATTTTTTTAAATTTATTTAATTAAGACAAACAAAATAACAACCTAATACCTGAAGCAGGAATTTGGAAAATAAACTGTCAAACATATCCAAAGAAACACACCAGTGAAACATCTATAAATTTATGAAATCAAAATGATTGATTGATTCATTTTCTACGGCTTATCAACCTTGTAGGCCAGAAAATATTTTTAGTTTGTAAGAATTTTTGGGAGGGGGTGGGAGAGATAATGATGGTTTAATGATACAAATTTTACTAATTAACACATAGTCGGGGGAAGATGAGGTGAATTCATGTGCGTAAGTGAATATGACGAACCCAACGCTAGTTGGAACTTGGTTCTCCGATTAACAATTGCAAGCCATTACATTATTATTACACCACCCGCAAATCCAAGCATACAGGTATTTAGGGATTTTGTTGAATTGTTTTTATTTGTTGTTGTTGTTGTTGTTCTTCTTCTTCTTCTTCTTCTTTCTTAGATTTCTGTTATATACACACATTTCCTTCCGGGTCCCAACTAGAGGCATAAGGTCAGAAATGGGTTCATGACATTTTCCACTGATCAATTTTGTAAAAAAAACAAACAAAAAAAACACAGATTTTACACGGATAGAGCTCTTCGTAATATATGAGCTGCCCTTGTGAGTACAATATTTTTGTATTTCTTTAAGGCATGGACTACTAAGAATCCCGTCTATCAGAACTCTTTCCAATCAATCCGAGGGCTCCAACTACAACTGGAATTAATGATGTCTTCATGTGCAACATTTTTTAGATTTCCAATTCAAGATCCTTGAAGATCTTCAAAGATACATTACAATCTGCAAGGACTGCCATGTCAATAAGAAAGCACATTTTGTTCTTGTTGTCTTTGATCACAATGTCTGGGCGATTAGCTTTGATTGTTCTGTCTGTGTGCATTGTAAAGTCCCATAGAATTGTTTCAACTGCTATTTCTGTAAACGGGTATGGATGATGTTCATACTAGTCAATTGCAGTTTCCTTTTCGTAAAAGTTGCATATTTTCCAGTGAAGATACTGACCCAATCTATCATGCAGAGTTTTATATTCAGTGGGTGCTAACACCATGCAACCTGATACAAGATGGTCAATTGTTTCTGGATATTTATCACAGAATCTGTAATTCAGTTTAACACAAATTTTCAATATTATTATTATTATTATTATTATTATTATTATTATTATTATAGTGCAGTTGAATGCCTACTGAAATTAGTACCCGCCCGCACATTTTGCGACAAGTAAAAACTATGCATTTTTTTTATTCAGCATACTGAATATGATAAAAACAATGTGATTCTAATTTTTTCTCAGCCACGCTTCTCAGCTATGACGTCATCAAGATGGCTGCTATGTTATTTTGACTGGTCGCATTCAGTTAAACATGACGCCTCACACATTTGAGTTAGTGATTGTTGTGAATTATCGCGGTGAAAATTGTGCCCGATATGCCAGTGGCAGAGGTACCTGAACTGCCCGAGGTACCGGAAACCCTTGAAGCGTCTTGAGCGTCGACTGACTGTCCAACAAATGGGTACACTGAAATGCCAAATGCTACCGTGATACCTGAGATTCGACGGTCGGGCCGAATTCGGAAGTCGTCATCCAAGTTTGGGGACTGGGTAGTCAAGTTTGGAGGTGTTGTGAATTATAATACTTATCATAATGTTTTATTTAGTGAAATTTGTGTATGTATAGATTTAGAAAAAAACCTAATTATTTTGGACAGGCTCATTAGAACAAGGGGGTGGTGGTTTACCCCTGGTTGGTTATAAAAGATGAGCATTTGGACTAATCAGGAGCCCTAGCAAGTAGTCACTA
The DNA here is from genome assembly GCA_903632075.3 of Acanthosepion pharaonis. Lineage (NCBI taxonomy): Eukaryota > Metazoa > Mollusca > Cephalopoda > Sepiida > Sepiidae > Acanthosepion > Acanthosepion pharaonis. The sequence continues at coordinate 2,630,091 of CAHIKZ030001202.1, forward strand.
TTGATGACCATGCTACCCTCGTGCAAACAAGCTGACAGCTACTTACCTTGCTGCAGAAACTAAATACATAAAAGTGAGATGATTTTTCTAAAATTGTTTCCAATTTGAAACCTTTTTTCTCATACGTCTATCTACGATAATCCAATAGTTTTTTGTTCTGAAAATTTCGCTTAAACATAAAAAATCGGCATTTTCTTCCAGAGAACTGGAATTAATGTATTCAAGTACTAAAGTAAGTATGAATAAATGACCTCAACATAAAGCTTTCCCATTTCCTAAGTATCCAGAAAACATAATATGATGGGAATTAGACAACAATTAAGGAATATATTAATGTTATCGTTGGGATTTTTAGAATTAAATATTTACTGGCATTATATAACGCTGGGTGCGGCAGAAATACATCCCACATTTTAAAGCTTGACAAAAAGACTAAGGTGACGGCTATTAAAAAAATATTTCATCGTTGTTCAAACAAAGGGATATCTAATCTATTTATTTCTATTTCAAATGACATCCTTCAAATGATGGCCACAATTCGCGAAAAACTCTTGTAGACGATTTCTAAATCTTTTCCGTCACTTGGAAGTTCGACTGTTTTGAGGTCTTCCAAGTGGCTTTCTTTTAAGCGCTGAATCTGTGTCTCTGACATTTTCAACCCATAGCAGTATCGATTTTCTATCGGGGACAGTACCATTCCAACACCCGGAAAAAAAAAAAAAAAAAAAAAAACTACGGCAGCTTTCTTACTCGGTTTTGTAACAGCATTAAGAAATTTATCTGTGAATTTGAGAGGGTTAAAATAAAAATAGTCGTAAAATGTCTCGATTATTCAACCAAACATGGCTGAATGAAGATATGATGCCTAAAAAAACACACACACGCACACATATATATATATATATATAGGGAGAGAGAGAGAGAGAGAGAGAGAGAGAGAGAGAGAGAGAGAGAGAGTGAGAAAGTGAGCGAGCGAGCGTGCGGCAGAAATCCCTCCCACATTTTAAAGCTTGTCAAATAGATCAAGGTGACAGCTGTTAAAAAAAATATTTCATTGTTATTCAAACAAAGGAATATCGTTTTTATTTATTTCTATTTAAAATAACATCTCCAAATGGTGACTTCTTTTCGCGATAAAATCTTGTAGACGATTCCTAAATCTTTTCCATCACCCGGAAGTTCGAGGGTTTTGTGGCCTTCCAAGTGGCTTTCTTTTAAGCGCTGAACCTATGGCCCTGACATTTTTAACCCATAGTAGTATCGAGTTTATATTCGGAACAATACCATTCTAACGTAACATGAAATGAGCAGGAAAAGCTGTAGCAATTTAAAAAAGCGTTTCAACATGAAAATTAAATTCGTGAACTCGAGGCACCAAAGAAGAACAGTTACTATGATAATACTTAGAGAAATGGCGCAGGGAAGGTACATTACGACAATGAAAAAGTGATTCAAGTCGAGGAGCCAGGTCAGGGCCGATAACATTGCAGATTCTTCTTTGGATTTTCTCCATAATCTCGGGATACATAGCAAAAGCTCCAGACCAAATATGGTAGAAATATTTAATATACGACGAATAAAAAATGTGCAAGATAGATTCATGTGAGAAAAAATTGTCTGTCACGATACAGTGAACCAACTTTCCTATTAGTAGATATAGCAAATGACACCATCTAATCCTTCCGATTCATATAAGTGGAAAACATAAACCGAAAAGGCACAGTGCGTTAATTTTGTAGAGGTTAGCATCAGCCATGCTGGTGGAAGGTAAAAGACGTTCTGTCAGACGGTTAAAGGAGTTGCCATGGAAACATTTATAGGGAAGCTACGTTATGGCGGTGAGAAAATGACTGAAGTCGAGATGCCAGTTCAGGAGTAATAATATTGCAGATTTTTCTGTTTAGTGTCTCAAGTTATATAGCAGAAGCATCAGACCAGATGTAGTAACAATATTTAACACACGGACGAATGGTACACTTATAAAGAACATTGAACAGGCGAAAAGAAACTGAGGTTGTTGAAAGGAAAAGAAATAAATTCATATAAAATGAAGAACAGTGAATAGTGATAAATTAGTTTTTTTTTGTTGCTAAGAACTACCTACGTAGTACATGATTCATGCCAAGAAACACCTGGAGAATAATTTGAATCTATCCTTCTTATTTCTAGAATCTACATTTACTACCAATTCCTCTTTTATTCATATCACGCATCACATTCCTTATGAACATTTTAACGGAAACCTTCTACTTTGAGAGGCTCTATAGCTTTGGATTGGGTTAACATTTTAAAAAGAAATAATACCTGAGATATGGTATCTTTTGATGATCCTAGTTTTAAAAATTTTCTAGTGTAAGGTTTTTATCTTCTTTTCTAAAGCATTATCTATTTTTTTCTCAATAGTAGTAGATAGGTTAGCCTATCGACCGGTTCACACTCCTCCCCGGTCTTTTGAACAGGAGTAGAGGTTTTTCCCTTGTTTCTTGATTAGGATTGGGTTTCCGATTCCTTCTAAAGTCTACTTCAGTTCTATGCTTATAACATCTTCGCCTAAAACTCTGAACTTTTATTTACTATTTATTTACTTTTTTCTCAGTAAGAGTAGATAGGTTTGATTATCGCCCGGGTCACACTTCTCCCCAGTTTTTGAACAGGAGTAGAAGTTTATGCTCTGTTTCCTCTTTAGGATTGGATTTCCTTTTTTTACTAGTGACTTTTTCTTCTCTTTCATTTTCGTTTACCCCCCCCCCATGTCTTAATCACCTTGTTTGGAATTGTGCTTCTTAATCTCTAACCACCCCCTCGAGTGGTTTTGAGCCTTTTACATGGTGACCATTACTGTAAAAATATATCAAAAACTGTGTTTCATTTAAAAATCACTACCCTTAGAATGCTTAAACCAGTTTTGGGCAGATTCTTTTTATTTTCCGTGTGCAGTTTCAATGGCCTTCAAATGTATGAGGGTTGCCAGAATCTGAGTAATTATAATAACAAAGTATAATGATAATGTATAATATACTTAGATTATACTTATATCCAACATTAACGTTATCATAGCCGGCAGTGATAGTAGGGACAAGCTTCCACTCTCTATAAAATGGCTCCGTGGAATGCGTTTCTAATAGCCTCTGACAACATAGTCCAGCTCCAAGCTGGAGAATGGGCGAAGGCGGATAACTAGCTGATTCAGGAAGATGGAGCTCGAAAGCTAAGGAAGACAGTCTATCTAGAGGAAGGAAAACCTTGGTTTTAAACCTCCACTGTTTTGCGGTCATATCCAAAAAAAAAAAAAAAAAAAAAAAAAACGGAAAGGCTATAGAAGTAAATCCAAACATGTAGATAGGGCAGAGCATGACCTCGATATACCATCACCAATCCAGGAGAAGGAAAACTTTGAATTCAAACCAGCCTGATGATTTCTTGCCTCTTTGAAATCTGAGAGGAGGGACGCAGTAACGTCAACATTCTCGATGTAAATGGAACTGGTAAGTCACTGCACTATTCTATTTAGAATGTCATCATAACACACAGTTGTGCGATGAAATTGAATGGTAACCACAGCGGCGTTAAATGCAAAAAAAAAAAAAACCCAAAACCCCAAACAAACAAAAAAACACCAAAAATCGAATAAATGAATGAATGATCCAAAATTATAACATCGGAAACAAAAGGTTCAGCTGAATAATAATAATAATAATAATAATAATAATAATAATAACAATAATAATAATTGGTCTGGTTCTCCTGCTATGCACTTAGGAGATTATTGATAAAATCCAAAGAAGAATCTGCAATGTAATTGGTCCTGACCTGGCATCTCGGTTTCAGTTACTTTCTCATCGCCGTAACGTAGCTTCCCTGTGTCTTTTCTATAAATACTTTCATGGTAATTGTTCCGATGAACTTTCCGCTATTGTACCTAGATTTTATGAATTTAAGCGCGGATTGGTGGCAAGGTCCCATTTTACAGTTGAAATGGCTAGATGTAGCAATAAGCTCTATCCTAACAGTTTCTTTTATCGCACTTCTCGCTTGTGGAACTCTTGTCCCCGTCAACTTTGATCTTCAAAAATTTAAATGCAATGTCAATTTGTATCTTCTGTCCTCGCAATTCTTCTTTTATGGAGCCCTCTTGTTAATAGTATATTTTTCTTATATTTTCTAAAACTTAGTAACCCTTTGCGTCTTAGTGGCTTTATTGTCTTGCTTGGGGGGGAAAGGATTAAAAGAAATGATAATAGAAATAGAGTCACTTCTATTTACAGTACAGGAGCGGACTATCGGCACGAATGTAATCAAGATCAAGATAGACAAAACGCAACAAAGCAAATGCAGGATGTGTGGACAAGCTGATAAGACAGTTAACCACATGCTCAATGGATGTCTCAGGTTGGCACAGAAAGAGTATAGGCAACAACTTGATTGGATGTGGAAGAGAATTCATTGGAGAGTATGCTGTAAATTTAGTTTCAAGGTAAAAAGAAATGGTTTGAATATCAACTAGCGGCCGGGGGAGAAAATAATTCATAAAGGATTATGACAGTACAATCAAATATCATTTACATTCGGACTATTGTCACAACGTTTCGGCCTCTGTGCCCTCCGGCCTTCATCAGGTGCAAATCTATCCGTGTAACCTACAGTGAATTCTGAACTGAAATCTTCATTTAATCTACGAAGGGAGACTGTTCTCGTTCCACTGCCCATGGCTCGGTATATCTCATCTAGTTCTTATTTTTAGTACTGCTCAGTTACCCTGTTTCTATTGAGTCCAAGCACACACTGCCCGGGCAAGGAATTGAACTTACAATTATTATGTCTCGAAACGACGCTTTAATTCACTAGTCCCGTAGACTCCGCTTGCAAATGTAAATAATGAAAACTCCTCCTCCCAGAAATTAGAGTCAGCTATTGTTTCATTTTCTTCCTAAACTCTGCGAGGTCTGATAGTTTTGAAGTCCAGTTTAAAATAATTCCTAAACGTTGCCAGGAAACTAAAACTTGTATCCGCCATTATAAGAACGGAAACAAAATTCAGGCTATGTAGCTTTTGGATTAAAAAGCGTACGGCCGTTCGTTACCGTGCAGCAAAATTGGGCCATTCATATTAGATATATAGTCGAGGATGTTTATTTTTCAATTTTTCGTGCATACGCTCAATTTCTCCACAATACGAGGTTGCTGTTATTATTTTCCTTTGAGGCAAGAATGAATAAAGAATAACCCCTTTGAAAGATAGCAATAAATTAGTAGAGGTTTTGAGTATTGTTTAGGTAATTCGCTTGCATCTAACAACTGGTTTACTCTCTTACTGTTGTCAAAGACTATTCATTTCTTATCGCATGTAACGATTCGATGCAAAAATGGTTCTTTTTCTCAGTTTGTACTGATACAGTAAGATTACTCGACATTGTTTCATTGTAAACATTTCCATTGGGCTTATGAGTAACAATTGAAAGAAAAACTATCTGGACAGAAAAAGAGTTGGAATAAGTCAAGATTTTTTATAAACTAAGGAGGTTGCTTCGTTAGACAACCGGATGAACAACCTACCCCAAAAAATGCGTCATTTCAACATAATATATATATATATATATATATATATATGTGTGTGTGTGTGTGTGTGTGTGTGTGTGTGTGTACTGATTTAAAAATATATTGATTAAAAAAGTGAATTATATATATATATGTGTGTGTGTGTTTGTGTGTACTGATTTAAAAATATATTGGTTAAAAGTGAATATATATATATATATGTGTGTGTGTGTTTGTGTGTACTGATTTAAAAATATATTGGTTAAAAAGTGAATTATATATATATATATATGTGTGTGTGTGTGTGTGTACTGATTTAAAAATATATTGATTAAAAAAGTGAATTATATATATATATATATATGTGTGTGTGTGTGTGTGTGTGTACTGATTTAAAAATATATTGGTTAAAAAAGTGAATTATATATATATGTGTGTGTGTGTGTGTACTGATTTAAAAAATATATTGGTTAAAAAGTGAATTATATATATATATATATATATATATATATATATATATATGTGTGTGTGTGTGTGTGTGTGTGTGTGCGTGTGTGTACTGATTTAAAAATATATTGGTTAAAAAAGTGAATTATATATATATAAGCATTCGGATATATTCATGCATGTCTGTTACTTCATGATGATAGAACAAATAAACAATTTCGTTGTTTTCACAATGCCCTTGTTAATTAATTATCTGGGCCACCGTTAATTGTTAATTTTGGCCTCATTTCTCGTGGGAACGACGGCTCATTACTGAATTTTTATCATTTTAAAATAAGATTCTGTCTGTTGACGTGAAAATAATTTCAGAATAGAATTCTCTTAACGCGAAATTAACAATCACAAAGACGAAATATGAATTCATTAATGAATCGAAATAAAGAAAAAAAAAAACGAATTAGATTGTTACAGTGAATTTGTATTAATTTTGTATTTGAGTTAATCTTTCTTTTTTGTGATTTCATTACGGCAAAGTTTAACTTTCGGTGTGTCAAAAGAATGTTTTATTTCTCTTTACATTGCTATTATTGCAGATTCCATGTTTTAAAAAAGTTTAGAATTTTAATAACCACACAAAATATATACTTCTTAGATAATTCCCTTACAAGATCAATTTACTGTCAACTAAATAAAAAATATTTAAAAATATACAAAGTATATATTTGTTATCGCTTTACACACACGCGTGCGTACACACACGCACACACACACACACACACACACTAGTCTTTGATATGGTACGAAGCTGAACGTTGGGGAGAGCTAGTCTGCATCTGTCTTAGCATTTTACTTTGGTAGTCATAATTATTAGACTCAATCATTCGACAATATACTTTTCACCACAACAACGTATTCTTACTTACCATTCTCACTACAGTCACCACAATACCGCATATTCTCTATGAAGTTCTAACTAATCTCCATATGTACATTTGTCCGTAGAGAAGAGTGGATGATAATAAAAACTTATTAAAATTTTACCTCAATGTTTATATACAATGTCCATGAATATATTTACAAAACAAAACACAAGACCAATATTAATAAAAGAATCCCCCACCTCTACCCCCTCCCACAAAGTGTGGCAAAAATAACATAACTCGGCGAAAAAAAAAAAAAAACAGAACTGGATACTATGTTTCTTATGCGGAAGTCTTATTTGTTCAAGCCTCTCTTGCGAGGCACACAGTTGCCTTTGTTTACTAAGTGATCGGCTTGTTTCAACTTGTTCTTGAAATCTTATTTTGGTCTATGTCGTTCTGTTGCTAATCTTTTTCTTTCAAGAGGTAATTCCATTTCAAGTTACTATTTATATTAAACACATGCAAATTTTAACATGAAAAGATATTGAGCAAAAAGCGTTTTATACAATGCTAAGATTAATCAATGAATCATAATACCATTGACTGTCTAAAAATATGAAGGCAAACGTTTTCTTGATCTCCGTTTTAGTTATGAATTCCTGATCTCCGTTTTAGTTATGAATTCTTGATCGCCGTTTTAGTTATGAATTCTTGATCTCCCTTTTAGTTATGAATTTTGATCTCTCGTTTTAGTTATGAATTCTTGATTTTAGTTATGAATTCTTGATCTCTCTTTTAGTTATGAATTCTTGATCTCCCTTTTAGTTATGAATTCTTGATCTCCTTTTTAGTTATGAATTCTTGATCTCTTTTAGTTTTTGAATTCTTGATCTCCTTTTGTTATGAATTCTTGATCTCCCTTTTAGTTATGAATTCTTGATCTCCCTTTTAGTTATGAATTCTTGATCTCCTTTAGTTATGAATTTTTAGTTTTATGAATTCTTGATCTCCTTTTAGTTATGAATTTTGATCTCCCTTTTAGTTATGAATTCTTGATCTCCCTTTTAGTTATGAATTCTTGATCTCCCTTTTAGTTATGAATTCTTGATCTCTCTTTTTAGTTATGAATTCTTGATCTCCCTTTTAGTTATGAATTCTTGATCTCCTTTTAGTTATGAATTCTTTTTTTTTAGTTATGAATTCTTGATCTCTCTTTTAGTTATGAATTCTTGATCTCTCTTTTAGTTATGAATTCTTGATCTCCGTTTTAGTTATGAATTCTTGATCTCCTTTTAGTTATGAATTCTTGATCTCCCGTTTTAGTTATGAATTCTTTCTCTCTTTTGTTATGAATTCTTGATCCCTTTTTAGTTATGAATTCTTGATCTCCGTTTTAGTTATGAATTCTTGATCTCCTTTTAGTTATGAATTCTTGATCTCCTTTTAGTTATGAATTCTTGATCTCCCGTTTTAGTTATGAATTCTTGATCTCCTTTTAGTTATGAATTCTTGATCGCCGTTTTAGTTATGAATTCTTGATCTCCTTTTTAGTTATGAATTCTTGATCCGTTTTAGTTATGAATTGATCTCCTTTTTAGTTATGAATTCTTGATCTCCTTTTTTAGTTATGAATTCTTGATCTCCCTTTTAGTTATGATTCTTGATCTCCCTTTTAGTTATGAATTCTTGATCTCTCTTTTTAGTTATGAATTCTTGATCTCCTTTTAGTTATGAATTCTTGATCTCCTTTTAGTTATGAAATTCTTGATCTTGATCCGTTTTAGTTATGAATTCTTGATCTCCCTTTTAGTTATGAATTCTTTTAGTTATGAATTCTTGATCTCCCTTTTTAGTTATGAATTCTTGATCTCCCTTTTTAGTTATGAATTCTTGATCTCCCTTTTAGTTATGAATTCTTGATCTCCGTTTTAGTTATGAATTCTTGATCTCCCTTTTAGTTATGAATTCTTGATCGCCGTTTTTTTTAGTTATGAATTCCCCTTTTAGTTATGAATTCTTGATCTCCCTTTTAGTTATGAATTCTTGATCTCCCTTTTAGTTATGAATTCTTGATCTCCGTTTTTTATGAATTCTTGATTCTTTTGTTATGAATTCTTGATCTTTTAGTTATGAATTCTTGATCTCCCTTTTAGTTATGAATTCTTGATCTCCGTTTTAGTTATGAATTCTTGATCACCCCTTTTAGTTATGAATTCTTGATCTCCCTTTTAGTTATGAATTCTTGATCTCCTTTTAGTTATGAATTCTTGATCGCCCTTTTAGTTATGAATTCTTGATCTTTTAGTTATGAATTCTTGATCTCCTTTTTAGTTATGAATTCTTGATCTCCTTTTAGTTATGAATTCTTGATCTCCCTTTTAGTTATGAATTCTTGATCTCCCTTTTAGTTATGAATTCTTGATCTCTCTTTTAGTTATGAATTCTTGATCTCCCTTTTAGTTATGAATTCTTGATCTCTCTTTTAGTTATGAATTCTTGATCTCCCTTTTAGTTATGAATTCTTGATCTCCCTTTTAGTTATGAATTCTTGATCGCCGTTTTAGTTATGAATTCTTGATCTCCCTTTTAGTTATGAATTCTTGATCTCCCTTTTAGTTATGAATTTGATCTCCTTTTAGTTATGAATTCTTGATCTCCCTTTTAGTTATGAATTCTTGATCTCCTTTTAGTTATGAATTTTTGATCTCCCTTTTAGTTATGAATTCTTGATCTCCCTTTTAGTTATGAATTCTTGATCTCCGTTTTAGTTATGAATTCTTGATCTCTTTTTAGTTATGAATTCTTGATCTCTCTTTAGTTATGAATTCTTGATCTCCCTTTTAGTTATGAATTCTTGATCTCCCTTTTTAGTTATGAATTCTTGATCACCGTTTTAGTTATGAATTCTTGATCTCCCCTTTTAGTTATGAATTCTTGATCTCCTTTTTAGTTTGAATTCTTGATCTCCTTTTAGTTATGAATTCTTGATCTCCCTTTTTAGTTATGAATTCTTGATCTCCCTTTTTAGTTATGAATTCTTGATCTCCGTTTTAGTTATGAATTCTTGATCTCCTTTTAGTTATGATTCTTGATCTCTCTTTTAGTTATGAATTGATCTCCCTTTTGATCTTGATCCCTTTTAGTTATGAATTCTTGATCTCCCTTTTAGTTATGAATTCTTGATCGCCGTTTAGTTATGAATTCTTGATCTCCCTTTTAGTTATGAATTCTTGATCTCCCCTTTTTAGTTATGAATTCTTGATCTCCCTTTTAGTTATGAATTTTGATCACCGTTTTTAGTTATGAATTCTTGATCTCCTTTTTAGTTATGAATTCTTGATCTCTTTTAGTTATGAATTCTTGATCTCCCTTTTAGTTATGAATTCTTGATCTCCGTTTTAGTTATGAATTCTTGATCGCCGTTTTAGTTATGAATTCTTGATCTCCTTTTTTAGTTATGAATTCTTGATCTCTCTCTTTTAGTTATGAATTCTTGATCTCCCTTTTAGTTATGAATTCTTGATCTCCCTTTTAGTTATGAATTCTTGATCACCGTTTTAGTTATGAATTCTTGATCTCCCTTTTAGTTATGAATTCTTGATCTCTCTTTTAGTTATGAATTCTTGATCTCCCTTTTAGTTATGAATTCTTGATCTCCCTTTTAGTTATGAATTCTTGATCTCCGTTTTAGTTATGAATTCTTGATCTCCCTTTTAGTTATGAATTCTTGATCTCTCTTTTAGTTATGAATTCTTGATCTCCTTGAATTCTTGATCTCCGTTTTAGTTATGAATTCTTGATCTCCGTTTTAGTTATGAATTCTTGATCTCCCCTTTTAGTTATGAATTCTTGATCTCTTTTTTAGTTATGAATTCTTGATCTCCTTTTAGTTATGAATTCTTGATCTCCTTTTAGTTATGAATTCTTGATCACCGTTTTAGTTATGAATTCTTGATCTCCCTTTTAGTTATGAATTCTTGATCTCTCTTTTAGTTATGAATTCTTGATCTCCTTTTTTAGTTATGAATTCTTGATCTCCTTTTTTAGTTATGAATTCTTGATCACCGTTTTAGTTATGAATTCTTGATCTCCCTTTTAGTTATGAATTCTTGATCTCTCTTTTTAGTTATGAATTCTTGATCTCCCTTTTAGTTATGAATTCTTTCCGTTTTAGTTATGAATCTTGATCTCCCTTTTTAGTTATGAATTCTTGATCTCCTTTTTAGTTATGAATTCTTGATCTCTCTTTTTAGTTATGAATTCTTGATCATGTTTTAGTTATGAATTCTTGATCTCTTTTAGTTATGAATTCTTGATCTCCGTTTTAGTTATGAATTCTTGATCTCCTTTTTGAATTCTTGATCTCTCTTTTAGTTATGAATTCTTGATCTCCCTTTTAGTTATGAATTCTTGATCTCCCTTTTAGTTATGAATTCTTGATCGCCGTTTTAGTTATGAATTCTTGATCTCCCTTTTAGTTATGAATTCTTGATCTCTCTTTTAGTTATGAATTCTTGATCTCCCTTTTAGTTATGAATTCTTGATCTCCCTTTTAGTTATGAATTCTTGATCGCCGTTTTAGTTATGAATTCTTGATCTCCCTTTTAGTTATGAATTCTTGATCTCTCTTTTAGTTATGAATTCTTGATCTCCCTTTTAGTTATGAATTCTTGATCTCTCTTTTAGTTATGAATTCTTGATCTCCCTTTTAGTTATGAATTCTTGATCTCCCTTTTAGTTATGAATTCGTTTTAGTTGCGAATTCTTGATCTCCCTTTTTAGTTATGAATTCTTGATCTCTCTTTTAGTTATGAATTCTTGATCTCCCGTTTTAGTTATGAATTCTTGATCCCTTTTAGTTATGAATTCTTGATCTCCCTTTTTAGTTATGAATTCTTGATCTCCCTTTTAGTTATGAATTCTTGATCTCCCTTTTAGTTATGAATTCTTGATCTCCCTTTTAGTTGAATTCTTGAATTCTTTTAGTTATGAATTCTTGATCGCCGTTTTAGTTATGAATTCTTGATCTCCCTTTTTAGTTATGAATTTTGATCTCTCTTTTAGTTATGAATTCTTGATCTCCCTTTTAGTTATGAATTCTTGATCTCCTTTTAGTTATGAATTCTTGATCGCCGTTTTAGTTATGAATTCTTGATCTCCTTTTTAGTTATGAATTCTTGATCTCTCTTTTAGTTATGAATTCTTGATCTCCCTTTTAGTTATGAATTCTTGATCTCCGTTTTAGTTATGAATTCTTGATCGCCTTTTAGTTATGAATTCTTGATTTTAGTTATGAATTCTTGATCTCCCTTTTAGTTATGAATTCTTGATCTCTCTTTTAGTTATGAATTCTTGATCTCCCTTTTTTAGTTATGAATTCTTGATCTCCCTTTTTTTTGATCTCTCTCTTTTAGTTATGAATTCTTGATCTCCGTTTTAGTTATGAATTTTAGTTTTAGTGAATTCTTGATCTCCCTTTTAGTTATGAATTCTTGATCTCCTTTTAGTTATGAATTCTTGATCTCCCTTTTAGTTATGAATTCTTGATCTCCTTTTAGTTATGAATTCTTGATTCTGAATTCTTGATCTCCCTTTTAGTTATGAATTCTTGATCTCCCTTTTAGTTATGAATTCTTGATCTCCCTTTTAGTTATGAATTCTTGATCTCCGTTTTAGTTATGAATTCTTGATCTCCTTTTAGTTATGAATTCTTGATCTCCCTTTTAGTTATGAATTCTTGATCTCCGTTTTTAGTTATGAATTCTTGATCTCCCTTTTAGTTATGAATTCTTGATCTCTCTTTTAGTTATGAATTCTTGATCTCCCTTTAGTTATGAATTCTTGATCTCCCTTTTAGTTATGAATTCTTGATCTCCTTTTAGTTATGAATTCTTGATCTCCCTTTTAGTTATGAATTCTTGATCTCCCGTTTTAGTTATGAATTCTTGATCTCTCCTTTTAGTTATGAATTCTTGATCTCTCTTTTTAGTTATGAATTCTTGATCTCCCTTTTTTATGAATTCTTGATCTCTCTTTTTAGTTATGAATTCTTGATCTCCGTTTTAGTTATGTTCTTGATCTCCCTTTTAGTTCTTGAATTCTTGATCTCCTTTTAGTTATGAATTCTTGATCTCCTTTTAGTTATGAATTCTTGATCTCTCTTTTAGTTATGAATTCTTGATCTCCGTTTTAGTTATGAATTCTTGATCTCCTTTTAGTTATGAATTCTTGATCTCCTTTTAGTTATGAATTCTTGATCTCCGTTTTAGTTATGAATTCTTGATCTCCTTTTAGTTATGAATTCTTGATCTCCCTTTTAGTTATGAATTCTTGATCTCCTTTTTAGTTATGAATTCTTGATCACCGTTTTAGTTATGAATTCTTGATCTCCCTTTTAGTTATGAATTCTTGATCTCCTTTTTTTTAGTTATGAATTCTTGATCTCCTTTTTTTAGATCTCCCTTTTTATGAATTCTTGATCTCCGTTTTAGTTATGAATTCTTGATCTCCCTTTTAGTTATGAATTCTTGATCTCCTTTTAGTTATGAATTCTTGATCTCCTTTTAGTTATGAATTCTTGATCTCCTTTTAGTTATGAATTCTTGATCTCCGTTTTAGTTATGAATTCTTGATCTCCCTTTTTTTAGTTATGAATTCTTGATCTCCCTTTTAGTTATGAATTCTTGATCGCCCTTTTAGTTATGAATTCTTGATCTCCCGTTTTAGTTATGAATTCTTGATCTCCTTTTAGTTATGAATTCTTGATCTCTCTTTTAGTTATGAATTCTTGATCTCCCTTTTAGTTATGAATTCTTGATCTCCCTTTTAGTTATGAATTTTGATCTCCCGTTTTAGTTATGAATTTTGATCTCCTTTTTAGTTATGAATTCTTGATCTCCTTTTTAGTTATGAATTCTTGATCTCCTTTTAGTTATGAATTCTTGATCTCTCTTTTAGTTATGAATTCTTGATCTCCGTTTTAGTTATGAATTCTTGATCTCCCTTTTAGTTATGAATTCTTGATCTCCCTTTTTAGTTATGAATTCTTGATCTCTTTTAGTTATGAATTCTTGATCTCTTTTTTAGTTATGAATTCTTGATCTCCGTTTTAGTTATGAATTCTTGATCTCCTTTTAGTTATGAATTCTTGATCTCCTTTTAGTTATGAATTCTTGATCTCCGTTTTAGTTATGAATTCTTGTTTTAGTTATGAATTCTTGATCTCCTTTTTAGTTATGAATTCTTGATCTCCCTTTTAGTTATGAATTCTTGATCTCCCGTTTTAGTTATGAATTCTTGATCTCCCCTTTTAGTTATGAATTCTTGATCTCCTTTTAGTTATGAATTCTTGATCTCCTTTTTTGAATTTTGATCTCCTTTTTAGTTATGAATTCTTGATCTCCGTTTTAGTTATGAATTCTTGATCTCCTTTTTAGTTATGAATTCTTGATCTTTTAGTTATGAATTCTTGATCTCTTTTTAGTTATGAATTCTTGATCTCCCTTTTAGTTATGAATTCTTGATCTCCCTTTTTTAGTTATGAATTCTTGATCACCGTTTTAGTTATGAATTCTTGATCTCCCTTTTAGTTATGAATTCTTGATCTCCTTTTAGTTATGAATTCTTGATCTCCCTTTTAGTTATGAATTCTTGATCTCCCTTTTTAGTTATGAATTCTTGATCTCCGTTTTAGTTATGAATTCTTGATCTCCCTTTTTTAGTTATGAATTCTTGATCTCTCTTTTAGTTATGAATTCTTGATCTCCTTTTAGTTATGAATTTTTGATCACCGTTTTAGTTATGAATTCTTGATCTCCCTTTGAGTTATGAATTCTTGATCTCCCTTTTAGTTATGAATTCTTGATCTCCTTTTAGTTATGATTCTTGATCTCCTTTTAGTTTGAATTCTTGATCTCCTTTTTAGTTATGAATTCTTGATCTCCCTTTTAGTTATGAATTCTTGATCTCTCTTTTTAGTTATGAATTCTTGATCTCCTTTTTTAGTTATGAATTCTTGATCTCCCTTTTAGTTATGAATTCTTGATCTCCTTTTAGTTATTTTTTGATCTCCCTTTTAGTTATGAATTCTTGATCTCCCTTTTAGTTATGAATTCTTGATCTCCCTTTTTAGTTATGAATTCTTGATCTCCCTTTTAGTTATGAATTCTTGATCTCCCTTTTTAGTTATGAATTCTTGATCTCCGTTTTAGTTATGAATTCTTGATCGCCGTTTTAGTTATGAATTCTTGATCTCCCTTTTTTATGAATTTTGATCTCTCTTTTTTTATGAATTCTTGATCTCCCTTTTAGTTATGAATTCTTGATCTCCTTTTAGTTATGAATTCTTGATCGCCGTTTTAGTTATGAATTCTTGATTATGAATTCTTGATCTCCTCTTTTAGTTATGAATTCTTGATCTCCTTTTAGTTATGAATTCTTGATCTCCCCTTTTAGTTATGAATTCTTGATCTCCTTTTTAGTTATGAATTCTTGATCTCCCGTTTTAGTTATGAATTCTTGATCTCTCTTTTAGTTATGAATTCTTGATCTCTCTTTTTAGTTATGAATTTTGAATTCTTTTGATGAATTCTTGATCCCTTTTTAGTTATGAATTCTTGATCTCCTTTTTAGTTATGAATTCTTGATCTCCCTTTTAGTTATGAATCTTTTTGATGAATTCTTGATCTTTTAGTTATGATTCTTGATCTCCCTTTTAGTTATGAATTCTTGATCGCCGTTTTAGTTATGAATTCTTGATCTCCTTTTAGTTATGAATTCTTGATCTCTCTTTTAGTTATGAATTCTTGATCTTTTTAGTTATGAATTCTTTGATCCTTTTAGTTATGAATTCTTGATCGCCGTTTTAGTTATGTTGATCTCCCTTTTAGTTATGAATTCTTGATCTCTCTTTTAGTTATGAATTCTTGATCTTTTTAGTTATGAATTCTTGATCTCCTTTTTAGTTATGAATTCTTGATCGCCGTTTTAGTTATGAATTCTTGATCTCCCTTTTAGTTATGAATTCTTGATCTCTCTTTTTAGTTATGAATTCTTGATTCTCCTTTTAGTTATGAATTCTTGATCTCCCTTTTAGTTATGAATTCTTGATCTCTTTAGTTATGAATTCTTGATCTTTTAGTTATGAATTCTTGATCTCCTTTTAGTTATGAATTCTTGATCTCCTTTTAGTTATGAATTCTTGATCTCTCTTTTAGTTATGAATTCTTGATCTCCTTTTTAGTTATGAATTCTTGATCTCCGTTTTTAGTTATGAATTCTTGATCTCCGTTTTAGTTATGAATTCTTGATCTCCCTTTTAGTTATGAATTCTTGATCTCTTTTTTTAGTTTGAATTCTTGATCTCCCTTTTTAGTTATGAATTCTTGATCTCCCTTTTAGTTATGAATTCTTGATCGCCTCTTTTAGTTATGAATTCTTGATCTCCCTTTTAGTTATGAATTCTTGATCTCCTTTTTTAATTCTTGATCTCCCTTTTAGTTATGAATTCTTGATCTCCCTTTTTAGTTATGAATTCTTGATCTCCGTTTTAGTTATGAATTCTTGATCTCCCTTTTAGTTATGAATTCTTGATCTCCCTTTAGTTATGAATTCTTGATCTCCCTTTTAGTTATGAATTCTTGATCTCCTTTTAGTTATGAATTCTTGATCTCCTTTTAGTTATGAATTCTTGATCTCCTTTTAGTTATGAATTCTTGATCTCCCTTTTAGTTATGAATTCTTGATCTCCTTTTAATTATGAATTCTTGATCTCTCTTTTAGTTATGAATTCTTGATCTCCCTTTTTAGTTATGAATTCTTGATCTCTCTTTTAGTTATGAATTCTTGATCTCCCTTTTTAGTTATGAATTCTTGATCTCCTTTTTAGTTATGAATTCTTGATCTCCCTTTTAGTTATGAATTCTTGATCACCGTTTTAGTTATGAATTCTTGATCTCCCTTTTAGTTATGAATTCTTGATCTCCGAATTCTTGATCGTTTTAGTTATGAATTCTTGATCTCCTTTTTTAGTTATGAATTCTTGATCTCCCTTTTAGTTATGAATTCTTGATCTGATCTTTTTAGTTATGAATTCTTGATCTCCCTTTTAGTTATGAATTCTTGATCTCCTTTTAGTTATGAATTCTTGATCTCCTTTTTTAGTTATGAATTCTTTTTGATCTCTTGATCTCCTTTTAGTTTGAATTCTTGATCTCCTTTTAGTTATAATTCTTGATCTCCTTTTAGTTATGAATTCTTGATCTCCCTTTTAGTTATGAATTCTTGATCTCCCTTTTAGTTATGAATTCTTGATCTTCTTTTAGTTATGAATTCTTGATCTCCTTTTAGTTATGAATTCTTGATCTCCCTTTTAGTTATGAATTCTTGATCTCCCCTTTTAGTTATGAATTCTTGATCTCCGTTTTAGTTATGAATTCTTGATCTCTTTTTTAGTTATGATCTTGATCTCCCTTTTTAGTTATGAATTCTTGATCTCCCTTTTAGTTATGAATTCTTGATCTCCTTTTAGTTATGAATTCTTGATCTCCCTTTTAGTTATGAATTCTTGATCTCCTTTTTTTGAATTCTTGATCTCTTTTTATGAATTCTTGATCTCCCTTTTAGTTATGAATTCTTGATCTCCTTTTAGTTATGAATTCTTGATCGCCGTTTTAGTTATGAATTCTTGATCTCCTTTTAGTTATGAATTCTTGATCTCCTTTTTAGTTATGAATTCTTGATCTCTCCCTTTTAGTTATGAATTCTTGATCTCCCTTTTAGTTATGAATTCTTGATCTCCCTTTTAGTTTGAATTCTTGATCTCCTTTTAGTTATGAATTCTTGATCTCTCTTTTTAGTTATGAATTCTTGATCTCCCTTTTAGTTATGAATTCTTGATCTCCCTTTTAGTTATGAATTCTTGATCTCCGTTTTAGTTATGAATTCTTGATCTCCCTTTTTTATGAATTCTTGATCTCTCTTTTTGATGAATTCTTGATCTCTTTTAGTTATGAATTCTTGATCTCCTTTTTTAGTTATGAATTCTTGATCTCCGTTTTTAGTTATGAATTCTTGATCGCCGTTTTAGTTATGAATTCTTGATCTCTCTTTTAGTTATGAATTCTTGATCTCCCTTTTAGTTATGAATTCTTGATCTCCCTTTTAGTTATGAATTCTTGATCTCTCTTTTTAGTTATGAATTCTTGATCTCCCTTTTAGTTATGAATTCTTGATCTCTTTTTAGTTATGAATTCTTGATCGCCGTTTTGATAATTCTTGATCTCCTTTTAGTTATGAATTCTTGATCTCCGTTTTAGTTATGAATTCTTGATCTCCTTTTGATCTCTCTTTTAGTTATGAATTCTTGATCCCTTTTAGTTATGAATTCTTGATCTCTTTTAGTTATGAATTCTTGATCTCCCTTTTAGTTATGAATTCTTGATCTCCCTTTTAGTTATGAATTCTTGATCTCCTTTTAGTTATGAATTCTTGATCTCTTTTAGTTATGAATTCTTGATCTCCTTTTAGTTATGAATTCTTGATCTCCTTTTAGTTATGAATTCTTGATCTCCCTTTTAGTTATGAATTCTTGATCTCCCTTTTAGTTATGAATTCTTGATGAATTCTCCGTTTTAGTTATTTTTGAGTTATGATGAATTCTTGATCTCCCTTTTAGTTATGAATTCTTGATCTCCGTTTTAGTTATGAATTCTTGATTGATCCCTTTTAGTTATGAATTCTTGATCTCCTTTTAGTTATGAATTCTTGATCTCTCTTTTTAGTTATGAATTCTTGATCTCTTTTAGTTATGAATTCTTGATCTCCCTTTTAGTTATGAATTCTTGATCCCTTTTAGTTATGAATTCTTGATCTCCTTTTTAGTTATGAATTCTTGATCTCTCTTTTAGTTATGAATTCTTGATCTCCTTTTAGTTATGAATTCTTGATCTGTTTTAGTTATGAATTCTTGATCTCCTTTTAGTTATGAATTCTTGATCTCCCTTTTTGATCTCTCTTTTAGTTATGAATTCTTGATCTCCCTTTTAGTTATGAATTCTTGATCCTTTTAGTTTAGAATTCTTGATCGCCGTTTTAGTTATGAATTCTTGATCTCCCTTTTAGTTATGAATTTTGATCTCTCTTTTTAGTTATGAATTCTTGATCTCCTTTTAGTTATGAATTCTTGATCTCCTTTTAGTTATGAATTCTTGATCTCCCTTTTAGTTATGAATTCTTGATCTCCCTTTTAGTTATGAATTCTTGATCTCTCTTTTAGTTATGAATTCTTGATCTCCCCTTTAGTTATGAATTCTTGATCTGATCTTTTAGTTATGAATTCTTGATCTCTCTTTTAGTTATGAATTCTTGATGAATTCTTGATCTCCTTTTTAGTTATGAATTCTTGATCTCCTTTTTAGTTATGAATTCTTGATCTCTCTTTTAGTTATGAATTCTTGATCTCCCTTTTAGTTATGAATTCTTGATCTCCTTTTTAGTTATGAATTCTTGATCCGTTTAGTTATGAATTCTTGATCTCCTTTTAGTTATGAATTTCTTTTTGATCTCCTTTTAGTTATGAATTCTTGATCGCCGTTTTTAGTTATGAATTCTTGATCTCCTTTTGATCTCTCTTTTTATGAATTCTTGATCTCTTTTTTTATGAATTCTTGATCGCCCTTTTGTCGTTTTTAGTTATGAATTCTTGATCTCTTTGTTTTAGTTATGAATTCTTGATCTCCCTTTTAGTTATGAATTCTTGATCTCCTTTTAGTTATGAATTTGATCTCCGTTTTTAGTTATGAATTCTTGATCTCCCTTTTAGTTATGAATTCTTGATCTCCGTTTTAGTTATGAATTTTGATCTCCTTTTAGTTATGAATTCTTGATCTCCCTTTTAGTTATGAATTCTGATCTCCCCTTTTAGTTATAATTCTTGATCTCTCTTTTTAGTTATGAATTCTTGATCTCCCTTTTAGTTATGAATTCTTGATCCGTTTTGGTTATGAATTCTTGATCTCCCTTTTAGTTATGAATTCTTGATCTCCCTTTTAATTTATGAATTCTTTCTTTTAGTTGAATTCTTGATCTCCCTTTTAGTTATGAATTCTTGATCACCAGTTTTAGTTATGAATTCTTGATCTTCCTTTTAGTTATGAATTCTTGATCTCTCTTTTAGTTATGAATTCTTGATCTCCTTTTAGTTATGAATTCTTGATCTCCTTTTAGTTATGAATTCTTGATCTCCCTTTTTAGTTATGAATTCTTGATCTCATTTTTTTGAATTGATCTCTCTTTTTAGTTGAATTCTTGATCTCCCTTTTTTTATTCTTGATCTCTCCCTTTAGTTATGAATTCTTGATCTCCCCTTTTAGTTGTAAATTCTTGATCTCCCTTTTAGTTTGCGAATTCTTGATCTCCTTTTTTAGTTATGAATTCTTGATCTCCCTTTTGGTTATGAATTCTTGATCTCCCTCTTTTGATCTCCCCTTTTAGTTATGAATTCTTGATCTCCTTTTAGTTATGAATTTTTGATCTCCCTTTTAGTTATGAATTCTTCTTGATCTCCCCTCTTTTAGTTATGAATTCTTGATCTCTCTTTTAGTTATGAATTCTTGATCTCCCTTTTAGTTATGAATTCTTGATCTCCCTTTTTTTATTAATGAATCTCCCTTTTGATCACCGTTTTAGTTATGAATTCTTGATCTCCTTTTAGTTATGAATTCTTGATCTCCTTTTAGTTATGAATTCTTGATCTCTCTTTTAGTTATGAATTCTTGATCTCTTTTTTTTAGTTCTTGATCTCCTTGATATTTATGAATTTTGAGTTTAGTTACATGAATTCTTTGATCTCCCTTTTAGTTTGAATTCTTGATCTCTTTTAGTTATGAATTCTTGATCTCCCTTTAGTTATGAATTCTTGATCTCCTTTTTAGTTATGAATTCTTGATCGCCGTTTTAGTTATGAATTCTTGATCTCCCTTTTTAGTTATGAATTCTTGATCTCTATTTTTAGTTATGAATTCTTGATCTCCTTTTTTAGTTCTTGAATTCTTGATCTCCCTTTTAGTTATGAATTCTTGATCACCGTTTTAGTTATGAATTCTTGATCTCCCTTTCCTTTTAGTTATGAATTCTTGATCTCTTTTTAGTTATGAATTCTTGATCTCCCTTTTAGTTATGAATTCTTGATCTCTTTTTTAGTTATGAATTCTTGATCTCCTTTTTTATTTGAATTCTTTTCTTGATCTCCATTTTAGTTATGAATTCTTGATCTCCTTTTAGTTATATCTCTTTAGTTATGAATTTTTGATCTCCCTTTAGTTATGAATTCTTGATCTCCTTTTAGTTATGAATTCTTGATCTCCCCTTTTAGTTTATGAATTCTTGATCTCTCTTTTAGTTATGAATTCTTGATCTCCCTTTTAGTTATGAATTCTTGATCTCTCTTTTAGTTACTAATTCTTGATCTCCGTTTTTAGTTATGAATTCTTGATCTCCCTTTTAGTTATGAATTCTTGATCTCCCGTTTTTTAGTTATGAATTCTTGATCTCCGTTTAGTTATAATTCTCCTTTTAGTTTGATCTGATCTCTCTTTTAGTTATGAATTCTTGATCTCTCTTTTTAGTTATGAATTCTTGATCTCCCTTTTTTGTGAATTCTTGATCTCCCTTTTAGTTATGAATTCGCCGTTTTAGTTATGAATTCTTGATCTCCCTTTTAGTTATGAATTCTTGATCTCTCTTGATCTTTTTAGTTATGAATTCTTGATCTCCCTTTTAGTTATGAATTCTTGATCACCGTTTTTAGTTATGAATTCTTGATCGCTCTTTTTTAGTTATGAATTCTTGATCTCCCTTTTAGTTATGAATTCTTGATCTCTTTTTAGTTATGAATTCTTGATCTCCCTTTTAGTTATGAATTCTCGATCTCCCTTTTAGTTATGAATTCTTGATCTCCCCTTTTAGTTATGAATTCTTGATCTCCCTTTTAGTTATGAATTCTTGATCTCTTTTAGTTATTAATTCTTGATCTCCCTTTTAGTTATGAATTCTTGATCACCGTTTTAGTTATGAATTTTGATCTTTTAGTTATGAATTCTTGATCTCCGTTTTTAGTTATGAATTCTTGATCTCCCTTTTAGTTATGAATTCTTGATCTCTCTTTTAGTTATGAATTCTTGATCTCCGTTTTATTTATGAATTCTTGATCTCCCTTTTAGTTATGAATTCTTGATCTCCCTTTTAGTTATGAATTCTTGATCTCCCCTTTTAGTTATGAATTCTTGATCTCCTTTTTAGTTATGAATTCTTGATCTCCTTTTAGTTATGAATTCTTGATCTCCTTTTAGTTATGAATTCTTGATCTCCGTTTTAGTTAGTGAATTCTTGATCTCCTTTTTAGTTATGAATTCTTGATCTCCTTTTAGATATGAATTCTTGATCTTCGTTTTAGTTATGAATTCTTGATCTCCCTTTTAGTTATGAATTCTTGATTCTCTTTTAGTTATGAATTCTTGATCTCCTTTTAGTTATGAATTCTTGATCTCCTTTTAGTTATGAATTCTTGATCTCTGTTTTAGTTATGAATTTTTGATCTCCCTTTAGTTATGAATTCTTGATCTCCCTTTTAGTTATGAATTCTTGATCTCTCTTTTAGTTATGAATTCTTGATCTCCTTTTAGTTATGAATTCTTGATCGCCGTTTTAGTTATGAATTCTTGATCTCCCTTTTAGTTGTGAATTCTTGATCTCCCTTTTAGTTGAATTCTTGATCTCTCTTTTAGTTATGAATTCTTGATCTCTGTTTTTAGTTATGAATCTTGATCTCCGTTTTAGTTATGAATTCTTGATCTCCTTTTAGTTATGAATTCTTGATCTCTCTTTTTTAGTTATGAATTTTGATCTCCCTTGTTTATGAATTCTTGATCTCCGTTTTAGTTATGAATTTTGATCTCCGTTTCTAGTTATGAATTCTTGGATCTCCCCTTTTAGTTATGAATTCTGATCTCTTTTGATTATGAATTCTTGATCTCCTTTTGATTTATGAATTCTTGATCTCCCTTTTAGTTATGAATTCTTGATCTCCTTTTAGTTATGAATTCTTGATCTCGATCGATCTCCCGTTTTAGTTATGAATTCTTGATCTCCCTTTAGTTATGAATTCTTGATCTCCCTTTTTTAGATACGAGTTATGAATTCTTGATCTCTCTTTTGGTTATAATTCTTGATCTCCTTTTAGTTATGAATTCTTGATCTCCCTTTTTAGTTATGAATTCTTGATCACCTTTTAGTTATAGAATTCTTGATCTCCCTTTTAGTTATGAATTCTTGATCTCCCGTTTTAGTTATGAATTCTTGATCTCCTCGTTTAGTTATGAATTCTTGATCTCCTTTTTAGTTATGAATTTTGATCTCACTTTTTGTTATGAATTCTTGTCTCCCTTTTAGTTATGAATTCTTGATCTCTTTTTTAGTTATGAATTCTTGATCTCTGCTTTAGTTATGAATTCTTGATCTCCGTTTTGGTTATGAATTCTTGATCTCCTTTTAGTTATGAATTTTTGATCTCCCTTTTAGTTATGAATTCCTTGTCTCCTTTAGTTATGAATTCTTGATCTCTCTTTAGTTATGAATTCTTGATCTCTCCCTTTTAGTTATGAATTCTTGATCTCCTTTTAGTTATGAATTCTTGATCTCCTTTTAGGAATTCTTGATCGCCTTTCAGTTATGAATTTTTTGATCTCCTTTTAGTTATGAATTCTTGATCTCCCCTTTTAGTTATGAATTCTTGATCTCCTTTTAGTTATGAATTTTGATCTCCTTTTTGATCTCCTTTTAGTTATGAATTCTTGATCTCTCTTTAGTTATGAATTCTTGATCTCCTTTTAGTTATGAATTCTTGATCACCTTTTTAGTTATGAATTCTTGATCTCCTTTAGTTATGAATTTTTGATCTCTCTTTTAGTTATGAATTTTGATCTCCTTTTAGTTATGAATTCTTGATCTCCTTTTAGTTGTAATTCTTGATCTCCTTTTTAGTTATGAATTCTTGCTCCGTTTTAGTTATGAATTCTTGATCACCGTTTTGTTATGAATTCTTGATCTCCTTTTAGTTATGAATTCTTGATCTCCCCTTTTAGTTGGCGAATTCTTGATCTCTTTTTTAGTTATGAATTCTTGATCTTCCCTTTTAGTTATGAATTCTTGATCTCCCTTTTTTTTTAGTTATGAATTCTTGATCTCTCTTTTGGTTATGATTCTTGATCCTCTCTTTTAGTTATGAATTCTTGATCTCCCTTTTAGTTATGAATTTTCTTGATCTCCCTTTTAGTTATGAATTCTTGATCTCCTTTGATTTATGAATTCTTGATCTCTTTTAGTTATGAATTCTTGATCTCCTTTTAGTTATGAATTCTTGATCTCCCCTTTTAGTTATGAATTCTTGATCTCCTTTTAGTTGAATTCTTGATCTCCTTTTGGTTTATGAATTGATCTCTTTTAGTTATGAATTCTTGATCTCCTTTTAGTTATGAATTCTTGATTCCTTTTATGAATTTTGATCTCCCTTAGTTATGAATTTTTGATTCCCTCTTTAGTTATGAATTCTTGATCTCTCTTAGTTATGAATTTTTGATTCCTTTTGTTAATTCTTTTGATCTCTTGATCTTTTAGTTATGAATTCTTGATCTCCCTTTTAGTTATGAATTCTTGATCTCCCTTTTAGTTATGAATTCTTGATCTCCTTTTTAGTTATGAATTCTTGATCTCCCTTTTTTAGTTATGAATTCTTGATCTCCCTTTTTAGTTATGAATTCTTGATCTCCTTTTAGTTATGAATTCTTGATCTCCTTTTAGTTATGAATTCTTGATCTCCCTTTTTAGTTATGAATTTTGATCTCTTTTTAGTTATGAATTCTTGATCTCCCTTTAGTTATGAATTCTTGATCTCCTTTTAGTTATGAATTCTTGATCTCTTTTTTAGTTATGAATTCTTGATCTCCGTTTTAGTTATGAATTCTTGATCTCCCTTTTAGTTATGAATTCTTGATCTCCCTTTTAGTTATGAATTCTTGATCTCCCTTTTAGTTATGAATTCTTGATCTCCCTTTTAGTTATGAATTCTTTGATCTCCCTTTTAGTTATGAATTTTGATCTTCTTTAGTTATGAATTTTGATCTCCTTTAGTTATGAATTTTGATCTCCCTTAGTTATGAATTCTTGATCTCCTTTAGTTATGAATTTTTGATCTCTTTAGTTAAGTGAATTTTGATCTCTTTAGTTATGAATTTGATCTCCTTTAGTAAGGAATTCTTGATCACCGTTTTAGTTATGGTTCTTGACTTCCTTTTTTAGTTATGAATTCTCTTGATCTCTTTATTATGAATTCTGATCTCCTTTAGTTATGAATTTTTGATCTCCCTTTAGTTATGAAATTCTGATCGCCGTTTGCTTAAGAATTCTTGATCTCCTTTAGTTATGAATTTGACTTCGGGTTATGAATTCTTGATCTCCCTTTAGTTATGAATTCTTGATCTCCTTTTTTGTTATGAATTTCTTAGTCTCCTTTTAGTTATGAATTTGAGTCTCCTTTTTAGTTATGAATTCTTGGTCTCCCTTTTAGTTATGAATTCTTGATCTCCCTTTTGGTTATGAATTCTTGATCTCCCTTTTAGTTATGAATTCTTGATCTCCTTTTTAGTTATGAATTCTTGATCTCCCTTTTAGTTATGAATTCTTGATCTCCTTTTTAGTTATGAATTCTTGATCTCCCTTTTAAGTTATGAATTTTTGATCTCCTTTAGTTATGAATTCTTGATCTCCGTTTTAGTTATGAATTCTTGATCTCCTTTTAGTTATGAATTCTTGATCTCCTTTTAGTTATGAATTCTTGATCTCCCTTTTAGTTATGGAATTCTTGATCTCCCTTTTAGTTATGAATTTTTGATCACCGTTTTAGTTATGAATTTGATCTCCCTTTAGTTATGAATTTTGATCTCCTTTTAGTTATGAATTCTTGATCTCCCTTTAGTTGCGAATCTTGATCTCCCTTTAGTTATGAATTCTTGATCTCCCCCTTTTGAATTCTTGATCTCCCTTTAGTTATGAATTTTGATCTCTTTTAGTTATGAATTCTTGATCTCCCTTTTGAATTTATGAATTCTTGATCTCTCCTTTTAGTTATGTGAATTCTTGATCTCCGTTTAGTTATGAATTCTTGATCTCCCTTTTAGTTATGAATTCTTGATCTCCTTTTTAGTTATGAATTCTTGATCTCCTTTAGTTATGAATTTTGATTCCGTTTAATGAATCTTGATCTCCTTTTAGTTATGAATTCTTGATCTCCGTTTTAGTTATGAATTCTTGATCTCCCTTTTAGTTATGAATTTTGATCTCCTTTTAGTTATGAATTCTTGATCTCCTTTTAGTTATGAATTCTTGATCTCCTTTTTAGTTATGAATTCTTGATCTCCGTTTTAGTTATGAATTGATCTCCCGTTTTAGTTATGAATTCTTGATCTCCTTTTTAGTTATGAATTCTTGATCTCCCTTTTAGTTATGAATTCTTGATCTCCCTTTTAGTTATGAATTCTTGATCTCCGTTTTAGTTATGAATTCTTGATCTCCTTTTAGTTATGAATTTTGATTCCGTTTTAGTTATGAATTCTTGATCACCGTTTTAGTTATGAATTTTGATCTCTTTTTTAGTTATGAATTCTTGATCTCTCTTTTAGTTATGAATTCTTGATCTCCCTTTAGTTATGAATTCTTGATCTCCTTTTTAGTTATGAATTTTGATCTCCCTTTTAGTTATAGTTCTTTGAATTCTTGATCTCCCTTTTAGTTATGAATTCTTGATCTCCTTTTAGTTATGAATTCTTGATCTCCCTTTTTAGTTATGAATTCTTGATCTCCTTTTAGTTAGTGAATTCTTGATCTCCCTTTTGGTTATGAATTCTTGATCTCCTTTTTAGTTATGAATTCTTGATCTCCTTTTTATGTTCTGATCCCTTTTATGAATTCTTGATCTCCCTTTTTTAGTTATGAATTCTTGATCTCCTTTTAGTTATGAATTCTTGATCTCCGTTTTATTATAATTCTTGATCTCCCTTTTAGTTATAATTCTTGATCTCCTTTTACCCCTTGATTCTTGATCTCCGTTTTGTTTGAATTCTTGGTCTCCCTTTTGTTGTAATTCTTGATCCCTTTTAATTATGAATTCTTGGTCTCCTTTTTGTTATGATTCTTGTCTCCCTTTTTTATTGGATTGATTCCCTTTAATTATAATCCCTTTTATTTATGATTCTTGATCTCCCTTTTAGTTATGAATTCTTTGAGTCTCCTTTTGGTTATGAATTCTTGATCTCCCTTTTAGTTATAGATTCTTGATCTCCTTTTAATTATAGATTCTTGATCTCCGTTTGGAGTTATGAATTCTTGATCTCCTTTTAGTTTATGAATTCTTGATCTCCTTTTAATTATGAATTGTGATCTCACAGTTATGAATTCTTGATCTCCTTTTAGTTATAATTCTTGATCTCCCTTTTAGTTATGAATTCTTGATCTCCTTTTAGTTATAGATTCTTGATCTCCGTTTAGTTCTATGAATTCTTGATCTCCTTTTAGTTAATTCTTGATCCTTTTTATTTATGAATTCTTGATCTCCCTTTTGGATTATAGATTCTTGATCTCCTTTTTGGTGCATTGCAGTCCCCTTTTTGAATTTATGAATTCTTAGTCTCCCCTTTTAGTTATAGTTTCTTAGTCTCCCTTTTAGTTATAGATTCTTGATCTCCGTTTGGTTGTAATTCTTGAGTCTCCACTTTTGGTTATGATTCTTGATCTCCGTTTTAGTTATGAATTCTTGATCTCCCTTTTAGTTATGAATTCTTGATCTCTTTTTAGTTATGAATTCTTGATCTCCGTTTTAGTTATGAATTCTTGATCTCCTTTAGTTATGAATTCTTGATCTCCTTTTTAGTTATGAATTCTTGATCTCCCTTTTAGTTATGAATTCTTGATCTCCTTTTTAGTTATGAATTCTTGATCTCCCTTTTAGTTATAATTCTTGATCTCCGTTTTAGTTATGAATTCTTGATCTCCGTTTTTTTGAATTCTTGATCTCCTTTTAGTTATGAATTTGTCTTGATCTTTTTAGTTATGAATTCTTGATCTCCTTTTAGTTATGAATTCTTGATCTCCTTTTAGTTATGAATTCTTGATCTCCCTTTTAGTTATGAATTCTTGATCTCCTTTTTAGTTATGAATTTTGATCTCCCTTTTAGTTATGAATTCTTGATCTCTCTTTTTAGTTGCGAATTCTTGATCTCCTTTTAGTTATGAATTCTTGATCTCCCGTTTTGTTATGAATTCTTGATCTCCTTTTAGTTATGAATTCTTGATCTCTTTTTTAGTTATGAATTCTTGATCTCCCTTTTAGTTATGAATTCTTGATCTCCCTTTTAGTTATGAATTTTGATCGCCGTTTTAGTTATGAATTCTTGATCTCCCTTTTAGTTATGAATTCTTGATCTCTTTTTTAGTTATGAATTCTTGATCTCCCTTTTAGTTATGAATTCTTGATCTCCTTTTTTTATGAATTCTTGATCTCCCTTTAGTTATGAATTCTTGATCTCTCTTTTAGTTATGAATTCTTGATCTCCCCTTTTAGTTATGAATTCTTGATCTCCCTTTTAGTTGTGGAATCTTGATCTCCGTTTTAGTTATGAATTCTTGATTCTCTTTTTAGTTATGAATTCTTGATCTCCTTTTAGTTATGAATTCTTGATCTCCCCTTTTAGTTATGAATTCTTGATCTCCTTTTAGTTATAAATTCTTGATCTCCCTTTTAGTTATGAATTCTTGATCTCCCTTTTAGTTATGAATTCTTGATCACCTTTTAGTTATGAATTCTTGATCTCCTTTTGTTATGAATTCTTGATCTCTCTTTTGTTATGAATTCTTGATCTCCGTTTTAGTTATGAATTCTTTTTGATCTCCCTTTTTAGTTATGAATTCTTGATCTCTCTTTAGTTTTTAGTTATGAATTCTTGATCTCCCTTTAGTTATGAATTCTTTTCTTTTGGTTATGAATTCTTGATCTCCTTTTAGTTATGAATTCTTGATCTCCTTTTAGTTATGAATTCTTGATCTCCCCTTTTAGTTGTAATTCTTGATCTCTCTTTTAGTTATGAATTCTTGATCTCCCTTTTAGTTATGAATTCTTGATCTCCCTTTTAGTTATGAATTCTTGATCTCCCTTTTTAGTTATGAATTCTTGATCTCCTTTTAGTTATGAATTCTTGATCTCTCTTTTAGTTATGAATTCTTGATCTCCTTTTAGTTATGAATTCTTGATCTCCTTTTAGTTATGAATTCTTGATCTCCGTTTTAGTTATGAATTCTTGATCTCCGTTTAGTTATGAATTTTGATCTCTCTTTTAGTTATGAATTCTTGATCTGTTTTAGTTATGAATTCTTGATCTTTTAGTTATGAATTCTTGATGATCTCCTTTTAATTATGAATTCTTGATCTCCCGTTTTAGTTATGAATTCTTGATCTCTCTTTTTAGTTATGAATTTTTGATCTCCTTTTAGTTATGAATTCTTGATCTCTCTTTTAGTTATGAATTCTTGATCTCCGTTTTAATTATGAATTCTTGATCTCCCTTTAGTTATGAATTCTTGATCTCTCTTTTAGTTGCGAATTCTTGATCTCCCTTTTAGTTATGAATTCTTGATCTCTTTTAGTTATGAATTCTTGATCACCGTTTAGTTATGAATTCTTGATCTCCCTTTTAGTTATGAATTCTTGATCTCTCTTTTTTAGTTAATCTCCCTTTTGAGTTATGAATTCTTGATCTCCTTTTAGTTATGAATTCTTGATCGCCGTTTTAGTTAGGAATTCTTGATCTCCCTTTAGTTTGAATTCTTGATCTCCTTTAGTTATGAATTCTTGATCTCCTTTTTAGTTATGAATTTGATCTTTTTAGTTATGAATTCTTGATCTCCTTTTAGTTATGAATTCTTGATCTCCTTTTTAGTTATAATTCTTGATCTCTCTTTTAGTTATGAATTCTTGATCTCCGTTTTAGTTATGAATTCTTTCTTTTAGTTTGAATCTCCGTTTTTTTTAGTTATGAATTCTTGATCTCCTTTTAGTTGCGAATTCTTGATCTCTCTTTTAGTTATGAATTCTTGATCTCCTTTTAGTTATGAATTCTTGATCCCTTTTAGTTATGAATTCTTGATCTCCCCCCTTTTAGTTATGAATTCTTGATCTCCTTTTTTAGTTATGAATTCTTGATCTCTTTTAGTTATGAATTCTTGATCTCCCCTTTTAGTTATGAATTCTTGATCTCCCTTTTAGTTATGAATTCTTGATCTCCCTTTTAGTTATGAATTCTTGATCTCTCGTTTTAGTTATGAATTCTTTTGATCTCCTTTTAGTTATGAATTCTTGATCTCCTTTTTTAATTCTTGATCTCCCTTTTAGTTATGAATTCTTGATCTCTTTAGTTATGAATTCTTGATCGTTTTAGTTATGAATTTCTTGATCTCCGTTTTAGTTATGAATTCTTGATCTCCTTTTTTATGTTGATCTCTCTTTTGAATTCTTGATCTCCTTTTAGTTATGAATTCTTGATCTCTTTTAGTTATGAATTCTTGATCTCCGTTTTAGTTATGAATTTCTTGATCTCCTTTTAGTTATGAATTTTGATCTCCCTTTTAGTTGTAATTCTTGATCTCCTTTAGTTATGAATTCTTGATCTCCTTTTAGTTGAATTCTTGATCTCCTTTTTTATGAATTCTTGATCTCCCTTTTAGTTATGAATTCTTGATCTCTCTTTTGTTTGAATTCTTGATCTTTCTAGTTATGAATGATCGATCTCCTTTTAGTTATGAATTCTTGATCTTTTTAGTTATGAATTCTGATCCCTTTTTAGTTATGAATTCTTGATCTCCTTTTAGTTATGATTCTTTGATCTCTCTTTTAGTTATGAATTCTTGATCTCCTTTTAGTTATGAATTCTTGATCTCCCTTTTAGTTATGAATTCTGATTCCAATTTTAGTTAAGAATTCCTCTCTTTTATTCTTGATCTCTCTTTTAGTTATGAATTTGATCTCCTTTTAGTTATGAATTCTTGATCTCCTTTTTAGTTATGAATTCTTGATCTCCCTTTTTTAGATCTCTCTTTTAGTTGATTCTTGATCTCCTTTTAGTTGATCTCTCCTTTTAGTTATGAATTCTTTTGATCGCCGTTTTAGTTATGAATTCTTGATCTCCCCTTTTAGTTATGAATTCTTGATCTCCTTTTTTAGTTATGAATTCTTGATCTCCTTTTAGTTATGAATTCTTGATCTCCCTTTTTAGTTGTTATGAATTCTTTTTGATCTCCTTTTAGTTATGATTCTTGATCTCCCTTTTAGTTTATGGTTGATCTCCTTTTAGTTATGAATTCTTGATCTCCTTTTTAGTTATGAATTCTTGATCCGCCGTTATGAATTCTTGATCTCCCTTTTAGTTATGAATTTTGATCTCTCTTTTAGTTATGAATTCTTGATCTCCCTTTTAGTTAAGAATTCTTGATCTCCTTTTTAGTTATAATTCTTGATCTCCCTTTTAGTTATGAATTCTTGATCTCCCTTTTAATTCTTGTTATTGAATTCTTGATCTCCCTTTTAGTTATGAATTCTTGATCTCCTTTTGTTATGAATTTTTGATCTCTTTTAGTTATGAATTCTTGATCTCTCTTTCTCCTTAGTTATGAATTCTTGATCTCCCTTTTAGTTTGAATTCTTGATCTCCTTTTAGTTATGATTCTTGATCTCTCTTTTAGTTATGAATTCTTGATCTCCTTTTAGTTATGAATTCTTGATCTCCTTTTTTCTTTGATCACCGTTTTAGTTATGAATTCTGATCTCCTTTTATTATAATTCTTGATCTCCTTTTTAGTTATGAATTTTGATCTTTTGATCTCCCTTTTAGTTATGAATTCTTGATCTCCCTTTTAGTTATGAATTCTTGATCTCCTTTTAGTTTATGATTCTTGATCTCCCTTTTAGTTGTGAATTCTTGATCTCCTTTAGTTATGAATTCTTGATCTCCCTTTTAGTTATGAATTCTTGATCTCCTTTTGGTTATGAATTCTTGATCTCCTTTTAGTTATGAATTCTTGATCTCTCTTTTAGTTATAATTCTTGATCTCCGTTTTAGTTATGAATTCTTGATCTCCTTTTAGTTGTGAATTCTTGATCTCTTTTTAGTTATGAATTCTTGATCTCCGTACGCAGTTATGATTCTTGATCTCCGTTTTAGTTATGAATTCTTGATCTCCGTTTTAGTTATGAATTGTGATCCCTTTAGTTATGAATTCTTGATCTCCTTTTAGTTATGAATTCTTGATCTCCTTTTGATTATGAATTCTTGATCTCCCCTTTTAGTTATGAATTCTTGATCTCCCTTTTAGTTATAATTCTTGATCTCCCTTTTGGGGTGTAAGTTGGATCTCTCTTTTAGTTGAATTCTTGATCTCCCTTTTGATCTGTAATTCTTGATCTCCCTTTTAGTTATGAATTCTTGAGTCTCCTTTTAATTTATGAATTCTTGATCTCTCTTTAGTTATGAATTCTTGATCTCCTTTTAGTTATAATTCTTGATCTCCCTTTTAGTTATGAATTCTTGATCATAGATTTTTAGTTATGATTCTTGATCTCCTTTTTAGTTATGAATTCTTGAGATCTCTTTAGTTATGAATTCTTGATCTCACTTTAGTTATAGATTCTTGATCTCCTTTGATTATGAATTCTTGATCTCACTTTTAGTTGTAATTCTTGATCTCTCTTTTTGGTTATGAATTGTGATCTTCTCTTTTGATTATAGATTCTTGATCTCCTTTTAGTTGAATTCTTGATCTCACCGCAGTTATAATTCTTGATCACCGTTTTGAACAACAATTCTTGATCTCACTTTTAGTTATAATTCTTGATCTCTCTTTTTAATTTATGAATTCTTGATCTCCTTTTGGTTATGAATTCTTGATCTCCCTTTTAGTTATGAATTAACGATCACCGTTTTTCAGTTGTAATTCTTGATCTCCTTTTGATTGTGAATTCTTGATCTCTCTTTTTAGTTATGAATTCTTGATCTCCCTTTTAGTTATGAATTCTTGATCTCCCTTTTTTGTGAATTCTTGATCTCCGTTTTAGTTTGAATTCTCTCTCTTTTAGTTATGAATTCTTGATCTCTCTTTTAGTTATAATTCTTGATCTCCCTTTTTAGTTATGAATTCTTGATCTCCCTTTTAGTTATGAATTCTTGATCTCCGTTTTAGTTAGTTATGAATTCTTGATTCTTGATCCTTTTAGTTATGAATTCTTGATCTCCCTTTTAGTTATTCTTGATCTCTCGTTTGAATTCTTGATCTCCCTTTTAGTTATGAATTCTTGATCTCCCTTTTAGTTATGAATTCTTGATCTCCTTTTAGTTATGAATTCTTGATCTCTCTTGATCTGCCGTTTTAGTTATGAATTCTTGATCTCCCTTTTAGTTATGAATTCTTGATCTCCTTTTGTTATGAATTCTTGATCTCCCTTTTAGTTATGAATTCTTGATCTCCTTTTAGTTATGAATTCTTGATCTCCCTTTTAGTTATGAATTCTTGATCTCCCTTTTAGTTATGAATTCTTGATCTCCTTTTAGTTATGAATTCTTGATCTCCTTTTAGTTATAATTCTTGATCTCTCTTTTAGTTATGAATTCTTGATCTCCCTTTTAGTTATGAATTCTTGATCTCCTTTTTAGTTATGAATTCTTGATCACTTTTTAGTTATGAATTCTTGATCTCCTTTTTAGTTGTAATTCTTGATCTCCCTTTTTATGAATTCTTGTTATGAATTCTTGATCTCCTTTTAGTTATGAATTCTTGATCTCCCTTTTAGTTATGAATTCTTGATCTCCTTTTTTTAGTTATGAATTCTTGATCTCCCTTTTAGTTATAATTCTTGATCTCCCTTTTAGTTATGAATTCTTGATCTCCGTTTTAGTTATGAATTCTTGATCTCCCTTTTTAGTTATGAATTCTTGATCTCTCTTTTAGTTATGAATTCTTGATCTCCCTTTTAGTTATGAATTCTTGATCCCTTTTTAGTTATGAATTCTTGATCTCCCTTTTAGTTATGAATTCTTGATCTCTTTTTTTTAGTTATGAATTCTTGATCTCCCCTTTTTAGTTATGAATTCTTGATCTCGTTTTAGTTATGAATTCTTGATCTCCGTTTTAGTTATGAATTCTTGATCTCCTTTTTTAGTTATGAATTCTTGATCTCCTTTTTAGTTGTAATTCTTGATCTCCTTTTAGTTATGAATTCTTGAATCACCGTTTTAGTTGAATTCTTGATCTCCCTTTTAGTTATGAATTCTTGATCTCTTTTGTTATGAATTCTTGATCTCCTTTTTAGTTATGATTCTTGTTTAGTTATGAATTCTTGATCACCGTTTTAGTTATGAATTCTTGATCTCCTTTTAGTTATGAATTCTTGATCTCTCTTTTAGTTATGAATTCTTGATCTCCCTTTTAATTATGAATTCTTGATCTTCCCGTTTTTAGTTATGAATTCTTGATCTCCCTTTTAGTTATGAATTCTTGATCTCTCTTTTAGTTATGAATTCTTGATCTCCCTTTTAGTTATGAATTCTTGATCTCCCTTTTAGTTTGATTCTGCAGTCACCTTTTAGTTATTTTTAGTTTTGTGAATTCTTGATCTCCCTTTTTAGTTATGAATTCTTGATCTCTCTTTTAGTTAATTCTTGATCTCCCTTTTAGTTTGAATTCTTGATCGCCGTTTTAGTTATGAATTCTTGATCGCCGTTTTAGTTATGAATTCTTGATCTCCCTTTTAGTTATGAATTCTTGATCTCTCTTTTAGTTTGAATTCTTGATCTCCCTTTAGTTATGAATTCTTGATCTCCTTTTAGTTATAATTCTTGATCTCCGTTTAGTTGTGAATTCTTGATCTCCCTTTTAGTTATAATTCTTGATCTCTCTTTTAGTTATGAATTCTTGATCTCCTTTTAGTTATGAATTCTTGATCTCCCTTTTAGTTTGAATTTTGATCGCCCTTTGTCTTGTTATGAATTCTTGATCTCCTTTTTGGTTATGAATTCTTGATCTCTCTTTTAGTTATGAATTCTTGATCTCCCTTTTAGTTATGAATTCTTGATCATTCTTGATTTTAGTTATGAATTCTTGATCTCCCTTTTAGTTATAATTCTTGATCTCCCTTTTAGTTATGAATTCTTGATCTCTCTTTTAGTTATGAATTCTTGATCTCCCTTTTAGTTATGAATTCTTGATCTCCTTTTAGTTATGAATTCTTGATCTTTTTAATGAATTCTTGATCTCCTTTTTTATGAATTCTTGATCTCTCTTTTATGAATTCTTGATCTCTTTTAGTTATGAATTCTTGATCTCCCTTTTAGTTATGAATTCTTGATCTCTTTTTTTAGTTATAGTATTCTTGATCTCTCTTTTGTTATGATTCTTGATCTCCTTTTTTTAGTTATAAATTCTTGATCTCCCTTTTAGTTATGAATTCTTGATCTCTCTTTTAGTTATGAATTCTTGATCTGTTATGAATTCTTGATCTCTTTTAGTTATGAATCTTGATCTCTTTTTTAGTTATGAATTCTTGATCTCCTTTTAGTTATGAATTCTTGATCTCCGTTTAGTTATGAATTCTTGATCTCCCTTTTAGTTATGAATTCTTGATCACCATTTTAGTTTGATTCTTGATCTCCCTTTTAGTTATGAATTCTTGATCTCCCTTTTAGTTATGAATTCTTGATCTCCCTTTTAGTTATGAATTCTTGATCGCCTTTTTAGTTATGAATTCTTGATCTCCCTTTTAGTTATGAATTCTTGATCTCCCTTTTTAGTTATGAATTCTTGATCTCCTTTTTAGTTATGAATTCTTGATCTCCGTTTTAGTTATGAATTCTTGATCTCCCTTTTAGTTATGAATTCTTGATCTCCTTTTAGTTATGAATTCTTGATCTCTCTTTTAGTTATGAATTCTTGATCTCCCTTTTTAGTTATGAATTCTTGATCTCTCTTTTAGTTATGAATTCTTGATCTCCCTTTTAGTTATGAATTCTTGATCTCTCTTTTAGTTATGAATTCTTGATCTCCTTTAGTTAAGAATTTGTTTTTAGTTATGAATTCTTGATCTCCGTTTTTAGTTATAATTCTTGATCTCCCTTTTAGTTATGAATTCTTGATCTCCTCCTTTTAGTTATGAATTCTTGATCTCTGATTTTTGCGGATTGAATTCTTGATCTCTCTTTTAGTTATGAATTCTTGATCTCCTTTTTATTATAGATTCTTGATCTCCTTTTAGTTATGAATTCTTGATCTCGATCTCTCTTTTAGTTATGAATTCTTGATCTCTTTTTTAGTTATGAATTCTTGATCTCCCTTTTTAGTTATGAATTCTTGATCTCTCTTTTTGGTTATGAATTCTTGATCTCCCTTTTAGTTATAATTCTTGAGTCTCCCTTTTAGTTATGAATTCTTGATCTCTCTTTCAATTGTAATTCTTGATCTCTTTTTAGTTATGAATTCTTGATCTCCTTTTTTATGAATTCTTGATCTCCCGATTTTTGATCTCTTTAGTTATGAATTCTTGATCTCCTTTTAGTTATGAATTCTTGATCTCCCTTTTAGTTATGAATTCTTGATCTCCTTTTAGTTATGAATTCTTGATCTCTCTTTTTAGTTATGAATTCTTGATCTCTCTTTTAGTTATGAATTCTTGATCTCCCTTTTTTATGAATTCTTATGAACCGTTTCTTGATCTCCCTTTTAGTTATGATGATCTCTCTTTTTGAGTTTCTGATCCCTTTTAGTTATGAATTCTTGATCTCCCTTTTAGTTATAATTCTTGATCTCCCTTTTTTATTCTTGATCTCTCTTTTAGTTGTAATTCTTGATCTCCCTTTTTAGTTATGAATTCTTGATCTCCCTTTTAGTTATGAATTCTTGATCTCCCTTTTGGTTATGAATTCTTGATCTCCCTTTTAGTTATGAATTCTTGATCTCTTTTTAATTGTAATTCTTGATCTCCTTTTAGTTATGAATTCTTTGATCTCTCTTTTAGTTATGAATTCTTGATCTCCTTTTTAGTTATAATTCTTGATCTCTCTTTTATGATTCTTTATGAATTCTTGATCTCTCTTTTAGTTATGAATTCTTGATCTCCTTTTATTTATGAATTCTTGATCTCCCTTTTTTGGTTATGAATTCTTGATCTCCCTTTTAGTTATAGATTCTTGATCTCCTTTAGTTTGAATTCTTGATCTCTCTTTTAGTTATGATTCTTGATCTCCTTTGATTATAATTCTTGATCACCGTTTTAGTTAATTTGATCTCCCTTTTAGTTATGAATTCTTGATCTCCCTTTTAGTTATGATTCTTGATCTCCCTTTTAGTTAATTCTTGATCTCCTTTTAGTTATGAATTCTTGATCGCCGTTTTGGTTATGGAATTCTTGATCTCCTTTTAATTATTCTTGATCTCCTTTTTATGAATTCTTGATCTCCCTTTTAGTTTGAATTCTTGATCTCTCTTTTAGTTATGGTCTTAGTCTCCCTTTTAGTTATAATTCTTGATCGCCATTTTGGTGTAATTGTGATCTCCCTTTTGGTGTAATTTTTTGATCTCTCTTTTTAGTTGTGAATTCTTGATCTCCTTTTAGTTGTAATTCTTGATCTCCCTTTTAATTCTTGATCTCTTTTGTGCCTTAATTCGCCGTTTTAGTTGTAATTCTTGATCTCCCTTTTAGTTATAATTCTTGATCTCTTTTAGTTATAATTCTTGATCTCCTTTTGATTTATGAATTCTTGATCTCCGTTTTGGTTATGAATTCTTGATCGCCGTTTTGGTGCTGAATTCTTGATCTCTCCCTTTATGAATTCTTGGTCTCTCTTTGATTGTAATTCTTGATCTCCCTTTTGGTTATAATTCTTGATCTCCTTTTGGTTATGAATTCTTGATCTCCTTTTAGTTATGAATTCTTGATCTCCTTTTGGTTATAATTCTTGATCTCCTTTTGGTTATAATTCTTGATCTCCCTTTTAGTTATGAATTCTTGATCTCTTTTTTAGTTATGAATTCTTGATCTCTCTTTTGGTTATGAGTTCTTGATCTCCCTTTTTGGTTATAATTCTTGATCTCGCTTTTGGTTATTTTTGATCTCCCTTTTAGTTGTGAATTTTTTTGATCTCTCTTTTTAGTTATAATTCTTGATCTCCGTTTTTTATGATTCTGAATTCTTGTTATGAATTCTCTCTTTTTGGTATGAATTCTTGATCGCCGTTTTAATTGTAATTCTTGATCTCTTTTGGTTATAATTCTTGATCTCCCTTTTGTTATAATTCTTGATCTCCTTTTGGTTATAATTCCAATCTCTCTTTTAATTGTAATTCTTGGTCTCCCCTTTTGATTGTAATTCTTGATCTCCTTTTTAGTTATGGGCCAATCTCCTTTTGGTTGCAATTCTTGATCTCCTTTGGTTATAATTCTTGGTCTCTTTTTGGTTATGGTCTCCCTTTTAGTTATGGTCTCCTCTTTTTAGTTGTAATTCTTGATCTCGTTTTGATTTGTAATTCTTGATCTCCTTTTTTTAGTTATAAATTCTTGATCCCGTTTTGGTTATATTCTCTCCCTTTTAGTTATAATTCTTGATCTCTCTTTTGGTTATAATTCTTGATCTCCTTTTAGTTATGAATTCTTGATCTCTCTTTTTGGTTATGTAGATTCTTGGTCTCTCTTTTTAGTTGTAGTGCCAGTCTCCTTTTGTGTTATGAATTCTTGATCTCCATTTTGGTTACCAAATTCTTGATCTCCTTTTGGTGCTAGATTCTTGATCTCCCTTTTGGTTATGGTGCTTGATCTCGGTTTTGGTTATAATTCTTGTCTCCCTTTTGGTTGTAATTCTTGTCTCTCCCTTGATCTTTTTGGTGTAATTCTTGATCTCCTTTTTGGTTATAATTCTTGATCTCCGTTTTGATTGTAATTCTTGATCTCCCTTTTGGTGTAATTCTTGATCTCTCTTTTGTTGTAATTCTTGATCTCCCTTTTTTTGGTTATGAATCTCTTGGTAATTCTTGATCACCGTTTTTGATTGTAATTCTTGATCTCCTTTTGGTTATGGTCTTGATCTCTCTTTTTTTGGTTGTGAATTCTTGATCTCCTTTTGGTTATGAATTCTGATCTCCCTTTAGTTATTTTTGTCGCCGTTTTTGGTTATGAATTCTTGATCTCCCTTTTTAGTTATAATTCTTGATCTCCCTTTTAGTTATGAATTCTTGATCTCCTTTTAGTTATAATTCTTGATCTCTCTTTTGTTGTAATTCTTGATCTCCGTTTTGGTTATGAATTCTTGATCTCCTTTTTGGTTATGAATTCTTGATCTCCTTTAGTTG
Organism: Acanthosepion pharaonis; assembly: GCA_903632075.3. Taxonomy (NCBI): domain Eukaryota; kingdom Metazoa; phylum Mollusca; class Cephalopoda; order Sepiida; family Sepiidae; genus Acanthosepion; species Acanthosepion pharaonis. The sequence goes on from CAHIKZ030001202.1 coordinate 2,669,416, forward strand.
TAATTCTTGATCTCCTTTTGGTTATGAATTCTCTCCTTTTTAGTTATAATTCTTGATCTCCGTTTTTTGTGTTATCTCCCTTTTGGTATAATTCTTGATCTCTCTTTTGGTTATGGTCTTAGTCTCCCTTTGGTGCCTTAATTCTTGATCACCATTTTTTGTTATGAATTCTTGATCTCTCTTTTGGTTGTAATTCTTGATCTCCCTTTTGGTGTAATTCTTGATCTCTCTTTTGGTTGTAATTCTTGATCACCCTTTTAATTGTAATTCTTGATCTCTCTTTTAGTTATAATTCTTGATCTCCTTCAGTTATAATTCTTGATCTCTCCCTTTTAGTTATGGTCTTGATCTCCTTTTTTAGTTATAATTCTTGATCTCCTTTTTGGTTATAATTCTTGATCTCTCTTTTAGTTATGAATTCTTGATCTCCCTTTTTAGTTATAATTCTTGATCTCCCTTTTGGTTACAATTCTTGATCATCGTTTTTGGTTATGATTCTTGATCTTCTCCTTTTTTTGGTTATGAATTCTTGATCTCTTTTTTATGAATTCTTGATCTCCTTTTTAGTTATGAATTCTTGTCTCTCTTTTAATTATAATTCTTGATCTCCTTTTTAGTTAATTCTTGATCTCCTTTTGGTTGTTAATTCTTGATCTCCCTTTTGGTTGTGAATTCTTGATCTCTCTTTTTGGTTATAATTCTTGATCTCCCTTTTTAGTTGTAATTCTTGAGTCTCGTTTTTTTGGTTGTAATTCTTGATCTCCCTTTTGGTTATAATTCTTGATCTCTCTTTTAGTTGTAATTCTTCTGATCTCCTTTTAGTTATAATTCTTGATCTCCCTTTTGGTTGTAATTCTTGATCCACCGTTTTTAGTTATGAATTTCTTGATCTCCTTTTGGTTATGAATTCTTGATCTCTCTTTTTAGTTATAATTCTTGATCTCCTTTTTGTTATAATTCTTGATCTCTTTTTAGTTGTGAATTCTTGATCTCGTTTTTAGTTATGAATTCTTGATCTCTCTTTTTAGTTTATGAATTCTTGATCTCTCTTTTGGTTATAATTCTTGATCTCCGTTTTGTTGTAATTCTTGATCTCCCTTTTAGTTATGAATTCTTGATCTCCTTTTTAGTTATGAATTTCACCGTTTTAGTTATGAATCTCCCTTTTTAGGTGAATTTTGATCTCTTTCTTGATCTCCGTTTTAGTTATGAATTCTTGATCTCCTTTTTAGTTATGAATTCTTGATCTCTGTTTTAGTTACAGAATTCTTGATCTCTCTTTTAGTTATGAATTCTTGATCTCCCTTTTAGTTATGAATTCTTGATCTCTCTTTTGATTATGAATTCTTGATCTCTTTTTTATTATGAATTCTTGATCTCTCTTTTTTAGTTATGAATTCTTGATCTCCTTTTATTGTTATTCTTGATCTCCTTTGATTATGAATTCTTGATCTCTCTTTTTAGTTATGAATTCTTGATCACCGTTTTAGTTGAATTCTTGATCTCCTTTTAGTTATGAATTCTTGATCTCTTTAGTTATGAATTTTGATCGCCGTTTTAGTTATGAATTCTTGATCTCCCTTTTAGTTATGAATTCTTGATCTCCTTTTAGTTATGAATTCTTGATCTCTCTTTTAGTTATGAATTCTTGATCTCTTTTAGTTATGAATTCTTGAATTCCTTTGTTATGAATTTTGATTCGTTTGGTATGAATTCTTGATCTCCGTTTTAGTTATGAATTCTTGATCTCCCTTTAGTTATGAATTCTTGATCTCCCTTTAGTTATGAATTCTTGATCTCTTTAGTTATGAATTCTTGATCTCCCTTTTAGTTATGAATTCTTGATCTCCCTTTTAGTTATGAATTCTTGATCGCCGTTTTAGTTATGAATTCTTGATCTCCCTTTTGGTTATGAATTCTTGATCTCCCTTTTAGTTATGAATTCTTGATCTCCTTTTAGATTATGAATTCTTGATCTCCTTTTAGTTATGAATTCTTGATCTCCTTTTGTTATTCTTGATCTCTTTTTTTATGAATTGATCTTTTTAGTTATGAATTCTTGATCGCCGTTTTGTTATGAATTCTTGATCTCCCGTTTTAGTTATGAATTCTTGATCTCCTCTTTTATGAATTCTTGATCTCCTTTTAGTTATGAATTCTTGATCTCCCTTTTAGTTATAATTCTGATCTCTCTTTAGTTATGAATTCTTGATCTCTCCTTTTTAGTTATGAATTCTTGATCTCCCTTTTAGTTATGAATTCTTGATCACCGTTTTAGTTGTGAATTCTTGGTCTCCTTTTTAGTTATGAATTCTTGATCTCTTTTTGGTTATGAATTTTGATCTCCCTTTTAGTTAAGGAATTTTGATCTCCTTAGTTATGAATTCTTGATCGCCGTTTTAGTTATGAATTGATCTCCCTTTAGTTATGAATTCTTGAAGGTCTCTTTTAGTTATGAATTCTGATCTCCTTTTTAGTTATGGTGATCGCCGTTTTAGTTGTGAATTCTTGATCGCCTTTTTTTGAATTCTTGATCTCTCTTTTTAGTTATGAATTCTTGATCTCCCTTTTAGTTGCGAATTCTTGATCTCCCTTTAGTTATGAATTCTTGATCTCCGTTTTAGTTATAGTGAATTTTGATCGCCGTTTTAGTTTGAATTCTCCCTTTTGATTATGAATTCTTGATCTCCTTTTGGTTATGAATTCTTGATCTCCCTTTTAGTTATGATTCTTGATCGCGTTTTTAGTTATGAATTCTCCCTTTTAGTTATGGAATTCTTGATCTCTCTTTTAGTTGTAATTTTTGATCTCCCTTTTAGTTATGAATTCTTGATCTCCCCTTTTAGTTATGAATTCTTGATCGCCATTTTTAGTTATGAATTCTTGATCTCCTTTTTTAGTTATGAATTCTTGATCTCTTTTAGTTATGAATTCTTGATCGCCGTTTCCCTTTTTTAGTTATGAATTCTTGATCTCTTTAGTTTGAATTCTGACTTTTTAGTTATGAATTTTGATCTTTTTAGTTATGAATTCTTGATCTCCCTTTTAGTTATGAATTCTTGATCTCTCTTTTAGTTATGAATTCTTGATCTCCTTTTAGTTATGAATTTTGATCTCTCTTTTTAGTTATGAATTCTTGATCTCTCTTTTAGTTATGAATTCTTGATCTCCCTTTAGTTATGAATTTTTTTTAGTTATGAATTCTTGATCCTTTTAGTTATGAATTCTTGATCTCTTTTAGTTATGAATTCTTGATCTCTCTTTTAGTTATGAATTCTTGATCTCTTTTTGTTATGAATTCTTGATCTCCCTTTTTAGTTATGAATTTTGATCTCCCTTTTAGTTATGAATTCTTGATCGCCGTTTTAGTTAGTGAATTTTGATTCCTTGAATTTTGTCTCTCTTTTAGTTATGAATTCTTGATCTCCTTTTTAGTTGAATTCTTGATCTCGTTATGAATTTTGATCTCTTTAGTTATGAATTCTTGATCCCTTTAGTTATTTTGATCTCCCTTAGTTATGAATTCTTGATCTCCCTTTAGTTATGAATTTTGATCTCTCTTTAGTTATGAATTTTGATCGTTTTAGTTATGAATTCTTTGATCCCTTTTAGTTATGAATTTTGATCTCCTTTAGTTATGAATTCTTGATCGCCGTTTTGTTATGAATTATGATCTTAGTTATCTTTTTAGTTATGAATTCTTGATCTCTTTTTTAGTTATGAATTCTTGGTCTGATTTTTAGTTATGAATTCTTGATCTCCGTTTTAGTTATGTGAATTCTTGATCTCCTTTAGTTATGAATTTTCTTTAGTTTGAATTCTTGATCTTTTTAGTGAATATAATTCTTTTGATCTCCTTGATTTTTAGTTATGAATTCTTGATCTCCCTTTTTAGTTATGAATTCTTGATCTCCTTTTAGTTATGAATTCTTGATCTCCCTTTTAGTTATGAATTCTTGATCTCTTTAGTTATGAATTTTGATCTCCTTTAGTTATGAATTCTTGATCTCCTTTAGTTAAGGAATTTTGATCACCGTTTTAGTTATGAATTTTTGATCTCCCTTTTTAGTTATGAATTAGAATTTTTGATTCTTGATCTCCTTTTTAGTTATGAATTCTTGATCTCCTTTTCACTGGTTATGAATTCTTGATCTCCCTTTTAGTTATGAAATTCTTGATCATTTTTTGATCGTTTTAGTTATGAATTCTTGATCTCCCTTTTAGTTATGAATTCTTGATCTCTCTTTTAGTTATGAATTCTTGATCTCCTTTTAGTTATGAATTTTGATCTCTCCTTTTTTAGTTATAATTCTTGATCACCGTTTTTAGTTATGAATTCTTGATCTCCTTTTAGTTATGAATTCTTGATCTCTCTTTAGTTATGAATTCTTGATCTCTTTTTTAGTTTTTGAATTCTTGATCTCCCTTTTAGTTATGAAATTCTTGATCGTTTTTAGTTATGTTTTGATCTCCCTTTTTTAGTTATGAATTCTTGATCTCCCTTTTAGTTATGAATTCTTGATCTCCCCTTTAGTTATGAATTTCTTGATCTCCTTTTTAGTTATGAATTCTTGATCGCCGTTTTTAGTTATGAATTTTGATCTCCTTTTGGTTATGAATTCTTGATCTCCCTTTTAGTTATGAATTCTTGATCTCCCTTTTAGTTATGAATTCTTGATCACCGTTTTAGTTATGAATTTTGATCTCTTTTAGTTATCGCCGTTCTTTTTAGTTATGAATTCTTGATCTCCTTTTCCCTTTAGTTGAATTCTTGATCTCTTTTAGTTATGAATTCTTGATCTCCGTTTTAGTTATGAATTTGATTCTGTTTTAGTTATGAATTCTTGATGGTTTAGTTATGAATTCTTGATCGCCGTTTTTTAGTTGCTTGAATTTTTTGATCTCCGTTTTAGTTATGAATTCTTGATCTCCCTTTTAGTTATGAATTCTTGATCTCCTTTTGAAGATCATTTAGTTATGATTCTTGATCTCTTTTTTAGTTATGAATTCTTGATCTCTTTTAGTTATGAATTCTTGATCTCCCCTTTTTAGTTATGAATTCTTGATCTCCTTTTAGTTGCGAATTTTGATCTCCTTTTTCTTGAATTTTGATCCCCTTTTAGTTATGAATTCTTGATCTCTGAATTTTGATCACCGTTTTAGTTATGAATTTTGCTTAGTTTTCCTTTTAGTTATGAATTCTTGATCTCCCTTTTAGTTATGAATTCTGATCACCGTTTTATTTATGAATTCTTGATCTCCCCTTTTAGTTATGAATTTTTGATCACTGTTTTAGTTATGAATTCTTGATCACCGTTTTAGTTATGAATTCTTGATCTCCTTTTAGTTATGAATTCTTGATCTCTCCTTTAGTTATGAAATTTTGATTCCTTTTTAGTTATGAATTCTTGATCTCTCGTTTTTTGATCTCCTTTTAATTATGAATTCTGATCTCCCTTTTAGTTATGAATTTTCTTTTTAGTTATGAATTCTGATCTCCTTTAGTTATGAATTCTTGATCTCCCGTTTTAGTTATGAATTCTTGATCTCCCTTTAGTTATGAATTCTTGATCTCTTTTTAGTTATGAATTCTTGATCTCCCTTTAGTTATTTTGATCTCCTTTAGTTATGAATTCTTGATCGCCGTTTTAGTTATGAATTCTTGATCTCCCTTTTAGTTATGATTTTGATCTCTCTTTAGTTATGAATTCTTGATCTCTCTTTTAGTTATGAATTCTTGATCTCCCTTTTAGTTATGAATTCTTGATCGCCGTTTTAGTTATGAATTCTTGATCTCCCTTTTAGTTATGAATTTTGATCTCTTTTTTAGTTATGAATTCTTGATCTCCTTTTAGTTTGAATTCTTGATCGCCGTTTTAGTTATGAATTCTTGATCGCCGTTTTAGTTATGAAATTCTTGAATTCTTGATCTCTTTTTAGTTATGAATTCTTGATCTCCTTTTAGTTATGAATTCTTGATCTCCGTTTTAGTTATGAATTCTTGATCTCTTTTAGTTATGAATTCTTGATCTCCTTTTAGTTATGAATTCTTGATCTCCTTTTAGTTATGAATTTTGATCACTTTTTTAGTTGAATTCTTGATCTCCCTTTTTGGAATTTTTAATTCTTGATCTCCCTTTTAGTTATGAATTCTTGATCTCCCTTTAGTTATGAATTCTTGATCTCCGTTTTAGTTATGAATTCTTGATCCCTTTTAGTTATGAATTCTTGATCTCGTTTTTTTGAATTTGAATTCTTTTAGTTTGAATTTGATCTCCTTTTAGTTATGAATTCTTGATCTCCCTTTAGTTATGAATTTTTGATCTTTTAGTTATGAATTTCATCTTTTAGTTATGAATTCTTGATCTCCGTTTTAGTTATGAAATTCCTTTAGTTTGAATTTGATCTCTTTTTAGTTATGAATTCTTGATCTCCCTTTTAGTTATGAATTCTTGATCTCCCTTTAGTTATGAATTCTTGATCTCCGTTTTAGTTTATGATTCTTTTTGATCTCCGTTTTAGTTATGAATTCTTGATCTCTCTTTTAGAATTTTATGATTCTTGATCTCCTTTAGTTATGAATTCTTGATCTCCCTTTTAATTTATGAATTCTTGATCGCCGTTTTAGTTATGATTGATCTCCCCTTTAGTTATGATTGGTCTCTTTGGTTATGATTCTTGATCTCCCTTTTTAGTTATGAATTCTTGATCTCTCTTGGATTATGAATTCTTGATCTCTCTTTTAGTTATGAATTTCTTGATCTCCTTTTGATTATGAATCTTGATCTCCCTTTTTAGTTATGAATTCTTGAGTGCTGTTTTAGTTATGAATTCTTGATCTCTCTTTTGGTTATGAATTCTTGATCTCTTTTAGTTATGAATTCTTGATCTCCTTGCTATGAATTTTGATCTCCTTTTAGTTATGAATTTTTGATCGCCGTTTTAGTTATGAATTCTTGATCTCTCTTTTTAGTTATGAATTCTTGATCACCGTTTTAGTTATAGAATTTTGATCTCCCTTTTAGTTTGAATTTTTGATCTCCCTTAGTTATGAATTTCTTGATCTCCTTTTTAGTTATGGAATTCTTGATCTCTCTTTTGGTTAATTCTTGATCTCCCTTTAGTTATGAATTCTTGATCTCCCTTTTAGTTATGAATTCTTGATCGCCGTTTTAGTTATGAATTCTTGATCTCCCTTTTAGTTATGAATTCTTGATCTCTCTTTTAGTTATGAATTTTTGATCTCCGTTTTAGTTATGAATTTTGATCTCCTTTAGTTATGAATTTTGATCACTCGTTTTAGTTATGAATCTTGATCTCCCTTTTAGTTATGAATTCTTGATCTCCTTTTAGTTATGAATTCTGATCTCCGTTTTAGTTATGAATTCTTGATCTCCTTTTTAGTTATGAATTCTTGATCACTCTTTTGAATTCTTGACTTCCTTTAGTTATGAATCCTTGATCTCCTTAGTTATGAATTTTTGATCTCCGTTTTAGTTATGAATTCTTGATCGTTTTTAGTTATGAATTCTTGATCTCCTTTTTAGTTATGAATTCTTGATCTCTCTTTTAGTTGTAATTCTTGTCTCTTTAGTTTGGAAATTCTTTAGTTATGAATTCTTGATTTCTTTAGTTATGGAATTTCAGATCTCCCTTTTAGTTATGAATTCTGATCTCCTTTTAGTTATGAATTCTTGATCTCTTTGTTATGAATTCTTGATCTCCTTTTTAGTTATGAATTCTTGATCTGCCGTTTTAGTTATGAATTTGATTCCCTTTGAAGTGAATTCTTGATCTCCTTTAGTTATGAATTCTGATCTCCTTTAGTTATGAATTCTTGACTTCTTTTAGTTATGAATTCTTGATCCTTTTTAGTTATGAATTTTGACCTTTTTAGTTATGAATTTGACTTTAGTTATGAATTCTTGATCTCTTTAGTTATGAATTTGATCTCCCTAGTTATGAATTCTTGATCTCCTTGTTATGAATTTGATCTCCCTTTGTTATGAATTTTGATCTCTTTTAGTTATGAATTTTGATCGCCGTTAGTTATGAATTCTGATCCCTTTAGTTATGAATTTTTGATCAATGTTTTAGTTATGAATTTGATCTCTTTTTAGTTATGAATTCTTGATTCTTTAGTTATGAATTTTGATCTCTTTAGTTATGAATTCTTGATTCCCTTTTTGCTATGAATTCTGATCACTGTTTTAGTTATGAATTTTGATCTCCCTTTAGTTATGAATTTTTGATCTCTTTAGTTATGAATTCTTGATCTCCTTAGTTATGAATTTTGATCTCCTTTTAGTTAAGAATTCTTGATCGCCGTTTTGTTATGAATTCTTGATCGCCGTTTAGTTATGAATTCTTTGATCTCTTTTAGTTATGAATTTTGATCTCCTTTAGTTATGAATTTTTTGATCTCCTTTTAGTTATGAATTTTGATCGCCGGTTATGAATTTTTGATTCCTTTTTAGTTATGAATTTTGATCTCTTTAGTTATGAATTCTTGATCTCCCTTTTGTTAGATGCGAACTTGATCTCTTTTAGTTATGAATTTTGATCTCGTTTTAGTTATGAATTTGGATCTCCCTTTAGTTATGAATTCTTGATCTCTTTTGTTATGAAATTCCTGATCTTTTTAGTTATGAATTTTGGATCACTGTTTTAGTTATGAATTTTTGATCGTTTTAGTTATGAATTTTGATCTCCCTTTTGATATGAATCCTTTTGACGCTGCTTTAGTTATGAATTTGATCTCTTTTTAGTTATGAATTTTGATCTCCTTTTTAGTTATGAAATTCTTGATCTCCTTTTTTAGTTATGAATTCTTGATCACTGTTTTAGTTATGAATTCTGATCTCCTTTTTAGTTATGAATTTTGATCTCTCTTTTTAGTTATGAATTTTCTTTTAGTTTGAATCTTGATTCCTTTTTAGTTATGAATTTTGATCGCCCTTTTAGTTATGAATTGATCAATGTTTTGTTATGAATTCTGATCTCTTTTTAGTTATGAATTCTGGATCTCTTTTTAGTTATGAATTCTTGATTCCTTTTAGTTATGAATTTGATCTCCTTTTAGTTATGAATTTTGATCACCGTTTAGTTATGAATTCTTGATCTCCCTTTTAGTTATGAATTCTTGATCACTTTTAGTTATGAATTTTGATTCCCTTTAGTTATGAATTCTTGATCTCTTTAGTTATGAATTTCTTGATCACCCTTTAGTTATGGAATTTTTGATCACTGTTTTAGTTATGAATTTGATCTCCCTTTTAGTTATGGAATTCTTGATCCCTTTAGTTATGAATTTTGATCTCCTTTTAGTTATGAATTTGATCGCCGTTTTAGTTATGAATTTTGATCACTGTTTTAGTTATGAATTTTGATCTCCTTTTTTTGAATTCTTGATCTCTTTAGTTGAATTTTCTCCTTTAGTTATGGAATTTTCCTTTTGTTATGAATTTTGATCACCGTTTTTAGTTATGAATTCTTGATCGCCTTTAGTTATGAATTTTGATTTTCCCTTTGATGATTTTTGATCTCCCTTTAGTTATGAATTCTGATCTCCCTTTTTAGTTATGAATTTTGATCGCCGTTTTAGTTATGAATTTTTGATCGCCGTTTGTTATGAATTGATCCTCTTTTTAGTTATGAATTTTGATCTCCCTTTTAGTTATGAATTTGATTCCTTTAGTTATGAATTTTGATCGCTGTTTTAATGAAATTCTTGAATTTTTTGATCGCTGTTTTAGTTATGAATTCTTGATTCCTTTAGTTATGATTCTGATCTCCCTTTTTGAATCTGATCGCCGTTTTAGTTATGAATTTTTGATCTCCTTTAGGTTATGAATTCTTGATCTCTTTAGTTATGAATTCTGGGAATCTCCTGTTTTAGTTATGAATTCTTTTGATCGCTGTTTAGTTATGAATTCTTGATCTCCTTTAGTTATGAATTCTTGATCTCCCTTTAGTTATGAAATTCCTTGATCTCTTTTAGTTATGAATTTTGATCTCCCTTGGTTTTTGATCTCCCTTTAGTTATGAATTTTGATCTCCTTTTGTTATGAATTTTGATCTCCTTTTAGTTATGAATTCTTGATCTCCTTTAGTTGAATTTTGATCTCCCTTTTAGTTATAAATTTTGATCTCCTTTAGTTATGAATTTTTCATCTCGTTTTAGTTATGAATTTTGATCGCCTTAGTTATGAATCTTTGATTCCTTTTTAGTTATGAATTTTGATCTCTTTTTAGTTACAGAATTTGATCTCCCTTTTTAGTTATGCGAATTTGATCGCTGTTTTAGCTATGAATTTTGATCGCTGTTTTAGTTATGAATTTTGATTCTCTTTAGTTATGAATTCTTGATCTCCTTTAGTTATGAATTTTGATCTCCTTTTTTAGTTATGAATTCTTTGATCGTTGTTTTAGTTATGAATTTGATCGCCGTTTTAGTTATGAATTCTTGATCTCTCCCTTTAGTTATGAATTCTTGATCTCTTTTAGTTATGAATTCTTTTGATTCCCTTTAGTTATGAATTCTTGATCTCTTTAGTTAAGGAATTCCTTTTAGTTTGAATTCTGATCTCTTTTGTTATGAATTTTGATCTCCCTTTTAGTTATGAATTCTTGATCTCTTTAGTTATGATTTGATCTCGTTTTGTTATGAGAATTTGATCTCCGTTTTAGTTATGAATTTTTGATCGCCGTTTTAGTTATGAATTTTTGATTCCGTTTTAGCGAGAATTCTTGATCTCTTTAGTTTGAATTTCGATCTTTTAGTTATGAATTCTTGATCTCCTTTTTTAGTTATCTCCTTTTGTCATGAATTCTTGATCGCCGTTTTAGTTATGAATTTGATCTCCTTTAGTTATGAATTTTGATCTCCTTTAGTTATGAATTTTGATCTCTTTTAGTTATGAATTTTGATCTCCTTTGCGAATTCTGATCGTTGCTTTAGTTATGAATTTTTTTGATCTCTTTGTTATGAAATTTGATCTCCCTTTTAGTTATGAATTTGATCGCCGTTTTAGTTATGAATTCTTGATCTCCTTTAGTTATGAATTTTGATTCCCTTTTGTTATGAATTTTGATTCCCTTTGTTATGGAATGATCTCCTTTTTAGTTATGAATTTTGATCTCCGTTTTAGTTATGAATTTGATCTCCTTTTAGTTATGAATTCTTGATCTCTTTTAGTTAGTTATCTCTTTTGTTATGAATTTTTGACTCCCTTTTAGTTATGAATTCTGATCTCCTTTTTAGTTAGGAATTTTTGATCTCCTTTAGTTATGAATTTTGACACCGTTTTAGTTATGAATTCTTTGATCTTTAGTTATGAATTTTGATTTTTTAGTTATGAATTTTGATCCCTTTTTAGTTATGAATTTTTGATCACCGTTTTAGTTATGAATTTGATCACCGTTTTAGTTAGAATTTTGATTCCTTTTAGTTATGAATTCTTGATCTCCTTTTAGTTATGAAATTAGTTATGAATCGCCGTTTTAGTTATGAATTTTGATCTCCTTTTTGTTATGAATTTTTGATCCTTTAGTTATGAATTTTGATCTCCCTTTTTTTGAATTTGTTGCCATTTAGTTAGAATTCTTGATCACCGTTTTGTTATGAATTCTGATCTCCTTTTTAGTTATGAATTTTGATCTCTTTTTAGTTATGAATTCTGATCTCCCTTTTTGTTATGAATTCTTGATCTCCCTTTAGTTATGAATTCTTGATCGCCGTTTTAGTTATGACCTTGATCTCCCTTAGTTATGAATTTTGACTTTTTAGTTATGAATTTTTGATCTCCCTTTTAGTTATGAATTTTTGATCTCCCTTTTAGTTATGAATCTGATCAATGTTTTAGTTATGAATTTTTTGATCCCTTTTTAGTTATGAATTTTGATCTGTTTTAGTTATGAATTCTTGATCTCCCTTTAGTTATGAATTTTGATCTCCCTTTTAGTTATGAATTTTGATCTCCCTTTTAGTTATGAATTCTTGATCTCCTTTTAGTTATGAATTCTTGATCTCCCTTTTAGTTATGAGGGAATTTTTGATCTCCTTTTAGTTATGAATTCTCCGTTTTAGTTATGAATTCTTGATCTCCCTTTTTAGTTATGAATTTTGATCTTTTTAGTTATGAATTTTTGATCCCGTTTTTAGTTATGAATTCTTGATTCCTTTTAGTTATGAATTTTGATCGCCGTTTTAGTTATGAATTTCGATCTCCCTTTTTAGTTATGAATTCTTGATCTCTTTTAGTTATGAATTCTTGACTTCTTTAGTTATGAATCGATCGTCGTTTTAGTTGGCGAATTTTGATTCCTTTGCTATGAATTCTGATCTCTTTAGTTATGAATTCCTTGATCTCCCTTTAGTTATGAATTTTTGATCTCTTTTAGTTATGAATTCTTGATCTCTTTTAGTTATGAATTCTTGATCTCCCTTTTAGTTATGAATTCTTGATCTCCCTTTAGTTATGAATTCCTGATCTCCCTTTTTAGTTATGAATTCTTGATCTCCGTTTTAGTTATGAAGTTATTGGATCGCCGTTTAGTTATGAATTCTTGATCTCCTTTTTAGTAATTCTTGATCTCTCTTTAGTTGAATTCTGATCTCCCTTTTTAGATCTCCCTTTTGAATTTCTTGATCTCTCTTTTAGTTATGAATTCTTGATCTCCTTTAGTTATGATTTTTGATCTCCGTTTTAGTTATGAATTCTTGAATTCTTGATCTCTTTTTTAGTTATGAATTTTTGATCTCCTTTGTTATATTCTTGAGTTATGAATTCTGATCTCTTTTGGTTGTAAGTTCTTTTAGTTATGATTCTTGATCCTTTTCAGTTTGAATTCTTGATCTCACTTTTAGTTATAGATTCTTGATTTAGTTATGAATTCTTGATCGCCGTTTTTAGTTATGAATTCTTGATCTCTCTTTTAGTTATGAATTCTTGATCTCCCTTTTAGTTATGAATTCTTGATCTCCCTTTTTAGTTATGAATTCTTGATCGCCGTTTTTTTAATTCTTGATCTCTCTTTATGAATTCTTGATCTCGTTTTAGTTAGTCTCCCTTTTGAATTTTTTGATCTCCGTTTTTAGTTATGAATTCTGATCGCCGTTTTTAGTTATGAATTCTTGATCTCTCTTTTAGTTATGAATTCTTGATCGCCGTTTTAGTTATGAATTCTTGATCTCCCTTTTTAGTTATGAATTCTTGATCTCCTTTTTAGTTATGAATTCTTGATCGCCTCTCTTTAGTTATGAAATTTTTGATCTCCCTTTTTAGTTATGAATTTTTGATCTCCCTTAGTTATGAATTCTTGATCGCCGTTTTAGTTATGAATTCTTGATCTCCCTTTTAGTTATGAATTTTGATCACCGTTTAGTTATGAATTCTTGATCTCCCTTTTAGTTATGAATTTTTGATCTCTCTTTAGTTATAATTTTTGATCTCCTTTAGTTATGAATTTTGATCTCCCTTTGGTTATGAATTTCTTGATCGTTTTAGTTATGAATTCTTGACCTTTTTAGTTATGAATTCTTGACTTCTCTTTAGTTATTATGTAATTTCTTGATCTCCTTTTAGTTATGAATTCTTGATTCTTTTAGTTATGAATTCTGATCAATGTTTTAGTTATGAATTTTTGATCTCCCTTTGTTATGAATTCTTGATCTCTTATTATGGAATCTTGATCTCCCTTTTTGATCTCCCTTTTAGTTATGAATTTTTTGATCTCCCTTTAGTTATGAATTTTGATCACCGTTTTAGTTATGAATTTTGATCTCCCTTTAGTTATGAATTCTTGGATCTCCTTTTAGTTTGATTCTTGATCGCTGTTTAGGTTATGAATTTGATCTCCCTTTAGTTAGAATTTTGATCTCCCTTTTTTAGTTTTGAATTTGATTTGATCACCGCTTTTAGTTATGAATTTTTGATCTCCTTTTTAGTTATGAATTCTTGATCTCTTTTTAGTTATGAGAATTCTTGATCTCCTTTTTTAGTTATGAATTTGATCTCCCTTTTAGTTATGAATTTTTGATCGCCGTTTTAGTTATGAATTCTTGATCTCCCTTTTAGTTATGAATTTTGATCTCTTTTTAGTTATGAATTTTTGATCCTTTTAGTTATGAATTTTTGATCTCCCCTTTAGTTATGAATTCTTGATCACCGTTTTAGTTATTATGAATTTTTGATCTCCCTTTTTAGTTTGAATTCTTGGATTCTCTTTCTTTTAGGTTATGAATTCTTGATCTCCCTTTTAGTTATGAATTCTGATCTCCGTTTTAGTTATGAATTTTGATCTGTTTTAGTTATGAATTCTTGATCTTCCTTTTAGTTATGAATTCTTGATCTCTTTTTAGTTATGAATTTTGATCTCCTTTTAGTTATGAATTTTGATCTCCCTTTTGTTATGGAATTTTGATCACTGCTTTAGTTATGAATTCTTGATCTCCTTTAGAATTCTTGATCCCCTTTTTAGATGAATTCTTGTTTTAGTTATGAATTTTGATCTCCCTTTTAGTTATGAATTCTTGATCACTGTTTAGTTATGAATTTTTCCTTTCTTTTTAGTTATGAATTCTTGATCTCCTTTAGTTATGAATTCTGATCTCCGTTTTAGTTATGAATTCTTGATCCCTTTTTAGTTATGAATTTTGATCACCGTTTTAGTTATGAATTTGATCTCCTTTTAGTTATGAATTTTGATCTCTCTCTTTAGCGAATTTCGATCGAATTTTTGACGTTTTAGTTATGAATTCTTTTTGATCTCCCTTTTAGTTATGGAATTCTTGATCGCTGTTTTAGTTATGAATTCTGATCTCCCTTTAGTTATGAATTTTTGATCTCCTTTTTTAGTTATGAATTCTTGATCGCCGTTTTAGTTATGAATTCTTGATCTCCTTTTAGTTATGAATTGAACTCTCTTTAGTTATGAATTCTTGATCCCTTTTTAGTTATGAATTTTTGATCGCTTTTTTAGTTATGAATTCTGATCTCCGTTTTAGTTATGAATTCTTGATCTCCCTTTTAGTTATGAATTTTTTGATCTACGTTTTGTTATGAATTTGGATTCCCTTTTAGTTATGAATTTTGATCTTTTTTAGTTATGTTATCTCCTTTTGATGAATTCTTGATCTCCCTTTTAGTTATGAATTCTTGATCTCCGTTTAGTTTAATTTTAGTTATGATTCTTGATCTCTCTTTTAGTTATGATTCTTGATCTCCTTTTAGTTATGAATCTCCCTTTTAGTTTGATCTTGATCTCGTTTTAGTTATGAATTCTTGATCTCCCTTTTAGTTATGAATTCTTGATGAATTTGATCTCTCTTTTAGTTATGAATTCTTGATCTCCCTTTTAGTTATGAATTCTTGATCTCCTTTTAGTTATGAATTCTTGATCACCGTTTTAGTTATGAATTCTTGATCTCCTTTTAGTTATGAATTCTTGATCTCTTTTAGTTATGAATTCTTGATCTCCTTTTAGTTATGAATTCTTGATCTCCTTTTAGTTATGAATTCTTGATCACCGTTTTAGTTATGAATTCTTGATCTCCTTTTAGTTATGAATTCTTGATCTCTTTTTAGTTATGAATTCTTGATCTCCCTTTTAGTTATGAATTTTGATCCTTTAGTTATGAATTTTGATCGCTTTAGTTATGAATTTTTGATCTCCCTTTAGTTATGAATTTTGATCCTTTAGTTATGAATTTTTGATCTCCCTTTTTTAGTTATGAATTTTGATCTCCCTTTTTAGTTATGAATTTTTGATCGCCGTTTTAGTTATGAATTTTGATCTCCCTTTTAGTTATGAATTTGATCTCCTTTTAGTTATGAATTCTTGATCTCCTTTAGTTATGAATTTTGATCGCCGTTTTAGTTATGAATTCTTGATCGCCGTTTTTTTAGTTATGATTCTTGATCCCTTTTTAGTTATGAATTCTTGATCTCTCTTTTAGTTATGAATCTCCTTTTTTTATGAATTTTATCTCTTTTTAGTTATGAATTTTGATCTCTTTTTTAGTTATGAATTTTGATCTCCCTTTAGTTATGAATTCTTGATCCCGTTTTAGTTATGAATTCTTTTGATCTCCGTTTTAGTTATGAATTTTTGATCTCCTTTTAGTTATGGAATTCCTTTAGTTTGATTTGATCCTTTAGTTATGAATTCTTTTGATCTCCCTTTTAGTTATGAATTCTTGATCCTTTAGTTAAGAATTTTTGATTCCTTTAGTTATGAATTTTGATCTCCCTTTAGTTAAGGAATTCTTTTCTTTTTAGTTATGAATTTTGACTTCCCTTTAGTTATGAATTTTGATCGTTGCTTGCTATTTGAATTCTTGATCTCCTTTTTTTGATTCTCCCTTTTTAGTTATGAATTCTTGATCTCCCTTTAGTTATGAATTTGATCTCCCTTTTTAGTTATGAATTTTGATCTCTTTTTAGTTATGAATTCTGATCTCCTTTTTAGTTATGAATTTTTGATCTCCCTTTTAGTTATGTGAATTCTTGATCTCCCTTTAGTTATGAATTTTTGATTCCCTTTTTAGTTATGAATTTTGATCTCTTTTTAGTTATGAATTTTGATCTCCCTTTTAGTTAGAATTTTGATCTCTTTTTAGTTATGAATTCTTGATCTCTCTCTTTAGTTATGAAATCTTTGATCTCTTTTAGTTATGAAATTTTGATCTCCTTTTTAGTTATAAATTCTTGATCTCCGTTTTAGTTATGAATTCTTGATCTCTTTAGTTATGAATTCTTGATCACCGTTTTAGTTATGAATTTTTGATTCCCTTTTTAGTTATGAATTCTTTTGATCTCCCTTTTGTTAAGGAATTTTGATCACCGTTTTAGTTATGAATTCTTGATCTCCTTTTAGTTATGAATTCTGATCTCCTTTGTTATGAATTTTGATTTTTTTAGTTATGAATTTGATCTCCTTTAGTTATGAATTTTTGATCGCTGCTTTAGTTATGAATTTTGATCTCCCTTTTAGTTATGAATTTTTGATCTCCCTTTTATTATGAATTTTGATCTCCTTTTTTTAGTTATGAATTCTTGATCGCCGTTTTTTAGTTATGAATCCTTTTTCGCCGTTTTAGTTATGAATTCTTGATCTCCTTTTAGTTATGGAATTCTTGATCTCCTTTTAGTTATGAATTTTTTGATCTCGTTTTAGTTATGAATTTTTTGATCTGGTTTTAGTTATGAATTTTTGATCTCCGTTTTAGTTATGAATTTTGATTCCTTTAGTTATGAATTTTTGATCTCCTTTTTTATGAATTCTTGATCTCCGTTTTAGTTATGAATTCTTGATCTCCGTTTTAGTTATGAATTCTTGATCTCCTTTAGTTATGAATTTTGATCTCTCTTTTAGTTATGAATTTTGATTCGTTTTAGTTATGAATTTTGATCGCCGTTTAGTTATGAATTCTTGATCTCCTTTTTAGTTATGAATTTTGATCTCCCTTTAGTTATGAATTTTGATCACTGTTTTTAGTTATGAATTTTTGATCTCCTTTAGTTATGAATTCTTGATCTCCGTTTTAGTTATGAATTTTGATTCCCTTTAGTTATGAATTCTTTTTTTTCCTCTTTTAGTTATGAATTCTTTTGATCGCCGTTTTAGTTATGAATTCTTGATCCCTTTAGTTATGAATTTTTGATTCTCTTTAGTTATGAATTTCTTTGAAGTTATGATTCTTGCCGTTTTAGTTATCTCTCTTTATGAATTTCTTGATCACTGTTTTTTAGTGTTGATCTCCTTTTTAGTTATGAATTTTGATCTCCTTTTAGTTATGAATTTTGATCTCCCTTTAGTTATGAATTCTTGATCGCTGCTTATTATGAATTCTTGATCACCGTTTTAGTTATGAATTTTGATCTCCCTTTAGTTATGAATTTTGATCTCCCCTTTAGTTATGAATTTTGATCTCCTTTTATTATGAATTCTTGATCTCCTTTAGTTATGAATTTTGATCTCGTTTTGTTATGAATTTTGATCACTGTTTAGTTATGAATTTTTGATCTCCTTTGTTATGGAATTTTGATCTCTTTTGTTACGAATTTTGATCTCCTTTAGTTATGAATTTGGATCACCGTTTTAGTTTGAATTCTGATCTCCTTTTAGTTATTTTGATCTCTTTTAGTTATGAATTTTGATCTCCTTTAGTTATGAATTCTTGATCTCCCTTTTTAGTTAGAATTTTGACACCGTTTTAGTTATGAATTCTTGATCTCCCTTTTTAGTTATGAATTCTTGATCTCTTTTTTAGTTATGAATTTTGATCTCCTTTTTAGTTATGAATTCTTGATCTTTTTAGTTATGAATTCTTGATCGTTTTAGTTATGAATTTTTGATTCCCTTTAGTTATGAATTTTGATCTCTTTTAGTTATGAATTTTGATCTCCCTTTAGTTATGAATTTTGATTCCCTTTTAGTTATGAATTCTTGATCACCGTTTTAGTTATGAATTCTTGATCTCCTTTAGTTATGAATTCTTGATCTCTTTTTAGTTATGAATTTTGATCTCCTTTTGTTATGAATTTGATCTCCTTTTTTAGTTATGAATTCTTGATCGCCGTTTTAGTTAGTGAATTAGTTTGATTTTGATCCTTTTAGTTATGAATTCTTGATCTCCTTTTAGTTATGAATTTTGATCTCCCTTTTTAGTTATGAATTCTTGATCGCCGTTTTAGTTATGAATTTTGATCTCCGTTTTAGTTATGAATTCTTGATCTCCTTTTTAGTTATGAATTTTGATCTTTGTTATGAATTCTTGATCTCCTTTTTTGAATTCTGATCGTTAAGAATTTTGATCTCTTTTTAGTTATGAAAATTGATCACCGTTTTAGTTATGAATTCTTGATCTCCTTTAGTTATGAATTTTGATCTCCTTTTAGTTATGAATTTGATCGCCGTTTTAGTTATGAATTTTTGATCGTTTTAGTTATGAATTTTTGATCGCCGTTTTAGTTATGAATTCTTGATCTCCCTTTTTTAGTTGATCGCCGTTTTAGTTATGAATTTGATCGCCGTTTAGTTATGAATCTCCCTTTTTTTTGAATTCTTGAGTTGTTTTAGTGAATTTTGATTATGTGAATTCTTGATCTCTTTTTATTAAGGAATTTTGACTCCTTTAGTTATGAATTCTTGATCTCCTTTTAGTTATGAATTTTTGATCACCGTTTTAGTTATGAATTCTTGATCTCCTTTAGTTATGAATTCTTGATCTCTTTTTAGTTATGAATTTTTGATCTTTTTTAGTTATGAATTTCTTGATCTCCTTTTTAGTTATGAATTTTGATCGCCGTTTTAGTTATGAATTCCTTGATTCCTTTTAGTTATGAATTTTTGATCTCTTTTAGTTATGAATTCTTTGATCTCCCTTTAGTTATGAATTTCTTGATCTCCTTTAGTTATGAATTCTTGATCGCCGTTTTTAGTTATGAATTTTTGATCTCCTTTTTAGTTATGAATTTGATCTCTTTTTAGAATTTTGAATTCTTGATCTCTTTTTAGTTATGAATTCTTGATCGCTGTTTTAGTTAAGAATTTTGATCTCCGTTTTAGTTGAATTCTTGGAAAGCAGAATTTGATCTCCCTTTTTAGTTATGAATTTTTGATCGCCGTTTTAGTTATGAATTTTGATCGCCGTTTTAGTTATGAATTTCGATCTCCTTTTTAGTTATGAATTCTTGATCTCCCTTTAGTTATGAATTTTGACTTTTAGTTTGATCTCTTTTAGTTATGAATTCTTGACTTTTTAGTTAGAATTCTTGATCTCCTTTTAGTATGAATTTTTGATCTGCCGTTTTAGTTATGAATTTTTGATCTCGTTTTTAGTTATGAATTTTTGATCTCTTTTAGTTATGAATTCTTGATCTCCCTTTAGTTATGAATTCTTGATTCCCTTTTTAGTTATGAATTTTTGATCGCCGTTTTTAGATCTCCTTTAGTTATGAATTTTGATCTCTTTTAGTTATGAATTCTTGATCACTTTTTAGTTATGATTTCTTGATTCTTTAGTTATGAATTGATCTCCGTTTTAGTTATGAATTCTGGTTTGAATGATCTCTCTTTTAGTTATGAATTTTTGATCTCTTTTTAGTTATGAATTCTTGATCTCTCTTTTTAGTTGTGAATTCTTGATCGCCGTTTTAGTTATGAATTCTTGATCTCCTTTTTAGTTATGAATTTTTCTCTCTTTTTTAGTTATGAATTCTTGATCTCCTTTTTTAGTTATGAATTCTTGATCTCCCTTTTTAGTTATGAATTCTTGATCTCCCTTTTTTAGTTATGAATTCTTGATCTTTCTTTAGTTATGAATTTTGATCTCCTTTTAGTTATGAATTCTTGATCTCCTTTTAGTTATGTTGATCTCCTTTTAGTTATGAATTCTTGATCACCGTTTTAGTTATGAATTCTTGATCTCCCCTTTTAGTTATGAATTCTTGATCTCTCTTTAGTTATGAATTCTTGATCTCCTTTTTTATTCTTGATCTCCCTTTTGGTTCATTTTTTAGTTATATTCTTGATCTCTCTTTTTAGTTATGAATTTTTGATCTCCCTTTTAGTTATGAATTTTTGATCTCCCTTTTAGTTATGAATTCTTGATCTCCGTTTTTAGTTATGAATTCTTGATCACCGTTTTAGTTATGAATTCTTGATCTCTCTTTTAGTTATGATTCTTGATCTCCCTTTTTAGTTTTGATTCTTGATCTCCCTTTTAGTTATGAATTCTTGATCTCCTTTTAGTTATGAATTCTTGATCTCTCTTTTAGTTATGAATTCTTGATCACCGTTTTTATTGAATTCTTGATCTCCCTTTTAGTTATGAATTTTTGATCTCCTTTTAGTTATGAATTCTTGATCGCCTTTTTAGTTATGAATTCTTGATCTCCTTTTAGTTATGAATTCTTGATCTCTCTTTTAGTTATGAATTCTTGATCTCCTCTTTTAGTTATGAATTCTTGATCTCCTTTTTAGTTATGAATTCTTGATCTCTTTAGTTATGAATTCTTGATCTCCTTTTAGTTATGAATTCTTGATCTCCCTTTTAGTTATGAATTCTTGATCACCCTTTTAGTTATGAATTCTTGATCTCTTTTAGTTATGAATTCTTGATCTCCCTTTAGTTATGAATTCTTGATCTCCCTTTTAGTTATGAATTCTTGATCTCCCTTTTAGTTATGAATTCTTGATCACTGTTTTAGTTATGAATTTTTTGATTCTCCCTTTTTAGTTATGAATTCTTGATCTCTCTTTTAGTTATGAATTCTTGATCACCGTTTTAGTTATGAATTCTTGATCTCCTTTTAGTTATGAATTCTTGATCACCGTTTTAGTTATGAATTCTTGATCTCCTTTTTTAGTTATGAATTTTGATCTCTCTTTTTAGTTATGAATTCTTGATCTCCTTTTAGTTATGAATTCTTGATCTCCCTTTTAGTTATGAATTCTTGATCGCCGTTTTAGTTATGAATTCTTGATCTCCCTTTTAGTTATGAATTCTTGATCTCTTTTAGTTATGAATTCTTGATCTCCCTTTTAGTTATGAATTCTTGATCTCCCTTTTTAGTTGAATTCTTGATTTTTAGTTATGAATTCTTGATCTCGTTTTAGTTATGAATTCTTGATCTCTCTTTTTATGGTCTTGATCTCCCTTTTAGTTATGAATTTTTGATCTCCTTTTAGTTATGAATTCTTGATCTCCCGTTTTAGTTATGAATTCTTGATCTCCTTTTTAGTTATGAATTCTTGATCTCTCTTTTAGTTATGAATTCTTGATCTCCTTTTAGTTATGAATTCTTGATCTCTTTTTTAGTTATGAATTCTTGATCACCGTTTTAGTTATGAATTCTTGATCTCCCTTTTAGTTATGAATTCTTGATCTCTCTTTTAGTTATGAATTCTTGATCTCCCTTTTTAGTTATGAATTCTTGATCTCCTTTTTAGTTATGAATTCTTGATCGCCGTTTTTAGTTTGAATTCTTGATCTCCCTTTTAGTTATGAATTCTTGATCTCTCTTTTAGTTATGAATTCTTGATCTCCCTTTTAGTTATGAATTCTTGATCTCCCTTTTAGTTATGAATTCTTGATCTCCTTTTAGTTATGAATTCTTGATCTCCCTTTTTAGTTATGAATTCTTGATTTCCGTTTTAGTTATGAATTCTTGATCTCCCTTTTAGTTTGAATTCTTGATCTCTCTTTTAGTTATAATTCTTGATCCCCCTTTTAGTTATGAATTCTTGATCTCCTTTTTAGTTATGAATTCTTGATCTCCTTTTAGTTATGAATTCTTGATCTCCTTTTAGTTATGAATTCTTGATCTCCTTTTAGTTATGAATTCTTGATCTCCTTTAGTTATGAATTCTTGATCACCCTTTTAGTTATGAATTCTTGATCTCCGTTTTAGTTATGAATTCTTGATCTCCCTTTTAGTTATGAATTCTTGATCTCCTTTTAGTTATGAATTCTTGATCTCCGTTTTTAGTTATGAATTCTTGATCTCCTTTTAGTTATGAATTCTTGATCCTTTTAGTTATGATTCGTTTTAGTTATGAATTCTTGATCTCCTTTTAGTTATGAATTCTTGATCTCTCCTTTTTTAGTTATGAATTCTTGATCTCCTTTTAGTTATGAATTCTTGATCACCATTTTTAGTTATAATTCTTGATCTCCTTTTAGTTATGAATTCTTGATCTCTCTTTTAGTTATGAATTCTTGATCTCTCTTTTAGTTATGAATTCTTGATCTCCCTTTTAGTTATGAATTCTTGATCACCGTTTTAGTTATGAATTCTTGATCTCCCTTTTAGTTATGAATTCTTGATCTCTCTTTTAGTTATGAATTCTTGATCTCCCTTTTAGTTATGAATTCTTGATCTCCTTTTTTTAGTTATGAATTCTTGATCACCGTTTTAGTTATGAATTCTTGATCTCCCTTTTAGTTATGAATTCTTGATCTCTCTTTTAGTTATGAATTCTTGATCTCCCTTTTAGTTATGAATTCTTGATCTCCCTTTTAGTTATGAATTCTTGATCACCGTTTTAGTTATGAATTCTTGATCTCCCTTTTAGTTATGAATTCTTGATCTCTCTTTTAGTTATAATTCTTGATCTCCTTTTAGTTATGAATTCTTGATCTCCTTTTAGTTATGAATTCTTGATCGCTCTTTTAGTTATGAATTCTTGATCTCCTTTTTAGTTATGAATTCTTGATCTCTCTTTTAGTTATGAATTCTTGATCTCCTTTTAGTTATGAATTCTTGATCTCCGTTTTAGTTATGAATTCTTGATCTCCGTTTTAGTTATGAATTCTTGATCTCCTTTTAGTTATGAATTCTTGATCTCTCTTTTTTTATAGATTCTTGATCTCCTTTTAGTTATAATTCTTGATCTCCCTTTTAGTTATGAATTCTTGATCTCCGTTTTAGTTATGAATTCTTGATCTCCTTTTAGTTATGAATTCTTGATCTCTTTTTTAGTTATGAATTCTTGATCTCCCTTTTAGTTATGAATTCTTGATCTCCTTTTAGTTATGAATTCTTGATCGCCGTTTTTAGTTATGAATTCTTGATCTCCTTTTAGTTATGAATTCTTGATCTCTTTTAGTTATGAATTCTTGATCTCCCTTTTAGTTATGAATTCTTGATCTCCCTTTTAGTTATGAATTCTTGATCTCCGTTTTAGTTATGAATTCTTGATCTCCTTTTAGTTATGAATTCTTGATCTCCTTTTAGTTATGAATTCTTGATCTCCCTTTTTAGTTATGAATTCTTGATCTCCTTTTAGTTATGAATTCTTGATCTCCTTTTAGTTATGAATTCTTGATCTCCGTTTTAGTTATGAATTCTTGATCGCCGTTTTAGTTATGAATTCTTGATCTCCCTTTTAGTTATGAATTCTTGATCTCCTTTTAGTTATGAATTCTTGATCTTTTAGTTATGAATTCTTGATCACCGTTTTAGTTATGAATTCTTGATCTTTTTTTAGTTATGAATTCTTGATCTCCTCTTTTAGTTATGAATTCTTGATCTCCTTTTTAGTTATGAATTCTTGATCTCTTTTAGTTATGAATTCTTGATCTCCGTTTTAGTTATGAATTCTTGATCTCTCCTTTTTTTAGTTATGATCTCCTTTTTTGAATTCTTGATCTCTCTTTTTAGTTATGAATTCTTGATCTCTTTTTAGTTATGAATTCTTGATCTCCGTTTTAGTTATGAATTCTTGATCTCCTCTTTTAGTTATGAATTCTTGATCTCCCTTTTTTAGTTATGAATTCTTGATCTCGTTTTAGTTATGAATTCTTGATCTCCTTTTAGTTATGAATTCTTGATCTCTTTTAGTTATGAATTCTTGATCTCCCTTTTAGTTATGAATTCTTGATCTCTCTTTTTTAGTTATGAATTCTTGATCTCGTTTTAGTTATGAATTCTTGATCTCCTTTTTAGTTATGAATTCTTGATCTCTTTTAGTTATGAATTCTTGATCTCCCTTTTAGTTATGAATTCTTGATCTCCCTTTTAGTTATGAATTCTTGATCTCCGTTTTAGTTATGAATTCTTGATCTCCCTTTTAGTTATGAATTCTTGATCTCCTTTTAGTTATGAATTCTTGATCTCCTTTTAGTTATGAATTCTTGATCTCTTTTTAGTTATGAATTCTTGATCTCTCTTTTTAGTTATGAATTCTTGATCTCCCTTTTTAGTTATGAATTCTTGATCTCCTTTTAGTTATGAATTCTTGATCTCTCTTTTAGTTATGAATTCTTGATCTCCCTTTTTAGTTATGAATTCTTGATCTCCTTTTAGTTATGAATTCTTGATCTCCTTTTAGTTATGAATTCTTGATCTCTCTTTTAGTTATGAATTCTTGATCTCCCTTTTAGTTATGAATTCTTGATCTCCCTTTTAGTTATGAATTCTTGATCTCCTTTTAGTTATGAATTCTTGATCTCCCTTTTTAGTTATGAATTCTTGATCTCCTTTTAGTTATGAATTCTTGATCTCCCTTTTTAGTTATGAATTCTTGATCTCCTTTTAGTTATGAATTCTTGATCTCCTTTTAGTTATGAATTCTTGATCTCCTTTTTAGTTATGAATTCTTGATCTCTTTTTAGTTATGAATTCTTGATCTCCTTTTTTAGTTATGAATTCTTGATCTCCTTTTAGTTATGAATTCTTGATCTCCCTTTTAGTTATGAATTCTTGATCTCCCTTTTAGTTATGAATTCTTGATCTCCGTTTTAGTTATGAATTCTTGATCTCCTTTTTAGTTATGAATTCTTGATCTCCCTTTTAGTTATGAATTCTTGATCTCCCTTTTTAGTTATGAATTCTTGATCTCTCTTTTAGTTATGAATTCTTGATCTCCTTTTAGTTGAATTCTTGATCTCCCTTTTAGTTATGAATTCTTGATCACCGTTTTAGTTATGAATTCTTGATCTCCCTTTTAGTTATGAATTCTTGATCTCCTTTTAGTTATGAATTCTTGATCTCCCGTTTTTAGTTATGAATTCTTGATCTCCCTTTTAGTTATGAATTCTTGATCTCCTTTTAGTTATGAATTCTTGATCTCCTTTTTAGTTATGAATTCTTGATCTCTCTTTTAGTTATGAATTCTTGATCTCCCTTTTAGTTATGAATTCTTGATCTCCTTTTTAGTTATGAATTCTTGATCTCCCTTTTTAGTTATGAATTCTTTGATCTCCTTTTAGTTATGAATTCTTGATCTCCCTTTTTTAGTTATGAATTCTTGATCTCCTTTTAGTTATGAATTCTTGATCTCCCTTTTAGTTATGAATTCTTGATCGCCGTTTTAGTTATGAATTCTTGATCTCCTTTTTAGTTATGAATTTCTTGATCTCCTTTTTAGTTATGAATTCTTGATCTCCCTTTTAGTTATGAATTCTTGATCGCCGTTTTAGTTATGAATTCTTGATCTCCCTTTTAGTTATGAATTCTTGATCTCTCTTTTAGTTATGATTCTTGATCTCCCTTTTTAGTTATGAATTCTTGATCTCCTTTTAGTTATGAATTCTTGATCGCCGTTTAGTTATGAATTCTTGATCTCCCTTTTAGTTATGAATTCTTGATCTCCTTTTTTAGTTATGAATTCTTGATCTCCCTTTTAGTTATGAATTCTTGATCTCGTTTTTTTTAGTTATGAATTCTTGATCTCCCTTTTAGTTATGAATTCTTGATCTCCTTTTTAGTTATGAATTCTTGATCTCCCGTTTTAGTTATGAATTCTTGATCTCCCTTTTAGTTATGAATTCTTGATCTCCCTTTTAGTTATGAATTCTTGATCTCCTTTTAGTTATGAATTCTTGATCTCCTTTTAGTTATGAATTCTTGATCTCTCTTTTAGTTTGAATTCTTGATCTCCTTTTTAGTTATGAATTCTTGATGATCTCTTTTAGTTATGAATTCTTGATCTCCCTTTTAGTTATGAATTCTTGATCTCCTTTTTTTAGTTGTGAATTCTTGATCTCCTTTTTTTAGTTATGAATTTCTTGATCTCCGTTTTAGTTATGAATTCTTGATCTCCCTTTTAGTTATGAATTCTTGATCTCCTTTTTAGTTATGAATTCTTGATCTCCTTTTAGTTATGAATTCTTGATCTCCCTTTTAGTTATAATTCTTGATCGCCGTTTTAGTTATGATTCTTGATCTCTCTTTTAGTTATGAATTCTTGATCTCCCTTTAGATCTCTCTTTTATGAATTCTTGATCTCCCTTTTAGTTATGAATTCTTGATCTCCTCTTTTAGTTATGAATTCTTGATCTCTTTTAGTTATGAATTCTTGATCTCCTTTTTAGTTATGAATTCTTGATCTCCTTTTAGTTATGAATTCTTGATCTCCGTTTTAGTTTATGAATTCTTGATCTCCCCTTTTAGTTATGAATTCTTGATCTCCTTTTAGTTATGAATTCTTGATCTCCCTTTTAGTTATGAATTCTTGATCTCCCTTTTAGTTATGAATTCTTGATCTCCCTTTTAGTTATGAATTCTTGATCTCCTTTTAGTTATGAATTCTTGATCTCCGTTTTAGTTATGAATTCTTGATCTCCCTTTTAGTTATGAATTCTTGATCTCCTCTTTTTAGTTATGAATTCTTGATCTCCTTTTAGTTATGAATTCTTGATCTCCCTTTTAGTTATGAATTCTTGATCTCTCTTTTTTAGTTGTTGAATTCTTGATCTCCTTTTGGTTTTTTTAGTTATGAATTCTTGATCTCTCTTTTTAGTTATGAATTCTTGATCTCCCTTTTAGTTATGAATTCTTGATCTCCCTTTTAGTTATGAATTCTTGATCTCTTTTTTAGTTATGAATTCTTGATCTCCCTTTTTAGTTATGAATTCTGATCTCCCTTTTAGTTATGAATTCTTGATTTTTAGTTATGAATTCTTGATCTCTCTTTTTTAGTTATTCTAATTCTTGTTATCTCCTTTTTTAGTTATGAATTCTTGATTTCCGAATTTTTAGTTATGAATTCTTGATCTCCTTTTTAGTTATGAATTCTTGATCTCCCTTTTAGTTATGAATTCTTGATCTCCCTTTTTTTGAATTCTTGATCTCCGTTTTAGTTTGAATTCTTGATCTCCTTTTAGTTATGAATTCTTGATCTCCTTTTTAGAATTCTTAGTTATGAATTCTTGATCTCCCTTTTTAGTTATGAATTCTTGATCTCCCGTTTTAGTTATGAATTCTTGATCTCTCTTTTAGTTATGAATTCTTGATCTCCCTTTTAGTTATGAATTCTTTTGATGAATTCTTGATCTCCTTTTTAGTTATGAATTCTTGATCTCCGTTTTTAGTTATGAATTCTTGATCTCTCTTTTAGTTATGAATTCTTGATCTCCCTTTTATGTTATGAATTCTTGATCGCCCCTTTTAGTTATGAATTCTTGATCTCGTTTTAGTTATGAATTCTTGATCTCCCTTTTTTAGTTATGAATTCTTGATCTCCGTTTTAGTTATGAATTCTTGATCTCCCTTTTAGTTATGAATTCTTGATCTCCTTTTAGTTATGAATTCTTGATCTCGTTTTTTAGTTATGAATTCTTGATCTCCCTTTTAGTTATGAATTCTTGATCTCCTTTTAGTTATGAATTCTTGATCTCCCTTTTAGTTATGAATTCTTGATCTCTCTTTTTAGTTATGAATTCTTGATCTTCCTTTTTAGTTATGAATTCTTGATCTCCTTTTGAGTTATGAATTTTGATCTCTCGTTTTGTTATGAATTCTTGATCTCCCTTTTAGTTATGAATTCTTGATCTCCTTTTTAGTTATGAATTCTTGATCTCCCGTTTTTTTAGTTCTTGAATTCTTTTTGATCTCCCCTTTTAGTTATGAATTCTTGATCTCCTTTTAGTTTGAATTCTTGATCTCCCTTTTGGTTATGAATTCTTGATCTCTCTTTTAGTTTGAATTCTTGATCTCCCTTTTAGTTATGAATTCTTGATCTCCTTTTAGTTATGAATTCTTGATCGCCGTTTTAGTTATGAATTCTTGATCTCCCTTTTAGTTATGAATTCTTGATCTCTCTTTTAGTTATGAATTCTTGATCTCCCTTTTAGTTATAATTCTTTCGCCGTTTTAGTTATAATTCTTGATCTCCTTTTAGTTATGAATTCTTGATCTCCCTTTTAGTTATGAATTCTTGATCTCTCTTTTTAGTTATGAATTCTTGATCTCTCTTTTAGTTATGAATTCTTGATCTCCTTTTAGTTATGAATTCTTGATCTTTTTTAGTTATGAATTCTTGATCTCCTTTTTAGTTATGAATTCTTGATCTCCCTTTTAGTTATGAATTCTTGATCTCCGTTTTAGTTATGAATTCTTGATCTCCCTTTTAGTTATGAATTCTTGATCTCTCTTTTTAGTTATGAATTCTTGATCTCTTTTTAGTTATGAATTCTTGATCTCCCTTTTAGTTATGAATTCTTGATCTCCCTTTTAGTTATGAATTTTTGATTCTTGAATTCTCCCTTTTTAGTTATGAATTCTTGATCTCCTTTTAGTTATGAATTCTTGATCTCCCTTTTAGTTATGAATTCTTGATCTCCCTTTTAGTTATGAATTCTTGATCTCCCTTTTTAGTTATGAATTCTTGATCTCCCTTTTAGTTATGAATTCTTGATCTCTTTTTTAGTTATGAATTCTTGATCTCCTTTTAGTTATGAATTCTTGATCTCCCTTTTAGTTATGAATTCTTGATCTCTTTTAGTTATGAATTCTTTGATCTCCTCTTTTAGTTATGAATTCTTGATCTCCTTTTAGTTATGAATTCTTGATCTCCCTTTTTTAGTTATGAATTCTTGATCTCCCTTTTTTAGTTATGAATTCTTGATCTCTTTTTTTAGTTATGAATTCTTGATCTCCCTTTTTAGTTATGAATTCTTGATCTCCCTTTTTTAGTTATGAATTCTTGATCTCCCTTTTAGTTATGAATTCTTGATCTCCCTTTTAGTTATGAATTCTTGATCTCCTTTTAGTTATGAATTCTTGATCTCCCTTTTAGTTATGAATTCTTGATCTCCCTTTTAGTTATGAATTCTTGATCTCCTTTTAGTTATGAATTCTTGATCTCCTCTTTTAGTTATGGTTGATCTCCCTTTTAGTTATGAATTCTTGATCTCCCTTTTAGTTATGAATTCTTGATCTCCTTTTTAGTTATGAATTCTTGATCTCCCTTTTAGTTATGAATTCTTGATCTCCCTTTTAGTTATGAATTCTTGATCTCCCTTTTAGTTATGAATTCTTGATCTCCCTTTTTAGTTATAATTCTTGATCTCCCTTTTAGTTATGAATTCTTGATCTCCCTTTTAGTTATGAATTCTTGATCTCCCTTTTAGTTATGAATTCTTGATCTCCCTTTTAGTTATGAATTCTTGATCTCCTTTTAGTTATGAATTCTTGATCTCTCTTTTAGTTATGAATTCTTGATCTCCTTTTAGTTATGAATTCTTGATCTCCTTTTTAGTTATGAATTCTTGATCTCCCTTTTAGTTATGAATTCTTGATCTCCCTTTTAGTTATGAATTCTTGATCTCCCTTTTAGTTATGAATTCTTGATCTCCCTTTTAGTTATGAATTCTTGATCTCCTTTTAGTTATGAATTCTTGATCTCTTTTTTTAGTTATGAATTCTTGATCTCCTTTTAGTTATGAATTCTTGATCTCCTTTTAGTTATGAATTCTTGATCTCTTTTAGTTATGAATTCTTGATCTCCCTTTTAGTTATGAATTCTTGATCTCCTTTTAGTTATGAATTCTTGATCTCCCTTTTAGTTATGAATCTTGATCTCCCTTTTAGTTATGAATTCTTGATCTCTCTTTTTAGTTATGAATTCTTGATCTCCCTTTAGTTATGAATTCTTGATCTCCTTTTTAGTTATGAATTCTTGATCTCCTTTTAGTTATGAATTCTTGATCTCCTTTTAGTTATGAATTCTTGATCTCTTTTTAGTTATGAATTCTTGATCTCTCTTTTAGTTATGAATTCTTGATCTCCCTTTTAGTTATGAATTCTTGATCTCCCTTTTAGTTATGAATTCTTGATCTCCCTTTTAGTTATGAATTCTTGATCTCTCTTTTAGTTATGAATTCTTGATCTCCCTTTTAGTTATGAATTCTTGATCTCCTTTTAGTTATGAATTCTTGATCTCCCTTTTAGTTATGAATTCTTGATCTCCGTTTTAGTTATGAATTGAATTCTTGATTCTTGATCTCCCTTTTTAGTTATGAATTCTTGATCTCCTTTTTAGTTATGAATTCTTGATCTCCCGTTTTAGTTATGAATTCTTGATCTCCTTTTAGTTATGAATTCTTGATCTCCTTTTAGTTATAATTCTTGATCTCTCTTTCTTGATTCTTGATCTCCTTTTAGTTATGAATTCTTGATCTCCCTTTTAGTTATGAATTCTTGATCACCGTTTTTAGTTATGAATTCTTGATCTCCCTTTTAGTTATGAATTCTTGATCTCCCTTTTAGTTATGAATTCTTGATCGCCTTTTAGTTATGAATTCTTGATCTCCCTTTTTAGTTATGAATTCTTGATCTCCGTTTTAGTTATGAATTCTTGATCTCCCTTTAGTTATGAATTCTTGATCTCTCTTTTAGTTATGAATTCTTGATCTCCCTTTTAGTTATGAATTCTTGATCACCCTTTTTAGTTTGAATTCTTGATCTCCTTTTAGTTATGAATTCTTGATCTCTCTTTTAGTTATGAATTCTTGATCTCCTTTTTAGTTATGAATTCTTGATCTCCCTTTTAGTTATGAATTCTTGATCTCCCTTTTAGTTATGAATTCTTGATCTCCTTTTAGTTATGAATTCTTGATCTCTCTTTTAGTTATGAATTCTTGATCTCCTTTTAGTTATGAATTCTTGATCTCCCTTTTAGTTATGAATTCTTGATCTCCCTTTTTAGTTATGAATTCTTGATCTCCTTTTAGTTATGAATTCTTGATCTCCCTTTTAGTTATGAATTCTTGATCTCCCTTTTAGTTATGAATTCTTGATCACCGTTTTAGTTATGAATTCTTGATCTCTCTTTTAGTTATGAATTCTTGATCTCTCTTTTAGTTATGAATTCTTGATCTCCCTTTTAGTTATGAATTCTTGATCTCCCTTTTAGTTATGAATTCTTGATCACCGTTTTAGTTATGAATTCTTGATCTCCCTTTTAGTTATGAATTCTTGATCTCCCTTTTAGTTATGAATTCTTGATCTCCCTTTTAGTTATGAATTCTTGATCTCTCTTTTAGTTATGAATTCTTGATCTCCCTTTTAGTTATGAATTCTTGATCTCCCTTTTAGTTATGAATTCTTGATCTCCTTTTAGTTATGAATTCTTGATCTCCCTTTTTAGTTATGAATTCTTGATCTCCCTTTTAGTTATGAATTCTTGATCTCCGTTTTAGTTATGAATTCTTGATCTCCTTTTAGTTATGAATTCTTGATCTCCTTTTAGTTATGAATTCTTGATCTCCGTTTTAGAATTCTTGAATTTTTGATTGAATTCCTTTTAGTTATGAATTCTTGATCTCCCTTTTAGTTATGAATTCTTGATCTCTTTTAGTTATGAATTCTTGATCTCCCTTTTTAGTTATGAAATTCCCTTTTAGTTTGATCTCGCCGTTTTTAGTTATGAATTCTTGATCTCCTTTTTTAGTTATGAATTCTTGATCTCCTTTTTAGTTATGAATTCTTGATCTCCCTTTTTAGTTATGAATTCTTGATCTCCCTTTTTAGTTATGAATTCTTGATCTCCGTTTTAGTTATGAATTCTTGATCTCCCTTTTAGTTATGAATTCTTGATCTCTCTTTTAGTTATGAATTCTTGATCTCCCTTTTAGTTATGAATTCTTGATCTCCCTTTTAGTTATGAATTCTTGATCGCCGTTTTAGTTATGAATTCTTGATCTCCCTTTTAGTTATGAATTCTTGATCTCTCTTTTAGTTATGAATTCTTGATCTCTCTTTTAGTTATGAATTCTTGATCTCTCTTTTAGTTATGAATTCTTGATCGCCGTTTTAGTTATGAATTCTTGATCTCCGTTTTAGTTATGAATTCTTGATCTCTCTTTTAGTTATGAATTCTTGATCTCCCTTTTAGTTATGAATTCTTGATCTCTCTTTTAGTTATGAATTCTTGATCGCCGTTCCGTTTTAGTTATGAATTCTTGATCTCCCTTTTAGTTATGAATTCTTGATCTCTCTTTTAGTTATGAATTCTTGATCTCCCTTTTAGTTATGAATTCTTGATCGCCGTTTTAGTTATGAATTCTTGATCGCCGTTTTAGTTATGAATTCTTGATCTCCCTTTTAGTTATGAATTCTTGATCTCTCTTTTAGTTATGAATTCTTGATCTCCTTTTAGTTATGATTCTTCCTTTTTAGTTATGAATTCTTGATCTCCTTTTTTAGTTATGAATTCTTGATCTCTCTTTTAGTTATGAATTCTTGATCTCTTTTTTAGTTGATCTCCCTTTTAGTTATGAATTCTTGATCTCCGTTTTAGTTATGAATTCTTGATCTCCTTTTAGTTATGAATTCTTTTAGTTTGATCTTGATCTCCCTTTTTAGTTATGAATTCTTGATCTCCCTTTTAGTTATGAATTCTTGATCTCTTTTTAGTTATGAATTCTTGATCTCCCTTTTTAGTTATGAATTCTTGATCTCCCTTTTAGTTATGAATTCTTGATCTCTTTTTTAGTTATGAATTCTTGATCTCCGTTTTAGTTATGAATTCTTGATCTCCCTTTTTAGTTATGAATTCTTGATCTCCTTTTAGTTATGAATTCTTGATCTCTCTTTTTAGTTATGAATTCTTGATCTCCTTTTAGTTATGAATTCTTGATCTCCCTTTTTTTAGTTTTGAATTCTTGATTCCCTTTTAGTTATGAATTCTTGATCTCCCTTTTAGTTATGAATTCTTGATCTCTCTTTTAGTTATGAATTCTTGATCTCCTTTTTAGTTATGAATTCTTGATCTCCCTTTTAGTTATGAATTCTTGATCTCCCCTTTTAGTTATGAATTCTTGATCTCCTTTTTAGTTATGAATTCTTGATCTCTCTTTTAGTTATGAATTCTTGATCTCCTTTTTAGTTATGAATTCTTGATCTCCTTTTAGTTATGAATTCTCTCCTTTTTAATTATGATTCTTGATCTGATCTTTTTTAGTTATGAATTCTTGATCTCCCTTTTAGTTATGAATTCTTGATCTCCCTTTTAGTTATGAATTCTTGATCTCTCTTTTAGTTATGAATTCTTGATCACCGTTTTAGTTATGAATTCTTGATCTCCCTTTTAGTTATGAATTCTTGATCTCCCTTTTAGTTATGAATTCTTGATCTCCCTTTTAGTTATGAATTCTTGATCTCCGTTTTAGTTATGAATTCTTGATCTCCCTTTTAGTTATGAATTCTTGATCTCCCTTTTAGTTATGAATTCTTGATCTCTCTTTTTAGTTATGAATTCTTGATCTCCTTTTTGTTATGAATTCTTGATCTCTTTTAGTTATGAATTCTTGATCTCCCTTTTAGTTATGAATTCTTGATCTCCCTTTTAGTTATGAATTCTTGATCTCTCTTTTTAGTTATGAATTCTTGATCTCCCTTTTAGTTATAATTCTTGATCTCCTTGATCTCCTTTTAGTTATGAATTCTTGATCTCTCTTTTAGTTATGAATTCTTGATCTCCCTTTTAGTTATGAATTCTTGATCTCCCTTTTAGTTATGAATTCTTGATCTCCCTTTTAGTTATGAATTCTTGATCTCCCTTTTAGTTATGAATTCTTGATCTCCTTTTAGTTATGAATTCTTGATCTCCCTTTTTAGTTATGAATTCTTGATCTCCCTTTTTAGTTATGAATTCTTGATCTCCCTTTTTTTAGTTCTTGATTCTTTTGATCTCTCCTTTTAGTTATGAATTCTTGATCTCCCTTTTAGTTATGAATTCTTGATCTCCCTTTTAGTTATGAATTCTTGATCTCTCTTTTAGTTATGAATTCTTGATCTCCCTTTTAGTTATGAATTCTTGATCTCCCTTTTAGTTATGAATTCTTGATCTCCCTTTTAGTTATGAATTCTTGATCTCCTTTTTTAGTTATGAATTCTTGATCTCCTTTTAGTTATGAATTCTTGATCTCTCTTTTAGTTATGAATTCTTGATCTCCTTTTAGTTATGAATTCTTGATCTCCTTTTAGTTATGAATTCTTGATCTCCCTTTTAGTTATGAATTCTTGATCTCCCTTTTTTAGTTATGAATTCTTGATCTCCCTTTTAGTTATGAATTCTTGATCTCCCTTTTAGTTATGAATTCTTGATCTCTCCCTTTTAGTTATGAATTCTTGATCTCCGTTTTTAGTTATGAATTCTTGATCTCCTTTTTAGTTATGAATTCTTGATCTCCTTTTTAGTTATGAATTCTTGATCTCTTTTAGTTATGAATTCTTGATCTCCCTTTTAGTTATGAATTCTTGATCTCCCTTTTAGTTATGAATTCTTGATCTCCCTTTTAGTTATGAATTCTTGATCTCCCTTTTAGTTATGAATTCTTGATCTCTCTTTTAGTTATGAATTCTTGATCTCTCTTTTAGTTATGAATTCTTGATCTCCCTTTTAGTTATGAATTCTTGATCACCGTTTTAGTTATGAATTCTTGATCTCCCTTTTAGTTATGAATTCTTGATCTCTCTTTTAGTTATGAATTCTTGATCTCTCTTTTTTTAGTTATGAATTCTTGATCTCCCTTTTAGTTATGAATTCTTGATCTCCTTTTTAGTTATGAATTCTTGATCTCCGTTTTAGTTATGAATTCTTGATCTCCTTTTAGTTATGAATTCTTGATCTCCTTTTAGTTATGAATTCTTGATCTCCCTTTTAGTTATGAATTCTTGATCTCCCTTTTAGTTATGAATTCTTGATCTCCCTTTTTAGTTATGAATTCTTGATCTCCCTTTTTAGTTATGAATTCTTGATCTCCCTTTTAGTTATGATTCTTGATTCTTGATCTCCCTTTTAGTTATGAATTCTTGATCTCCTTTTTAGTTATGAATTCTTGATCTCCCTTTTAGTTATGAATTCTTGATCTCCTTTTAGTTATGAATTCTTGATCTCCCTTTTAGTTATGAATTCTTGATCTCCCGTTTTAGTTATGAATTCTTGATCTCCCTTTTAGTTATGAATTCTTGATCTCCCTTTTAGTTATGAATTCTTGATCTCCCTTTTTAGTTATGAATTCTTGATCTCCCTTTTAGTATGAATTCTTGATCTCTTTAGTTCTGAATTTTATCCCCTTTTTATGAATTCTTGATCTCCCTTTTAGTTATGAATTCTTGATCTCCGTTTTTAGTTATGAATTCTTGATCTCCTTTTAGTTATGAATTCTTGATCTCCTTTTTTATGAATTCTTGATCTCCCTTTTAGTTTGAATTCTTGATCTCCCTTTTAGTTATGAATTCTTGATCTCCCTTTTAGTTATGAATTCTTGATCTCCTTTTAGTTATGAATTCTTGATCTCCCTTTTAGTTATGAATTCTTGATCTCCCTTTTAGTTATGAATTCTTGATCTCCCTTTTAGTTATGAATTCTTGATCTCCGTTTTAGTTATGAATTCTTGATCTCCCTTTTAGTTATGAATTCTTGATCTCCCTTTTAGTTATGAATTCTTGATCTCCCTTTTAGTTATGAATTCTTGATCTCCCTTTTAGTTATGAATTCTTGATCTCCCTTTTAGTTATGAATTCTTGATCTCCGTTTTAGTTATGAATTCTTGATCTCCCTTTTAGTTATGAATTCTTGATCTCCCTTTTTTTAGTTATGAATTCTTGATCTCCCTTTTAGTTATGAATTCTTGATCTCCCTTTTAGTTATGAATTCTTGATCTCCCTTTTAGTTATGAATTCTTGATCTCCCTTTTAGTTATGAATTCTTGATCTCCCTTTTAGTTATGAATTCTTGATCTCCGTTTTAGTTATGAATTCTTGATCTCTCTTTTAGTTATGAATTCTTGATCTCCTTTTAGTTATGAATTCTTGATCTCCTTTTAGTTATGAATTCTTGATCTCCCTTTTAGTTATGAATTCTTGATCTCCCTTTTAGTTATGAATTCTTGATCTCCCTTTTAGTTATGAATTCTTGATCTCCCTTTTAGTTATGAATTCTTGATCTCCGTTTTAGTTATGAATTCTTGATCTCCCTTTTAGTTATGAATTCTTGATTCCTTTAGTTTGATCTCCCTTTTAGTTATGAATTCTTGATCTCCCTTTTAGTTATGAATTCTTGATCTCCCTTTTAGTTATGAATTCTTGATCTCCCTTTTAGTTATGAATTGATCTCCTTGAATCTGATCTTTTTTAGTTATGAATTCTTGATCTCCCTTTTAGTTATGAATTCTTGATCTCCCTTTTAGTTATGAATTCTTGATCTCCCTTTTAGTTATGAATTCTTGATCTCCCTTTTAGTTATGAATTCGGATCACAGTATCACTCTCTGTCATTCTGCCTTGTATCAGAGTAATATCTGTGTGTTCTGTAGTATTTTCATATTAATTGTCGGATATAGTTTAAATATAGTATTTTTGATATAGTAGTTAAATAATTTGTGTAATTATCTTTAGGGCACGTGTTCGAATCTGGACAGGATTCTAGTGTCATTTTTCTAACTCTGCTCTTGGACTTCAAAAAGTTACGGACAAAAAATATACAAATTAAATATGTGGAATGTCCATAAAACATTTGATATTTTCATAATTATTACCTTTGTTCTTCTTTTATATATCGTAACTCTTCAGGACGTGGACAATCATGGCTCTCCACAACTTCCTGTCCTTTTGTAACATGAAGCAATATTTGTCACTTTAATATCTCTCACAATCCTTTTGTTATCCATTTACACAAATTAATTTGGGAAAGAACTAGATGTTTTCTACTGTATATTCAGAACGTAGACGATCACGACTCTCCACAACTTCCTGTAATTTTGTAGCATTAATAAAGGATTAATATTACATAGGACTTCAGCATTTTTTTTGTTTCTGAAGGAAATTTCCTATTTCTTAATATTTTGTTTACTCGTTGGATTTCATCATTTCAATGCGACTTCGGATTTCGGTGTCACATTTCTGTTAAAACACTCCCCAGGGAGTTAAATTTCTTTATTAGCTTGATTTTGACATTTCTTTTTCGTAGCTCGCATCTTGAATACGAACACATATTCTCTCTTTTTACTATTGATGGTTAGTCCTTTCTTCTCGCTTTCCTTTGTTTAGTTTACTACTTTATCTAGGACAGTGGTCCTCACCTTTGTTTGTACAATGCACCATTTTCACCATAAGTTAGAATACCATTCCCCTTTTTCTAAGATTGTTCAACGCAAAGGTTGCATCAAATAATAAGCATATATTATTGAAAACCTTCGTTCTATTTCATATTAGTCCATATGCATTTGCATGGATTATTCTCATAGGGGAGTTAATTTAATGACAATAGAAAATGTTGAGGGATCTTTAAACATGACAACATCTTGGTATCTACGCTGATGACAGCCATTTACTCCTGTTCCTATAGTAAGTTCGATTAGTTTGAAAAAGTCAAATTGAAGCTGATCAAAAAAAAAAAAAAAAAAAAGAAAGACCTACAGACTGTTGTTAACTAGGGCAAGGAATGGCATGTTAATTCTAATGACTCCAAAACGAAACTTCTCTCTATTAAACACCTGAGAGATCCCTTTCTGTATCTCATCAACATGGCTGATGCTAACCTCCAGGAGAGTGACTCATTGCGCTTTCTCGGGTTAACATCTTTTTTTTTCTCAACTGCGAACCGGAGATATTTTCTATACCTGATGAAGATATATTTCCATAGCAAACAAGCTTTTAAGCTGCTGCACGTGGATGAGGCAGATTTAGACGCCCGAGCTAAGAAAGCCACTACTCGGTTTGACTCCTTGAAGCTGACTAACCTCTTTCATCCCTGTATGAAGTGACGTCTCGTGACTTAATCTCGACCAAAGGGAGATAATCGCCTTTTGTATCTCTACAACAAGAACAAATGTAATATAGAGAACCTTTTAATACAAATCTAGTTACGGTTATCTCTCCAAGTTATACAACGATAAATGCTTCCACCATTCCTCACACTCTGCTGATCCACGAATTCTCTCCAAATTCACTTGAAATATTAAAAAAAAAATCCCCTGCACACAAAGATTAACAATAAGAAATAAAGAAAAGGACTTTTTGTCTGAATTTCTGGGATGAAGATGTATCATTTACATTCGACCTATTGTCCTCATCTTCGTTGTTATCAGAACGTTTCAGTCGTTGTGACTACTGGACTTCATCAGGTGGTGCTGTTGTTTGCTATGCTTGAATGCACTCAGTGAAGATTTTGCTTGTTGATACTGTTTTTCTTTCTTATATCGTATTTATTTGTATGCAATGTCACCTAACGAGGTACTCCTTAACAGACCTAGAGATACAATATGGATGCTGCTAATAAAGAAAGTGTAGTTTAAAATATAGCAGAAACATATTTTTAAAACATTTTTGGGAGTGAGCTTTTGAGCTGTTGGTACATCAACTGATAGCTTGTGTGCGAGATTTATGTAACGGGTAAATACTAGCAGCAACATTACATGAAGAATATAACGTAAACGCCCCCTTTTTAAAAAATAATTTTCTTAATTACCCACTCTTTACTATATGGTT
The DNA here is from genome assembly GCA_903632075.3 of Acanthosepion pharaonis. NCBI lineage: Eukaryota > Metazoa > Mollusca > Cephalopoda > Sepiida > Sepiidae > Acanthosepion > Acanthosepion pharaonis. The sequence goes on from CAHIKZ030001202.1 coordinate 2,708,642, forward strand.
GCAAAACCTGGAATCTATATAATTGTGGCATCCCAAAATTAGAACATTTTCACTAGTAAAAGCTTCTTAGACTCTTGAACATCAAATGGAATTACTACGTGGCCAACACCAAAGTCCAACAGACAAATCATCGAATCACTGATCATTAAACACCGTCTTCGATGGTCCGGACATGTAGCAAGAATATTTCCACATCAAGTCTTATTCAGCGAGTTCTCATCTCAAGAAAAAGAACACGTGGTTGTTCTCTTGAAAGATATAAGGACCAACTCAAAACAGCACTGAAACCTACTGGACGTGAGTCTAAATCGTTTGAAACATAAACCCGACACCGTACCAATTGGCGGTGTTCAATCATTATCGGAATTAAAAACTTCAAAATCATCAGAAAAGAAAAAGAAGAAGTGAAACGACAAGAGAAAAAGGCTCGACAAAATCGACCTTTGGACAGAACCAAAATTCTGTTCTTGTAACGCATTCACCCGGGGTGGGTTGAGCCGGCTCCAATATTGGAGTTTCATGGGAATTTGGAATTCACAAGCGGTCCCCAACCCACATGTATAGCACATGAGATTTGATTATAGTGGTGAAGGTTTCGTGCAGTACCATCCACACTTTTTGAAGGGACGAATACAGAGACCTGGTGCACTGCGTGCCACAAGGTTCCCAAACGACCCTTCATAGGTTTTGAATTTAGAGTTTTCCTTCTCCTAGACCAGTGGCCATCCAAGGCTATAGAACCCAGTCTGTCTTGCTATTTACCCATAGCTGGAGGGAGAAGAAGAGGATTCATACCTTTCCCAAGGGTATTAGGACGTAAGTGAATGTAATAGATTCGACTGGAATTCGAACTCGGCTCTCCAATTCCTTAATCCAAGCCGCTATCCATTACTCCACCGTGCCAACATTACTATGCCGAGAATGTCATCGGCTCTTCTATGTAAGAATTGGTCTGATTAGTTGTCAACGCCATCATCATAAAGGAAGCGATCAGCAATGAAGAAATTAAATTCTTGGGTACGAGATAAAGCCGACGACAATCTTCAACATTTTAATTATTTTAAAGCATTCTAATATTTTATTGAATTTTAGACACTTTGGCTCTATAGTGTTTCATACGAAGACACTTGCTGAAGGAATATTAGAAATGTACCAATTAAATTCAAATTTACTATAGTTACCACTCTCATTTGCTAATAATGTCCGATATGAATGTCTGTAATTGCAAAAATCGACACGAAAAAAAAATGCAAAATTATTTTTAAAACACTGCATTATAGTAAGCTTATCTATTTATAATTAGGAAATGTAATTAACGAATAATCTCCCCCCCCTTCAACTCTCTCTCACAGAAGAAACGTCGCGGTGCGCAGTCACTGGTTCTATTGAAAGTGTTCCATCAGTTCTAACCCTCACGTCTAAGACCGGCCATGCCACGCCCATTGTAGTGAACCAACCCTTCGTATTCTATTGGTGATGTGATTGCCACTCAAGTAGCTTCTACCCACAAACCACTGCTTTGTTAAACCGACTCTCAAGAGCATACTTCCCCGATTACTACAATCTTAACCTGTTCAAACAGAAGGTTAACCGTTATCATCCTCGCATATCCACATAAACTGTGCCTTCTACTCTGTCACCCTCTACCTCCAGTGGCTCTTGGGTCTTTTACAGGATGAATAGCATTGTAACACAAAAAAAATTATATCTTTATTTAACCTTTCATTTCTTCTTGTTACTTTTTGTATTTTATCGGGGTCTTGGTTGGCGCATGAGTAGAAACCATCTTTATATTTATTTATAGCCTGTCACGCAAGATAGCTCGCCACTTCAGTGTTGTTAGGTAGTTTTCACCGTGACCCTATTAACCTGACAGGAGACATCTCTTGATATTATGCGCCAGATAAGTTGTTGTAGGTCGTTAAGCACAATTATAACATAAGATTCGCAGATGACATCCAGTTGAAGACAGTTCTGTGTTTCAGGGGGGACCTTTCTTGTTTCTTTTTTATTATTTACAGAATGTTCTTTATTGAATTAAAATAGCCTGACCTTCTATTGAACCTAGTGATTCAGTTTATTGATTTAATAATTAGTAATGAATTAAAACGAATTACTTTACATTTGTTTAATCGTAGGAGTTTTTCTCGAACAGGAAATTGGAATGAAATTATATATAAGTACGTACAATTAACAACAATATATTTTATTTTCTGAGAAAACTAAACTGGAAGAAAAAGCAAAAAAAAAAAAAAAGAAGGTTTGAGTGGTGTGAATGTGTATATTCCCTTTTTTGTACGTAAGTGTGTGAAAAATTACTATGAAAGATTGTGAAAGACTTATATTTGTGAAGAATGTAAAATCAGTTGGTTTGGTAGAGTTATTAATATATCTGCCTATATTCTTGTAAACAAAGGGTATTTGTATTCTGTGTTATGTTCAATGCGCCATGTAGTTCGCTGGGTGCTGAAAAGACCACCACCCGAGGGAAAATGAAACACACGTCCCAACTCTTAATTATCTTGTGAGTAATATATATATATATATATATATATATATATATATTATTTTTATCTTGATGATGGCCAAGTTGGCCGAAACTAGTCGAAGAGTCTAAATGAAATAATAATAAAAAGGAAGGAATATTAATATACAACCCAGTGTGTCTTAAGGTTTTAATTTTTTTATATTTTTTATTGTTCAATATATATATATATATATATATATATAATCCTAGGGAAAAGAAATCCTATAATGTAATTGTTTGAAAATGATATCCCCCTCTCCTCTTAAGGATTGTGTTAGCTAAAGAAGGCTGAAGAATTGAGCAACTGAAATTTTAGGGAAGAAAAAGGTCGATACGTGTTTTTATGGGCTGGCAAGACTGAGAAAGAGCCATGCCAATCTGGTGTTGGCTTCGCCATCAAGTCAGACCTTGCTAGCTCAATACCTTCCTTACTTAAATGTGTATCAGATCGTATAATGACATTAACCCTCAATGTGGAGTGTAGCACCCGTGTGACGATGGTTCGCTGCTACGCGCCAACCTTAGGTAGTTCAGAGCAAGAAAAAGATGACTTTTACGATCACCTTTGGAATGTCAACTCCAAAGTCCAACATCAGTATAAATTAATCCTTACAGGTGACTTCAATGCTCGTGTTGGCAATGATTATCATTCTTGGAAGGGCTTTTTAGGTCACCATGGTGTTGATTATGTGAATTCTAATGGATTACGTCTTCTTACTGTCTGCAAGGAATTTGACTTTAGTATTACTAATACCTTCTACCTGCAACCCAGCTGTTGTAAGACCACGTGGATGCATCCTCGTTCAAAAGACTGGCATCTGATCGACTACGTCATCACCAAAAGACGGAACATAAAAGATTTTAAGATAACGCCTTCATTCCACACAACATGCTATCTGTCAGATCACGCTCTACTTCGGAGTAAAGCTACACTGTATCTACAATAGCGAAAGATTATAACAGTGCCCAAGCGCATTAACGTACAGCCACTTAAATCGACTGAAACAAAAATTGAGCTCGCTGACAAACTTGATGCTGCACATTATCAATTATATCGAATCATCTTGTAAGACTTTGCTAGATGCAACACATTCTACATCCTTCGAGGTTCTCAGTCTACTACATTGTAAACATCAAGATGTTTTGATGACTATAATACAGATGTTCAGCAGCTTATAGATTAATTGCACTCTTCTCATAAAGCATGCATTGAGGACAAGAACTCGTTCAATAAGAAGATCGCCTACAAGAAGTGCAAAAGTCAGGTTCAACGAGCTCCCAGAGTCATCAAAGAGCGTTGGTGGTCTGAAAAGACCACTGAATTTCAAGAAGCTTCAGATAGAAAGGATGTAAATGCTTTCTATGCTGGCCTCAATAACGTTTTCGGTCCTCAGAAAAGGGGTGTTGCTCCAATCTCAACAGCAGATGGTGAAACTCTTAACGTTTTGGATCGCAGGAAAGAGCATTCCGAAACTGTGTTAAACACCACTTTGGTTACTGATGAGGAAGCCATCACATCAATTGAAATTCCGGAGCTGTCTTTCGAACCTAGCTATCAAGACGGAAGTGTCTCTATCAAGCAAATCTCATCTGGAAAATCACCTACTCCTAAGGATCCTATTCTATCCGAAGTGCATAAGCATGGTGGCCAAAAGTTGGTAGAAACGTTGCATCTCTTTTTCATGGAGATATGGAAGGCAGGCTGTGTCCCACAGGATTATAAAAGCCTTTACCAAACACCTCTACAAAAACAAAGGTTTTAGGTCTGTCTATGATACTCATCAGGAGATATCACTACTTTCAATTGCAGGCAAAATCCAAACTAGACTGATTCTAAACAGAATCATTATACACCTTATTTACGACATCTATCCTGAATCGCAGTGTGGTTTTCGGTCGGGTCGTGGCACCAGTGACATGATATTTTCTCTTCATCAAGTTGCAGAGAAGGTTCGCGAGAAAAACAAGGACATATACATGGTGTTTGTGGACTTGAAACTGTGAATCGAGAGGCTCTTTGGCAAGTCTTGAGGAAACTTGGCATCCCAGAAAACATGCTAAAGGTGATCATCTCTTTTCATGAAGGAATGAAAGCTAATATCGTGTCTGATGGTAAGATGTCAGAATCCTCTGATGTCACGAACGACACCAAGCAAGGGTGTGTCATGGCTCCTATCCTTTTTGCCCTTTTCTTCACGGTGATGCTGAAATATGCATTCGCAGACACTGAAAGCGGCGTCAAGTTTCAGTTTCGAACAACTGGTGGTCTCTTCAATCATCAGCGCTTCAAAGCCAAGACCCACCTTCGTACGGAAATTATTCGTGATTTGTTGTTTGCTGACGATGCTGCTCTTGTAGCGACATCCTTTGAGGAGGCCCAACATCTAATAAATCGTTTCTCTGCTACATGTAAAGCCTTTGGTCTTACAATTATCATAAAGAAAACTGAAGTAGTGCACCAAACTTGTCCTACTCAGAAGCAATTCTGTGGTGAGAAACAAAAACCACCAGTCTACAAATTTCTAGAGAGACCATTGAAAGTAGAAGACAAATCCCTGAACTATGTAAAGTCTTTCACCTATCTTGGTAGCAAAATCAAATACAGTGGATCTTTAGATGATGAAATCATGCATCCGATTGCTAAGGCTACCTGTGCTTTCGGCAAACTTCGCCATCACTTGTGGTATGAGCGGGGTATTCGACTGGATAAGAAAATTTGGGTTAAAGGGCTGTTGTACTTGCCATCCTTTTGTATGGCTCAGAATCGTGGACTCCATACAGGTACCATATACGCCAGCTGGATGTTTTCCATAAAAGCTGTTTGCATGCTATCTGTGGAGTTACCCTTCAAGATAGGACATCTAACGTAGACCTGTTTAACAGGTGTAATATTGGCGGAATCGAGACTTTTCTCATACAGTCTCAGTTACGGTGGACTGCTCATGTCTTGAGAGTGTCTGAGCCAGTTAGATCAGGGCTACAGGAATGTAGGACGCCATGGCTAAGATACAAAGAGAAGCTGAAGAGCAACTTGTCAGCTATCAATATACCTCGAGCGCTTAGCCTTGGAGCGGGTAGAATGAAGATCAACGTGTTTTAGTGAACTCAGCAGTTTTCAATCTGCTAGTCTGAATCGTCTTCAAGAAGCGAGGGCAAGATCTAAAAGGCCAGCCAATCTAACATTGATCTCATCCCACAATCTTCAGTCATGCGCCATATGTGGCCTCCTTTGTAAATCAATAGCGGGTCTTAAGTGCCACTTAAGATTATCACACAAAATTTATAACTTTATCAATTGGTTAAACCGTCAGATCCCCATACGTCGAAATCGATGGGAGAGACCATTATATATATATATATATATATATATATATATATATATATGTGTGTGTGTGTGTGTGATCCTACTGAGCCAGAAACTACTTACTAAGAAACTGAAATAAAAGAATAGTAATTATTTTAAGAATTTTAATTTTTTTTATATTATTTTATTCTAATTTATTTTTTATTGTTTGCTTTTACCAATAAATATGTCACTTTATCCTATCATCTTCAGCCACTTCGTCCTGAAGATCCGTTAGGTGAAACCTTGGTAGGTAGTTTCTGGCTCACTAGGAGTTTTTATACTCTACTCTACTTAGTGTATTGAGCACTTTACATCTTTTCTTATTTTAATCGATTGGGGTTTTGTCTTTTGGCTAGGCATTGCCGTTTTGGCCGATTTTTTTCGACCAGCTCGGATGTTTTTAGTTTTTTGTTTTTTTTTCCAAATTTTTCCCCACATACCAGTTTGTTTAAATATATTTTTATTTGCAAATTGTACTACCCAGGTTTTTTTGAAAATAAAAAATAAATGAAAATAATATGAAAATAAAAAAATATATATATATATATATATATATATATATATATATATATATATATATAGAGAGAGAGAGAGAGAGATTTTTATGAAAGGATTTTCAAACGATATGAATGAGCAAGCCGTCTGAAGATCGTGTCACTCTGGTCCATCTTTTCATAGGAATTAACACTGCCAAGCTTTTTTTTCTTCTTTTTTGCTTTGTCTAGGTAATCTAGGCGTTGAGCACTTTTCTTTACTGAGTAGGTAGGTGTTTGCCTTTCAGTCTTTCTTTTTTTTTATTGCTGTTCTTGTTCGAGATTTTATCTTGTTTAAGGGCGTTTAGGACTTTTTGGCAATTTGTTTTGGTTTTTCTTTAACACAAACGCGCGTGTGCGCGCACACACACACACATATATATATAAATTTAAAAATATTGGGAGCTCTAATAATAAAAAAGAAAAAAGCCAACACCCAATGATATTAACTACGAACACGGCCACAATGTGCTGACTGTCTTTGGTAATTAAAATATACTTATAACTCTAGATACATGCACACAGCCCACACATCCAGTTAAAAAGCAAAAATAAAATCATCCTTGATAATGGCTAAAAGTATAGCATTCGGAATTACAGAACATGTGGACAGTTTTTACACATTTTGTGCCCAGAAAAGAAAAGACTTAATCGCCATACCTTGTCTGTTGTCTTTCACGAAACATATGTAAAACTTTTCTTATGTACTACTTTTAGCAATACCATTTTTTTAATGATTTCAACCAAAGCAAATCGATAAAAGTCAATAAAATTGAAGAGCTTACCGAAAGTGAAATAAAAAGAGAAGACAACGAAAGAACAGAATTCAAGATGACAGAAGATGACGATTGACATTGCATTTAAACTTTTAAAAACTTAGCTGACAGGAAGGAGGAAGCCGGAAGAGAGTTTCAAAAGTAAGAAGAAACTATTACCATAGAACTTACGGTTACAACAGATCATAGAAATTATGAGACCTAATTGCCAATCTAGTAGTGAACTTGAATTCGTGAAGTCGAGGCACCAACGAGGAAAGTTCATCGAAACAGTTTAAATTAAAAATATTTATAGAAAACACACCGAAAAGCTACATTACGGTGGTGGGAAAGAGACTGAAGGCGAGATTCCAGGTCTGGACTGATAACATTATAGATTCTTTGGATTTTATCAAGAATACTCTAGATATATAGCAGAAGCAGTAGACCAAATATAGAAGCAATATTTGATGCGTGGACGAATGGTGGACTTATAAACGTGCAAGGTATATTCTGGTGAGAAAAATTGTCTAGCACAATATAGTTAAGTGAATTTCGTAGCAACTGTCTTAGTAATTGATTGAATAGAATTGTTCCATTTCATGTCATTGGAAAACGTTGACCTCAGAGAGCGCAGTGAGATATTCTTATGGGGGTTAGCATCAGTCATGCCGATGCTAAAAATCCTACCCCCACCCCCCAAAATACTTACTATCTTGAATGGCTAAATAGGGAGTTAGATATATAAAAAAAAGAGAAAGACTGTATCGCCAAAACTTCTACCGTCGCAGCCACTCAATGAACTAATGAGTTCTGATATAAAAAGTACCGGATTAAAGAGGTTGGGCTTTAGTATTAGAATGATTGTTATGATGATGATCAAAATCTCTAAACATAAAGGTCTGGCAAAGTAAACCTGGCTTTGAAAAGCACCACTAATCAGTTATTAACTGGGGCAAGAAGTGACTTATAAATTTTAACACCTCCCAAACAAAACTGTTTTCATTTAACCACCGCATAGAACCTTTTTCTGCCTGCCGTCAGCATGCCTGATGCTAGATACCAAAAGAGCAACACACTACCCCTTGTTGGCCTCATATTTTCCACCGACATAAAGTTGAATGACTATATCGAATCAATTGCTGCATCTACTGCAAGGAAAGTTGGTTCATTGTGTCGTGCCAGAAAATCTTTCTCGTTAAAATTCATCTTGAATATTTACAAATTTACCATTCGACCATGCATTGAATACTGCTGCCATATTTGGTCTGGTGCTCCTGCTGTAAATCTCGAGATTCTTGGCAAAAATTCAAAGAAGAGTCTGTAAAGTAATCGACCCTGACCATCCATCTCGACTTCAATCACTCTCTCACCGACGTGGGGTGACTTCCTTTGTCTTTTCTAATAATATGTACGAACTTTTTAGCCTGGTGCTCTGAATATATGAATTTAAGCGTTCTACTAGATTAGCATCTAGGTCACATCCTTTTACTGTTGAAATAGAAAATCCAACCGTCAATTCCACCCCAACAGTTTTTCCTCGCACTTCGTACCCGCCGAACTCTCTTCCGCTTCACCGCTTCCCTGATAAGTACAATCTTGAAAAATTAAAATGCAACCTCAATCGCCATCGTCTATCGTTCACTTTTTGTTTTTTCTTCGCTCCCTATTCTCAATATTCTTTTTCACTTTCATTCCCCGTTACCTCCTGAGTACTAGTAACATTGTTGCCTTGATTACTGATTAAAAATAGGTTCACAGATGAATATAATGAAGGAGCTGCTTCTATACTGTCTAACATGCTACTGTCCTGAAAAGAAGAAGAAGGAGACGATAAATGAAAAAAACAGATGGCTAACATAGTGTAACAATGAAAGTCAAAAAGCACATGAAATCATAATCTGAAAAACCCAGAGATGATTATCTTAACTTTGGGAGATTTTTTTTTCTTAATGTAAATACCAAAACCATTGCCATTTTCGTTAGAATTCTTTTGACAAGGAAGAATATATTCTGGAGCAGAGAATTCAGTGGTTAATATAGAAGTGTTTAAATAAAATTTGCAGAGATCTAAGATATCTAGATAGCGTTCCCCCACTCAAAAAAAAAAACGAACAAAAAAAACAAAAAAACAAACACGAATTTTAGAGAAAGAAAGGTTCAAGGACTTTTTTGCAGACTGGTTTGCTTCTATTATTTTTAATAGTTGTGGTGGGTTAGTAGAAACCTCATTTTAAAATTAATCTCTCTTTACCTAAGAGCCACTCAATGCAGAGGATTGTTGAATGAGGTCTGTGATATGAACATAAGTGGTGGAAGTAGAATGTGAAGAGTACAAGGATAGGAAGGATAAATAACAGCTGAAAATAAACTTGAAAAAGTTCAGATTGTTGTGCTTACAAAGTAGCGGTTGTTGAGAAGAAGCCTTTCAAGTGGAACATCTTATAAATAAATGCTTAGAGGATTAGAATGATTCAACCATGTGGATGTGGATGTAACAATATCAGTCTTAGCTGTAAAGGTTTGAGATATTACCTCTAAGCTCGTTTGAACATTTGCCACGCAAGTAGCGATTGACTTGAGACGCGTTGCCTCTGTATAGAAGAAGCTACTGAATTAAAAATTAAATAATCCCTCAGAGAACCGCATAAACAATTTTGAAATAGATCAAGACATCTTAATTTGACTGATTGAGTGATTTGTTTTCTACGGTTTATCAGCCCTTTTGAAGGTTATTTAAAGCCAGAAAATTTTTTGAAATTGCAAGAATCTATTTTTTTGATATAATAATGGTTTAGCGATACAAGTCTTACTAATTAACACATAGGTGGGGGGAAAAACGTGGATTCATAACTAATCAGAATTTGAAAAAAAAAGAAGAAATTATAATGTAAATATAAAGTGGGGGATCAACTTTATATCAAAATCAATACATAAACTGATTCCTCATTTTGTGATCACGGTGCGTTCTATAATTTTATATTCCAGATAATGTAAATAAATCTAAAAGCGATGCCTGTGTAGCTAATCAGGATTTCATTGATTCGTTTTCTATGGCTTATCAACCCTTTGAAGGTTATTTAAAGCCAGAAAATATTTTGAGATTGCAAGAATTTAAAATTTTTTTTTTAGATAATATTAATTAATCCATAGCTGGGTGAGAAAACGTGGATGCCTACGTTTCCCAAGGTTATTTGCAAGGATGTGAATGTCACGAACTTGACAGATTACCCGTTACATCGCTCGCACATCTAAACTTAAAGCACCTGGTATTTTCAAGCTGTTACTTATCTAGGTCCTGACCAGGCTCACCATTGCTTATTTTCGGTGATCGTACGGGAATCGGTGTTTCAACGTGATATGGCCGTAAGTCATTCATTTTAGAGATGCACCTATATAAACTGTGGTCTCATTTGCATAGATCTTTATTAACAGTTGAGATCTTTGTCAGGATAGACTTGCATTATCGTCGTAAGATTTTTAAAAATGTACAAAATAAATGACTGCGTGCACGAGCCTATTATATGAGAGTCTGCTGAAATGCATTTCATAATAAAAGCCTGAGTTTTGCTGGCCTGATTACTCTTTCACAAATGCGCAAATGATGATCGATCGCTGTGGTGTGAAGCATATCGATAAAAAAAAAAAAAAGAAAAGATTTCATGGTCAAAAATCAAGTGTCAGCCTATTTAAGTAGATCGAATATGCACGCGAGATGAAGAGAAAATCGACATAAAATAAACTTGTTTTAATAAGGAAACATCTACCCGAAATGTCAACTGACTGGCATTGAAAGTCGGTGATAAGCGATTGGAATTATGAAAGAAAAAAGAAAAATGTGGAAAAGTGAAGTTGGTCGGCAATGAGGACATGGGAGGCGCGAAAAAGAAACCGCAAACAATCAGTGAATGGTGGGAAGAGACAAACTGGGTGTCCTTGGGACCAAAAATAGGCGGACAATATAGAAAATAAACAAAGAAAGAGAAGAAACAAGTGTCATAAAAAAAGAGTGAGAAGGAAAATAGATAGATAGATAAAAAGAGAAAAATTGAAAGAAAAGAAAAGAAAAGAAAGAAAAGAAAAGAAAAGAAAGAAAGGACAGATTGGTAGAAAAGTAAGGAAGGAAATAAATAATGAAGGGAAGAATGAATGAATTAATGAAGGAAGGAAATAAAAATGGGGGCAGATAATGAATATAAATGATTGAAGGAATGGAAGGAAGAAATGGAGAAAGATGAACTACAAAAAAGACGGAAAGAAGAAAACCTCCCCACAAATTTGCTTATTCGGTTTGATTAGGGAATTGGTTGATTTTACTAAGTATTTAGCACCCACACATTATTATTCGATTTGAGCGTTGTCCATGACTTTGGTTTAATATTAGGTTTTGTTATTATGTGTAGTATTAGCTTTTGCCATTTGGGGTCATTCATACTTCAGCTGCTCAATGAGACATTTGAAGCGATTTTTCATTACATCAGGAGAAAAATAAATAAATATAAAAATATACATAACATGATAAATTTTTTGTATTAAAAAACAATGGACGCTGGCTTTTATATATTTATACATATTTTGTAACACGGACTCATTTGATAACTGTTTGCAATATTCTTTCTTTCTTTCTTTCTTTCTTTCGTTCTAATTTCTTTGTTTCTTTTTCTTTTTAACTTTTCTTTCTGTCTTTTTTTCGTTCGTCTTTCCTTTTCATTTGTTTGTTTGTTTGTTTGTTTCTTTCTTTCTTTCTTATTTATTACCTTTTTTCTTTTCTACTCATTCTTTTTTTTCTCTTCGATTTCTTTTTTTTCGATGATTTTTGTTCATTCCGAGTTACTTTTTCATATTTTCTTTTCTTTCTTTCCCGTACCTTTCTCTCCTGCGGCACTTTCTCCTTCCTTCCTTCCTTCCTTCCTTCCTTCCTTCCTTCCTTCCTTTTTACTTTATCTATCTATCTATCTATCTATCTATCTATCTATCTATCTATCTATCTATCTCAGTCTCTTCCATATCTATCTATCTATCTATCTATCTATCTATCTATCTATCTGAAATCAATCCTCTCTCTATCTCACCTTATTCATATCAGCGTATTTGATATCCTATCTTTCACTATCTCATGTTATTCATATTTATCTATCTGAAATCACTCTCTCTCTCTCTCTATTTCACTTTATTCAATTCATATCTATCTGAATTATTTCTCTCTCTCTCTATTCATATCTATCAATCGAGTGGTAGACTTATAGATATCTAAGATAGAATCTGGAGAGAAAATTTGTCTAACACGACACAGTGAATCAACTTTCTTAGCAGCTGACCTCGCAATGGATTCAATATAATCTTTCCACTTCATGTCAGCCCAAGAGTCACTCTCCTGTAGGTCAGCATCATCCATGCTGATGGAAGGCTAAAAAGGAGTCTCTTAGTTTAGTTTGGGAAGCGTTAAAAATAATGTCATTCTTTGCGCCTGTTAACAACGAACCGAAAGCCATTTTTCACATCAGCCGCCAATTTGACTATTCAGTTCATATCTATCTATCTATCTATCTATCTATCTATTTGAAATCACCCGTCATTTCGTCCGATGAAATCCTTAAGGACGAAACGCGTCACGCCAAAGTTTTCTTCACCAATATTTTTCTTGATAGATAAAAAATTCTATATCGTTGTCTCATTCATTTTTATCTATCGAAAAACATTTCTCTCTTTCTCACTTTAATCAATTCATATCTAAATTATTTCTCTCCATGTGTTCATATCTATCTATCTATCTATCTATCTATCTATCTATCTATCTATCTATCTCAACTTACTCAAATTTGTCTATCGGAAATCACACCTCTTTCTATCTCAATTTATTCATATCTATCTGAAATTATTTATATATCTCCCTTTATCAATCTATCTGTAATCGTGTCTCTATCTCACTTTATTCCTATCTATCTATCTATCTATCTATCTATCTATCTATCTATCTATCTATCTATGTCAGTTCATTCTATCTATCTATCTATCTATCTATCTATCTATCTATCTATCTATCTATCTATCTGTCTGTTTGTTTCCCTATCCCTCTGGCGCTGGATTCGGTTGACGAGTTTAAACAGCATATCAGTTGCTCCTGAATGGCAAATGGATGAAAACGGATCCTCCTTCCTTGATTGGACAACATGTCTGGCCAACGCACCTATATTATTGTCCTGTGCTGGCGTCATTTTATCTTTGCTGCAGCCGACACACTTTTCTCGCGAAGGCCAAAGCCAGACATTGCCGTAACGACCAGAATGAGTCACATATTGTCACAGATGCTACCAACTTAATTGATCAGTCAAATCTACCGTTTCTCTCACTCCATTCGCATACGTGCGTGTGTGCGTGTATCCGTGATGTTGCAATTGTATAATTTAGTTTGTTTACGTCTCACTTTCATTCTGTTAGCGTAGTGTGGTTCGTTCATATCTATCTATCTATCTATCTATCTATCTATCTCGGTTCGTATCTATTTACTAGATTGAGTCATAAACAATTTCTGTTTTTGATTATCGACTTCGGTGTATATATCGTTATAGTTTTAGTTTGTTTCTTTATCGGAATATCATCTTATTGTAACTTAATACCAAAATTTACTTTTCGTGGGAGCTTTGAGATAATAATAATTTTTTTATATGATGTAGTTTATTATCACATACAAAACGCCTATCTATCTATCTATCTATCTATCTATCTATCTATCTACGTGGTGGTCGATTGACAGAACGCTCACCTTCTGACCATGCCACCCGGGTGTGAATCACACCAGGATCGATCGTTAGTAAGGTGACTTCTTGATGTTACCACTTTAAGGAGATGATCCCTGTATGTGGAACCTTTGAAAAGTGCCTGAACATCATACCATGGGTTCAGCCAAGCCTTGCGAGTGAAACTTGGTCGAAAGAAATTTTGGGAAGTTACCAATGGCTGTGCTAGCACAAAGTCACAAGTCACGACGGAGGGTTTTATTATATTAGCATTGTTCAAACTGAACGTGTTTATAAACGCCGGCATATGCGAGACTTTTCTTGACTACTTTCAGGATCTGTTCACCAGGGAACCCGATCTGAGCCCTGCTCACTTCGATGCCTATTTAGTCGACTTCCCCTCCCTACTCTCCTTGAGGCGGCTGAAGCGGCTGGGTACGAGGGTTTCATTGCAGTCTGAGATCTGGGAAGCGATGAAGCTGGCTGGCCGGGATTAGATGGTCTTCCTTATGAAATGCTTCCAATCGCGAACATCAGATTGCCAGATATGCGAACTGTGACTACAAACGCAGGTATTTGTGAGGCTTTTCGAGACAATTTTCAGGATCTGTTTATCATAGAACCCAGTCTGAGCCCTATTCTGTTCTATTTGGCCGACTTTCTTCGCTTCGCGGAGACTGAAGCAGCTGGATGCGAAGTTTCCATTAGATGGTCTTCCTTACGAAATGCACTTGAGGCAGTCGTCTGTTCTTGTTCCCTTGCTGGAACCGATTTACAACAACTGGATGAAGGAGGGGGTCTATACTTCAGCGTTTCACTAAGGGTGTAATCAAGTGGATAGGATAGTGTTATGAGGTCCACTCAGTTTTCATATAAGTGAACTCGACCAGTATGTATTTGTACTGCTGCCGTTAAATACCCAGTGTTAGACAGCCAGTCAGTATACAGAGAGTGAGTAGAGAGAGAGTAAGAAGACTGAGATTGTGATTGAGTTGGAGGTAGAGTAATAGTATGAGGTAACCGCTTGTAGAAGTCAGTTACAAGCACGTAGACTCTAAGGAAGTCCTACTTCGAGACTGTATATATCTATATGTTATTGTTACTAACTGCGTTCCTGGATTTACTAACAGTATTACCCTTTGTATTATTGTGCAGATACATTTTATTTCTTATATTTAATTCTTGCGTTTGTCATTCATTGGACACCGAATTTGATCTCGGAATCCACAACCTTCATATGGCACGCTTGATCATCGAGCAAGTCGACAGTGAGGCTACGCTGATCAGTTTAGATCAGTCCAAGGCATTCGACAGGGTTGAACATCATTTTCTGGAGACTGTCCTTTCGGTCGCCGGTTTCTATCCGTATTTTCGCACTTGGATCCGACTTCTGTACGCGTCCCTCGTTGCGCTGGTGGTAGTGATTGAGGTACGCTCGGAATCTTTTGTGTTGTCACTCTCCATTCGTCAAGGTTGCCCGCTTTCGCCTTTGTATTACATTCTTGCGTTGGAGTCTTTCCTTCGCAAGTTAAAGTCAAATCCGGTCCTACACGGAATCTCCTTACCTGGTGCTACCACATCGACCAGGTACCCTGCCTATGCTGATGACGTTTCTGTTCTTGTGTGGAGCAGGGCCGAGACTGACGAAGTCGGCAATGAGATCGGAGGCTACGAGACGCTGACAAGGACCAAGATTAACCGCTATAAGTCTTTTGGCTTGCAGTTGATCGTGTGGAAGGGATTTTCTCTTCTCGGGCCTTTCTTCTCCTTTCGACTGGCCGGTCAAGAAACTCGGCGTCTGGTTCGGTCCCGATCTTTTGCTGGAAATAAATTGGCTGGCGATGCGGGAAAACGTCGAGGGCGCAGTTCGTCTGTGGTCCGGGGGAATGAGTCGGTGGAGACCCAGGGTCACGCTTTCTTCCACTGCAAGGTCGTAGGCCCATTGTGCAAGTTTATTAAAGGCATCATGGCTACGCGGGAAATTCTTTGTCCCTGGGGCCAGTTTGTAGCAATGTTGTAGCTTCTTGAATATTCTTGTGCTTACTTGGTGTTATGCGAGTCGTGATATGGATGACGCAACAGAAGTATTTCTATGGAGACGAGAAGTTTACCATTTCCTAACTGACCTTGTTATTTAAGAATCAGTTTAAAGACAAGAACAGGACGAAAAGGCGACGATTCCCTGGATCAGAATTTGGCAAAAGGTGGGTAAGTTTTGTGCGTATCTGTCGAGTGAAAGGAACTGATTTAGGGCGGAATTTTGATGTCGGTTAGGCATGAGGTTATTGGGAGCCTTGTATTAAACATTGGCACCTCCGCCCAAAAATATGGTAGTTTATGCTTGTTTTTTCTATTTTTATTTTTTACGTCAAGTTAAGTCAGCTAGGGGATGTATGCATATTTTATTTTTGTCCCCACTTTCATTAGGTTAATTCCAAATCCTCTACCCCCATTAGGTGACAGGCAATGTCAGTTCTCTAGTAAACGTGTGACACTTTTCGTTTTTAGAGTGTGTTCTTTTGTATTTGTTGTCGTGTCTGAATAAGTGTGTAGTTGTGTGTGTGGTTGGTCGAATGATTGGTTTTTAATTCGTCCAAATCTCGCATTAATTTCGTCCAGTTAACTGATATTTCTGTGACAGTTAAGGATTGTTTTTTTTATTATTACTAATGCCATTTTGTTTAGTTTCTTGTATATATAATATTATGCATATTATTCATTGGGGTTTTCATTTTTAAATGTTGTTATTCTCTTTCCAACCTTCACAGACAAATTGTACATATGAGGATTAATTAGGACTTCATAGTGATTTTGAAGTATTATGATGGTTGTCGTAAGAATGGTGATTATATGGTATTTTGGTGCAAGGAATATTGTATAGTTTGTTTAGGTCAATGATTGTGGTTAGCTGATTTTAAGATAAGACAGATGATGACCAAACTTTCCCAGCCCCACATTTTATTGTATTTCTACAAAAGTGAATACTAAGCCATTGGAGTCAGTCGAGTAGAATTTCTAACGACGTCACGGCGAGAAGTCTAAGCCAGACATAATATTAAAACCACTATGAGTGACTTATAACACTATCTAATGCTAGTCTAATCTATCTATCTATCTATCTATCTATCTATTATTTTATATATAATGCAAAGAGGAAAACTTACCGAATTCACAAAATTAAATATATATATATATATATATAAATAATCTTTATAAAACAAAGCGCAGAATTACTACCTATCAACGTGTTATAGTAGAACACACCTATTCTATAGTTAATAGACTCTCCCACCTATAATAAGTAGGAGTAGTAAGAGTAACGTGGGGGTCGCTGAGAGGAGACGGTCAGTCGATGTCGGACGACAGTTAGTCGAATACTAAACTATCAGCGACCACAACTAGATTACTCTGCGTCATACCTATTATATGAAGTTCCTAACGTTTTGTACGTCGAACCTATTTTAGGACCGACTTAGTACAAATACAAGCGACGAGGATTCGAACTCATACGGAGGAAAAAAATCGTTCGCCACAACAAATTTGGCGACGAGGAATTCGTACTCATACGGAGAAAAAAATCACTCGCCACAACAAAGTTGGCGATGAGGAATTCGAATTTATTCGGTGGAAGAAAAAAAAAATTCGTTCGCCACATAACAAATTGGCGACGAGGGATTCGGATTCATACGGTGGAAGAGGAAAAAAAAAATTTGTTCGCCACAATATTATTTGGTGACGAAATTCGTACTCATACGGAGGAAAAAGAAAAAAACTTGCTCGTCACAATATTTTCGGCGACAAAATCTCGGATTCACATTAAAAAAAAGAAGAAAAAAAAACTGGGCAAAGTTTTTCGAAAGACAAGACCCCTCCCCTCTACACTATTTAGGCATTGTGTAAATTTTTGTGAAGATGGAGGAATGCAAAAATATATTCCAGGAATTTTTAAAATTCCAGTCGGAGCAACAGATAACAATATTAGAGCAACAGAAAACATTCCAGATGCAACTACAGGAGGAAACTTTTAATAGACAGATGCAATTTCAACAAAAAATGGAACAGATGCATAGGGAGTTTCAAAACAAAATTCTGGAAATAACTAAGAAGAGGAAAGAGAAAAATCTACAAAATGCTCCTTTCCGAGAATACAATATGAAATTCAATTGAAATATTCACGTACAGTCCAGACGAAGAAATAACTTTTGAAGAGTATTATAAAAAATATACGGACGTGTATAACGAGGACTGCCACTCGTGGTCTGAAGGAAAGAAGGTTAGACTTCTTTTAAGCAAGTTAGGAACTGCTGAGCATAACAAATTGGTAAACTACATTTTACCGAAAAAAACTAGCGAGTTGACATTTACCGAGGCGGTAAATATATTAAGTGAATTACTTAGTAAAAAGACATCTTTGTTTCACAAGAGGTGGAAATGTTTGAATCTGATGAAAGATGAACAAGACTATATAACGTACGCAGCCAATGTGAATAAGCATTATGAAGAATTCAAGCTGGCAGAGTTAAGCGCTGACAATTTTAAGTGTTTAGTGTTTGTCCAGGGGTGGTATCGGAGAGAGACGCAGAGTTGAGAAAATTAGTACTGACAAAATTGGAAAACCAACCAAGGATTACGATACAGAGTTTGGCAGAAGATTGCACAAGATATGTTAGCGTAAAGAAAGATTAAAAAAAGATAGAACAGTCTGGCGTTTCGCATGTAAGGAAAATACGCTACAAAAAAGAAAGTCAGTCTAACAAAAAGAATTCTAAAATTGCGGATTATCAAACAAAAAGTGAAATACGAAAGAAAAATAAACAAAAACTCCCGAAGCCATGTTTTGCTTGCGGTGAACTTCACTGGTACAGATATTGCAATTTTAGGAATAAAAAATGTTTCAACTGTAAAAGAGTGGGTCATAAAAGCTCGCACTGCAGGTCAAAAATTAAAGACAATAAAATAAAAAAATTAAAGTCCGACGAAGTGAACGATGGAATAACTAGAAAATTTGTTACCGTCGAAATAAGTAATAAAAGAAATAAAAATGCAACCCGACACTAGTTCCGACCTATCTATCATAAATTTGAATACGTGGAAGAAGTTAGGGAAACCAACTTTAATGAAGACAAATAAAATCGCGAGGTCAGTGACGGGAGAAAAATACAATTTATTGGAGAATTTGTTACAAACGTCACGTTAAATAAAAAAACGCGAAAAGCTAAAATATTTGTCATAGAAAATGCCATGAACTTACTTGGTACGAATTGGATAACAGAATTTCAATTATGGAATCTACCGATAAATTCTTTCTGTTACAAGGTTGAAAGTTTAAACTCAGAAGCTCAAAAATTAGTAAGGAAACTTAAGGAAACATTTCCTACTGTTTTTTCTCCAGGTTTGGGAACGTGTACCAAGATGGAGGCAAAATTACAGCCAAAAGAAAATGCTCAGGTGGTATTCAAAAAGAAAAGGAATGTTCTGTTTGCTTCAATTGAACAGATAGATAAAGAATTGGACAGATTAGAGAAAAACGGTGTATTTAAAAAAGTTAGGTGGGTAACACCGACGATATAAGTGAAAAAAAGCCCCAGAAAGTAAAGATGAAGCCGACACCGAGAAAAACTGGGGAGTGAGTTACCCGCAGCCAAGGACATGCAGTATTATTAAATGATTTAAGTCAACTGAAGTCACCACAGAAAACGTTAAGAAGCACAAGATCAACAAAACGGAAGTTAGAGGCTGAACAAATAGAACCACAAGAAGAAACTACAGAAAGTAGAAATCCTTAAGAAGCTCAAAGCGGAAGGTTGTTTCTGGTAACACTGTGGAGGTACCAAAAAATAGAAAAGCGGATTGGCAATATGATGTACTTAGTGAAAGGCGAAAAATTCACGTGCAGTAACCAGATCAGACGACGTTTTTCAGACGTGGTTGACAGCGGTCCCACGGAAAAAATGCTGATGGAGGTGATTTTTGATACGTTTGATCTAACAACGCCTGCAACAATTTTACCTGAGGTACGCCGATCAAGGAGAAAAAAGAGAGGCAACTGATCATTTAAAAGTGGATCAAAAACGTAGGAGATACGCTACAATGTTGCTAAAAAAAAAATGAAGTTTTTTTTGTTTGTTTTTCTTCATATTTCCTGTAAAAAATAAAAAAATAGATAAAGAAAACTGTTTACTCCTACAGAGTAAAGTTTTAGTGGGGGATGTTATAGTGGAACACACCTATTCTATAGTTAATAGACTATCCCACCTATAATAAGTAGGAGTAGTAAGAGTAATGTCGGGGTCGCTGAGAGGAGACGGTCAGTCAGTCGATGTCGGACGACAGTTAGTCGAATACTAAACTATCAGCGACCATAACTAGATTATTCTGCGTCATACCTATTATATGAAGTTCCTAACGTTTTGTACGTCGAACCTATTTTAGAACTGACTTAGTATAAAATACACGCCTCCACTGTGAAATCACTCCACAACACAACTGAGATATGTGTCAGTCAGATTAGTCGTGAGATTAGAAGAGATTAATAATCAAAAAAAAACTCATTGATTCTGACCGCAACGGTTCTGGAATTAGAAAGAGGACTGAGGAACATCGTCACAAGAAACCGATACTGTTTCCATTCGGACGAAATATATAAGTAAAATACCCGAAAAAAAGATTTTCTTATTTGATAAATAATAATTTCAAAGGGAAAATTAATTTTCAAGAATCATAATCATGGCCTATTTCATATGGAGGGTTGACCTGACGAAATGTCATATTAAAGTACAAACCAGATGTTACAGTGCGACGTTCAAAATGTCACGGAGGGTTGTAGTTTCCAGACCTTTGACTTATAATGGCGTGATAAAAAAAATAACACAAGGAAGAGGAATGCCGGGATGTGACTTAAAAAATGGTGATTTGCTAGAAATCTTTACACCCCAGCGATTTCAGAAAGATGGCATGGTTAGGCCTAGTTATTCAAACAAGTTCTCCCGCTTAAATAAAATATCCATTGATTTTCGTGCATTTCCCTAAAATTTCACTTTAGTGGTTGTGGATATTTCCGAAGGTCTCCGAAGTAACTGATCGTTCCAAAGCAAGTTGAAGAGCGAGAGGTTAAAAAAGGTATCTTTAAACCGAAGCTCCATTTGGCTGTCAGAAGTTCTCCTGTAGTCGCTGTAAAAACAAAACAACAAAAAAAAATGAATAAAATCGAAAAACCGAAAACCGTGACGAGATGGTCGGTAGGTTGTCAGGGGAAGAGCTAAGCTATTAAACTGGCACTGGCAGAAGTTGTCTCCAGATTTTACCAATCTACTTACCCAAATCAAACAAGTGAAGCGCTGAATAAAGACTCCTATTTTATAAAATTGGAAACAGGTTTCATATTATAATCTTAAAATCTTAATGTGGCGCAATGTTTCAGCTTCGTCAAAAACTGACTGGTATTCCTGAAAAGATTCAGAGATATTTTCTTCACATTCACTCATTACTTTCGACAAATAGGGAAAGTCATCTTCTGAAAGTTTTGACTAATTAAGAAAGGACTTGAAAAATAACAACTTCTTTCTAAATGAAAGAATTTTTTTGCATCATATCATATATTGATTTATTTCCACCTTCTAACGAAATGTTTAACTCAATTTACTTTTGTTATATAGGAATAAAGTGTCGCTGCCGACACATGACTTTGAACATAGATCGCCAGTGAGCAAATACAGGCAATCCCATTATTGAATTAAGCAGACCATGTGACCTTAGAGGAAACGCATAAATAGGAATTCGCGTGACGTCTAATTAATCGCTTTTCCTAGTCTATCCTCTATACTATTCAGATCGGCTATTTCTACTCTATCCTCTATTAATATACGGACCACTGTTCTCTACTCTATTCTCTATACTATTTCTCTATTCGGACTCACTACACGGATTACTATTCGAGCGAGTATTACCGAGCAAGTATTACTAATGCGACTGCTAATCTAAAGCGTCTGACACTAGTATTGTTTAACGGTGTACTACAGTTGCATCTGCGATTACAAAGTCTCTACTACAACAAGCATTACGGAAGTGACAACGAGTATTGGTTGGCATCACATAAACTTTGTCATTACATCACACACAAATGCAGCTTCAGCTGTATTCTTCCTTAAGAATACAGCTGAAGATTCAGTGATTTTGAAAAGCATAACGTCAACCTGAACCTTATTTTTCAGAGTCACTTAATGTATCAGAGGCTGCCGAGGAGTTACAAATGCAGCTTATTGGGTCGTCTGAGAATAATATCCTGAAAATTCTGTTTGGCAGCAAGAAAGATCCAACGGAAATTTAGAAAAGGGCGGTTGAATATCCTCGCCTTCGTGAACAGGCATGCCGTCTTATTTCATGTTTTTCTCCAACACAGAGTTGTGAATCCACAATCTCGTACTTGACACAAATCAAGAATTCCTTGAGGACACAGTTGACAGATGAGCATTTGGAAGACCAATTAAAACTAAAAACCACTATGTTAGATTCTGATATCAAAATGCTATCTTAAAAGAATCAATTCCAAGGAAGTCATTAATTTGTCAAAAAAGGTGAATAAAGTATTTGTTTCAACATGTCTTGTTTTTCAGTTTTATAATGTCTGTTTTTATTAGGTTATATATTTATTAAATTTTATTTTATGCATTATTTACCTAAGATATAAAATGTGTAACTGTGAAAAAAATTACTTTGTAAATGCAGCCTCTATGAGAGACGATGAATTTCAATGTGGCCTTTATGCACAAAAACGTTCCCCACCCCTGAGCTATGGACTAATATTAAACCCCAAAACAAAAATCAACAATACATTTTCATAATAAAATTATCAACAATACATTTTTACAGTAAAAACACAATTAATACATTTTTATAATAAAATGGCCAACAATACATTTTATAGTAAAATTACCAGCAATATATTTCATAGGAAATTTACTAGCAATACATTTTTATAATAAAGTGACCAATAATATATTTGCATAATAAAAAAATACCAGAATTACATATGTTAAAACACCAGCAATGCATCTTATCATCTCCATACTATATATCTAAAAACATACATTTACCTTAAAAGTATAAAATAATATACAAAATATCTATAGTTGAAGGAATAAAATTGCTTTCAAATTATATGTTGGTTAAGAGGGATTTTTCTAGTGTGAGAATCCCTACTTTGTTGGGGATAAATTGTCGTTTTCTGTCGAAGTGTCCGACCAGTTTGGCCAATGTAGTGTTCGTAGCAACCTTTGCGATTTACAATATCTATTAAACTCTTTGAATTTCGCGAGAAGTTATTTTTAATTTTTAACGGGAGCCGATCTTTGAAGTAAAATTCGTGGCCTTCGAATATGCTGATGCATACGTACATACACCGAAGTGGGGTCGGTTGCATTTTTTCACCTGAGAGTCTTTAATTGTAGTTTTATACTCGTCAATAATATATATATATATATATATATATATATATATATATATATATATATATATTGGAAACTTTGGCGAAACATGTCAAAAGGAAAACCTCTTAATTGCGGTTGTTCCCCGGTCCACTTTTAAACAAAAGTTGTTCTGCCGCTAAAACAAAATGAACCAACCAACATTTTCTTTGGTCAAAGGCTTTCCTTTTTAAAATTAGATTAAAAAAAGAGAAAAAGGATAATGATTTTCTGACGAAATGAAAGAAACTTCGATGCAACGATACAAAGGGTGATTATTTCCCTTTGGTCGAGATGAAGTCACGTGACAGCCGCTTGGTGACGTCACTTCATAGAGTGATGACTGGGGTCAGTCCTTCAGTCAGCTTTCAGTATTTAAACCGAATAGTTGTTTTTTTTTTCTTAGTGACAGCAATGATCAGTCCTTCAGTTAGCTTCCAGGAGTCAAACCGAGTAGTGGCTGAGGTTAAATCTACCTCCCTCAGCAAGCGTTGGCGCCGTTTTCTTACTGCAATATATCTTCACCGGGTATAGAATCTCTGGCACGCAGTCATCATGTTGATAAAAATCTACGATTTACCGTTTCCTTATTCGAGGGGAATATGTCCACGTAAGTGACATAACACATAAACCCGACTCGCTCGAATCTGGAATTCTAAATATGGCTTCTCCAGAAACACAGAAGAATCACCGGCAGACCCAGTTCCCGTTATAAGAAAGATTTTATCGCTTAATACGTTGCTTATTGTTGCATGCATGTGTTATAGTTTCTCTGCGTGGGATAAATGTAAATATGTATATATAATTTTGTGTATAACTTAGCGGCGTAAAACTCTCCCTGAAAATAAAGCATGTTTTTAATTCCATTTTTTTGCGTTCCGTTCGTGAAATACGGTGTTATTATATCATGGATATAATACTGTCCTTAATGGGAAAACGCAAATAGGAGAATATTCATTTTCTTTCATAGCTCACCTAATATTTTCGATGTGACAATATATTATTAACCCCTATTATCGATGACACATAAAAGAACAGTCCAAACAGCGACTGACCGCGTGTCATGAATATTGAATCCCTTCCGTCTCTGTTCTTCCGTATCTGATCACAGCTGGCAATTTTCCAATTAATACGCATATTGCCTTGTCAACAAGATAAGATTACAAATAAAAATTTAAAAATGCATTTTCATTTTATCTAACCCGGAGTTGTTTCACTTGATCTGTTTACATGAAATTGAGTTGAAATTCAACAGTTTAACAAAAAAAAAAAATGAAATAAAATGTATAAGACCATCTCAGCAAATTACGATACCCTCTTTTTCGACTCAATTTCACCCAGTTCAGGACTCGAGGGCCACTCATGGCAGAGGCTTGCAGTCGAAAATGTAGATGATTTATGTTTTATCAGTGGAAAAGAAGGTGATAAACAGTGGATAGATTATAGGATAGAAAGTTATTGATCCTCGACGTGAAGTCAACATAGTAATTGAGAATTTCAATCCCTCAAAGTTACCCGGATCGACAAGCACTTGATGAAGACCAGAAGGCACAAGGACTGAAACATTGTGATAATAACAAGAAAGATAATAGTCTGCATGTAAATAATGTAAATGAAAGAAATACTATCTGTCTATATTTCTGAGATGAGGTATTATGTACACTATTTACATCGTTCGGACTGTTTCGGTCCTCATCTTTATTAACATAGTCACGACGTTTCGGCCGTTGTACGCTCCGGCCTTCTTTAGATGATATACGTTGGAATTTCGAACCGAACCCTTTTATTTTGTCCACGTGGGTAGATTTTTTTTTAATTCCATGTGCCAAGCCTTTTACTGGATATCTCAGTTTCAGTTATCTCCCTTTAGTAACCCAACTCTCCAAGATTTTGTTCCCTCGGCTGTGGTCAAGTATTGAACTCAGAACTCTTTGAGTCAAGTCACTTTTGGGGATTATTCAACCAACGCTTTTATCTGCTGGCTCAATAATAATAACAACAACAACAAAGATGAGGACAACAGTCATCATGTAATAATGTAACTGGGTGAATAAAAGTTTTCGTGTGACACGTTTCGTCTCTTAGGACGCTGGGAATGTTTTTCTTTAATGTGTTTTGGTTATGCAATCTAGCCGAATTCATTTAGATTTTTTCTTTTTCTGTTTGTTTCCATCGCCTTTGTTATGAAATATGTCATATTGTGATAACAGAAGACCTGCCATGAATGGTGAAACTTTGTAAGAACCTGGACGCAAATTTACTGTTGATGATTTAGCGATTAAAGCACTTTTTAAATATTTTCGCCACAACCAGTGCTGCCAAGGGGCCGTGCATCCCACGGCGTTCCATTTTAGTGCAATGTGAAGGTACTGTTCCAGATTTGAAAACCTCTTGGAAGCAGTATACCTAATTGTTATACTCTGTATTACCCGAATATAAAAGAAAGTGGAAAATCTCCAAAGGTTATTGGCTGTAATACGCAAAATTTATTTCAGTAAATTATCCAATTTATTAATGTTACATAATTGAAAACAGCAATTTTCGATTGAATAAAACATTGAATTTTTGTACCGATATCCAACACAGCAGATTTCTACTTGTATGATGAAAATGCTTGAAGTATTTAATATTTCGTCGATTATACTTCGTAATAAAATGTACGCAATTTAAGAGAAGTCATTAAATTTGTTCAAGCGATGTTGTACAAATATTATCTCCCTTGACCATTAAAGTTCACGACTACTATGGTCGTAAATTTCTCTCATTTCCGGTGGTCGGGACCTGATGGCAATTTTGACGAGAACATTATCGTGGAGTTTGTCTATCAGTGATATTGATAAGAATCTTTCAATGAAGATTAGTAATTTTCATTTACTAAGAATAAGTAATGTAGAGATGTGGAATGAGAAGAAGAGGAGAAGAAAGAAGGAATTAAAGTAAAAGGAGAGAGGAAGGGAGAAAGAGAAACGATAGCAAAGAAGTGAATGAGAAGGAGACAGAAATTTCAATAAAGAAATTATGAAAAGAAAAAAAGACAAAAAAACAACAGAAAAAAAGAAAGAATAGACAGGAAAGAGAAAGATAATAAAAAAGAGAAGAGGAAGAAAGGGAGTAAAATGTGAAGAGAGAGAGAGAGAGAAAGAGAGAGAGAGAGAGATCCTGTTTTCATCTTCATTTGAAGAGGTTAGAAAGATATAACTAGCAAGTAAGGCAAGGAATGGAGTAAAGAAAGAGACGGAAAAAGAATGAAAGGGATAAAAATAAAGGTAAATGAGCGAAGAAAGAAAGAAAGAAAGAAAGAAGAAAGAAAGAGTAGGAGAAGAAGAAAATAGGGAAAGAAAAAAAAGGAAGAAAAGGCATAAAGATAGGTGAAAAACATTATCTACATATTTCTGTCTCCTATCTATCTATCTATCTATCTATCTATCTATCTATCTATCTATCTCGGCCCTTTTCATATCTATCTATCTATCTATCTATCTATCTAAGCTAAACGCTAAAAAGCCACAGATGAGAAACTCTTGTTGAAGAAGTCTGTCGTCAGTGGCGTAACTCAAGTTTTCCGCCACTTCCCATAAGGAATACAATATTACAATGCACATTAACCCCTTAAAGTTTATATATGTATATATATATATATATATATATATGCAATCGTCAGGCCTGACGATTGCATATAGCATGAAACAGAATGTCGCCTCTAAGTGTTGACTTCTATGTTCACTTTTATATATATATATATATATATATATATATATATATGTAGATTATAAAGTTTTTATATATATATATATATATATAGTTTATAAAGATTATATATATATAGTTTATAAAGTTTATATATTATATATATATATATATATATATATATATATATATATATATATATATATATATAAATGAAATTATATATATATATATAAATCAATGAAATTATTCGTCCACTCATCAATCTTTAATATTTTTAGCCATTTCTCAGAATCTAATGCCCGTATGATGCCAGTTTTTTTTCCGTGTTTCTGTTTACGTGTTATTTATAACTTGTCACTGATAAATTATGAAATAAAAATACAGTTGTGTTTATTTATGTATTTTTAAAAAATAAAATTGTGGATATGTAAAAAAAAAAAACGGAGATGATATTTCTTTTTTTCTAAATCGTGAAAACTTTAAAAAAATTTACGATATTAAAAGAAATATATTTTGTTTTTGTTTATATATTCTCTGTTTTATTTTAAAAGAAAAACAAAACCACATTGTACTTTTAATTCATAATTTAACATTTTTTTTTAATAATTATTTTAATTCTAACAAGTGAGGCGTCATAAATTAACCCGTTAACTGAATCACGGTTCATTTTTCTTTTAAAAATGTAAAAAAAAAAAGAAAAAATGCAATGTCTTTTAAAATTATTTTGTTTTACGTAGTTGAAGTTATTATTAGTAATGTAGTAGACTAAGAATTAAAAGTCAGATAAAATTAATTTCACTTTTAAAAACCGAAATAAATGTTATCATACTTTTAATTCTTAGTCTATTTCGCTTAATAAACCTTCAGTTATAACAAAATAAATAAATAAATAATTACATAAATAAATAAGACATTGCATTGTTTTACTACCGTGAAAACTTATAAATTGAAAAACTGAAAAAAATGTCCATTTTTAGACTTTAAATATAGTTTCTACACATATTAATTTTCAATTTTATTTTAAATTTCCGTTCGATATTTCCGCAAAAAATTGGAATGCATGTGATATACTTAAAGCATTGGAATTATTTCCATTTATTTATTTATTTTATAATTTATGAAAAGTAACGATTTTATATCCGTATTAAAGCTAATCCTATGATAAGATAAAAAAAAATAATTGGTTCATCTAGTTATTTTTTTTTTCACTAACAGTTCACAGACATGAAAAATCAAAATCAAGGAACTGACGCCAAAGTCTGGACTGTGGATTCACTAAATTCACTGAATCCAACCTCACATCAAGCCCTTTAAAAATGTTCAGTTTTTTTCACATTTTTTGCTCACGTATAGTAAGTGGGGTTTATCCCTACCAGCTGACAACGCCTTTGGAGACATTTTTTTTTTTTTTTTCTTATTGCTGGCTGGCTTCGAACCAGCCATATCAAAGACAAATTGGCTTTATTTGAAACCTATCTTCTTCCTCATGGCTACTTTTGTTGCAAAAATTATTAAAATTATGCTATTGTTTTTTCTTTTCTGAAAACTCACTGCGGACCAAAAGTGCCACCCTCCGCTACGCACCCTAGCTACGCCACTGTTGGTCGGCGATTACCCGGAAGTCACATCTTCTTTCCATAAAATTACTTTTCCTTTCAATATCGTCAGCATTGTGTTCTTTACACCTCCCCTTTGTCGCTGAAAAAACAGCCTACCATGATGAAAAAAAACAAACAAACCCAAAACTTAATAAAAACAGTTTTATCGTCAAAATCTTTCTGTTATTATTAAGAGGAAAGACCAAAATATTTTTGTATCGTATTAAATTTTTTTAATCATACGAAATCTTTCGAAATTTTGGTTAAAAATCTTGTTTTTTGGGGGTTTTTTTTGCGTCAGCGATTGTCGTAATGTTTACGATTAGTGTTTTAGAGCCTTTTTTCAGGTAAAATTTTTGATTTAGAAATTCATGCAAAAAGCAAATAATTGTCAGATTTTTATTAAACTTTTTTTGACTTATTCACAAATGAATGAAGTTATTTTTGAATATTTTTTTAGAAAGTCTTGGTAAAATATTTTTTTACACTTGTTACCCCACCTTACTTAATTAATTTCATGAAATTTCAAGAAATTAAATGTCAATCTCAAAATTGTTTCGATTAATTAAAAGCAGGACTAAATCAATCATTTTTTTTTTCAAACTACTACACATTTCCCGAAAATCTGCTCCGAATCAAACATATGCAATAAAACTATAGCATTATTTAATTAGATAGCTTTTAATTGCGTTTATAAATAAGATTTATTTAGGAAACTATTATTTAAAAAATATATAAATCGTTTAAAATTTTGCATTACTTTAATCCGGTTAAATGAAATTGTTATTAAGTGAAAACTATTCCAATCAAAAACTGAAAAGCTTAATATAAGTCGTTTTGGAACAATTATTTTAAAAATAATTTTTAATTTTCTTTTTTAGTGTAGAAACATTCCAATTTTCCTAAATATGGGAGCCTGACACATGTTTTAAGTGTTGTCTTCCCTGAAAAATTTGGCCGTCTGCAATTCTTTCATTATCATTTCCATGTTTCATCGTGTTTACGTCTCAACAGGCTTTGCAAATCATCTCATCAAAATCTTAAACTTTAAAATTTAAAGTAATTTTTAATTTTTAAATTCTTATTTCACTAAATATTTTTATTTTATGTATTTATTTTAGTATGAGTCATACTTTAAGTAATTTTTGTTTTAGCTTGACTTAAGAAAGTGAAACTAAAACAAAAATTACTTAATTAAAGTATGACTCACACTAAAATAAATACATAAAATAAAAAACCTAGAGATGAAACCCAATATAATTCTACTAATTTAAAATAATTTTTACTTTAATTAAATTTTTCTTCATTTTCTATTTGAAATTTTTATTTTTAATTTGCGTGTCACTGAAATTTCCTTTCAAATTATTTTTATATTTAATTCCTATTTCGTAAAACAATGTTTATTTTTGCTAGTAGCTTTTACTTTTTTTAAAAGTTTATTCTTTTTTGTGAGTTATTTTGATAAAAACATAAGGCTCTAAAGCTATATTTACTAAAATTCAATAAAATATTATATAATTGCTGAAAATATTATGTTAACTTTGAAAAATTACTATGTAGTTAAAAAGACAAAAACAAAGCGTTCGCTTAGATTTCTTAAATTTATGTCAATTTCTGATCAACCATACTTAGTTGTCGACGCTTTAGACTGCCAATAAATCAATGAGCACCTCATAAAAACACGACACCGTGGTCAAGAAATGCTTGTATCCTACGTTTTATGCTATAAATAAGTAATTGTTTCAAACCAGATTAATTTAACTTCAAATTTGCTAATTTTCCTCAAATAACATGTCATAAATATTTTATATTTTATTTTTGGAAGAATTTTAAATCCGAGAGTTAAATTTTGTTTACAAATGTGTCAAAATAACCGATATTTATCGATTTTAAATGATTTCTTGAAAGCGACCAAAATGTTGAGATTCTAATCAATATAATTTCTATTTGAAATACACCAGAATATTTTGTTTACTGGAAATAGTAAATTTAATCATTTAGCTTTCAATTAAAGTTAAAAAGAAATCTAGAAACAAGCCTGTCAAAGGGGACACATTTCAAAAGGACCAGTTGCTTTTAAATTTTGAATTTCACATCTTGCACCTTTTGGGAACAATTCTGAAAATAAGTCCGGCTTACAAATGAAAAGAAAGTGAATTCAAATCTAAAGAGATAATGCTGGCCAGAACTAAGGCATCACATTATTTCAGTACACAGCTTTGAAATGTATTTTTTACTTCTTCATAGTGTTTTGTTTGGGGGTACACTATTTGATGTAGTTTATTATCACATACAGAAGGCCTATCTATCTATCTATCTATCTATCTATCTATCTATCTATCTATCTATCTGTTTGTCTGTCTGTGTGATTGTCAATACATCATTCTGCTCAGATTTAAACAGGCAACACTTATCTCCCAAGTAAACTTTTATACATAAATTATTTCTAGGTTACATGTTTAACTGCTTTTTGATGGTACTCTCTGGTAACGTAGTGACAAGAAAGAGATTTGCCCAAATGATTTATTATTGCTGAACACAATCTTAAGAACATAAGATTTGGCACCGTATTGATGACAGACGCAGAGCGAAAACTATAGGAACCCCTAGACAAATTAGTAAAAGAAGAAAGGACTAACCATCATTTGTAAGACGACAGAAGATATGGTCGTTTGCAAGTATAGGAATTTATCAAGAAAGTATTATAACAAACGATGGAAAAAGTGACACCGAAATCCGAACTTGCATTTGAATAGTGAAAGATGCCTTCCAAAATATAAACACAGTATTAAGAAACGAGAAAATGTCGTTAGAAACAAATAAAAGTGTCAACGTGTTCTTTTGGGTGACAAATTATTTTCCACTCTGCAACTGCTTAGTATTTATCGATCCACCCACGAGGATAGAATGTGGCACAAGGCCGGTTTAATGTGGGTATCCCCGAGCCCGTAGGCTCGGCCAAAAATATAGCCTTTTTGAACCCGCCTTGACGGATTCAGGCCCTGTCTACCTCCCTGAACGAAACCTTACCCTTCGGCAAAGCTTCGTCCGGGTTCCTCTCTGCTAATGCAGAGAGTTCGACAGACGCCGACTCGGAAGCTCACAAAGGCAGCGTACTACACTTTGATCCTAGACCCCCCCCCCCGGGCCGAGCAGCTCTGCAACTGCTTTTCCCACAGACGAAATGTTGCAATCCTGTCTCTGCTCTATTGTTATTTCCAATGAAAGTGTTCCTTAGTTCCTCCAGTTCCTACCTTCACGACTAAGACCCGCCATGCCACGCCCATTGTAGCAAACCACGCTCATTCCTTTCGTATTCAGCTGGTGATATGAATGTTCCACAGTTTCTTCCCGCGAGTCGCTGCTTTGCGGAACAGACTCCCAAGATAATTCCCCGATAACTAAGATATTAACCTGTTCAAGTGTATTGTTAACTGTTATCCCCCCCCACATATCAACATAAACTGTGAATCTTACGCTCTAACCCTCTGGAATGACTTGTAGAGGGGGGGACATCTTTGTAAAAAAATATCAATACGGCATTGAATAGGAGACTTGAGGCAACAGAGATGTGGTTCTACCGAAAAATATCATTTAAGGAAAATGGAAATAAAAAGGATGCGTATACTTAGAGATGGTTGAAATTTCTGAGATATATAATGAGGAAAGAGAGCTTCGAGAATTTGACACTTACAGGACATTGTGAAGGCAAGGTGAGTAGGGAGGAAAATCGAGTAACCTGTTTAACGACCCAGTGTAAATGAATGACAGAACATAGACTAGATAGGATCGTAAGGCGACAAACATTGTTTAGAGCGATAGGAAAGTGTAGAAGTCCACGTCCTTAAGGGTCACGGAACGACGACGACGACGACGAAGAAGAAGAAGAAGACGAATCGCTCTGTGATCCAGAACTATCACTGGAGCACCTCGATGTAATGCCTATGAAACTTCTCTCGCTTGATCGACACACATCGAAAACCGTAGCATTAGATATGTCGAACGGCTTCGACAATGAATGGTACAAAGGTTTGCAACACAAGACCGCCCCACCCCAGCTATGGAATCACTGGAAGGATTTTCTCAGTTATAAAATTCCTAACATGTAGATCCTTGACTAAGTATTGATTTCCATCCACACTGGGTGCTCCATACTTTCGGTCTTGTGCCACAACTAAGCTACATTTAGAAAAGCACCATATTAATACAGACTGTCGTTTAATAAATTTAATTAATGGCGTGACTTTCGGTGTCTGATAGATGGTCGCTATAAAACCAGTCAAACACGTCGTATGAGCTGAAGGAGGCTTTCTTTTATTTGCAACCCCAGACCGGAGAAAAAATAAGTGGGTGTGGCGATGGAAACGAAGAAAAAGATTTCTTCATTCAGCGTTTTTCTTCTCTTCTTTTTTCTTCTTCCTGATTTATTTTCTTGAACTTTAATATCTATCTATCTATCTATCTATCTATCTATCTATCTATCTATCTATCTATCTCAATCTAGTTATGGGTATGACGATAAACTACATCTGGTAGCAAGGCTTTTCATGTGGGATTGGTGCATTTGAGGAGCATAATTGATATTGTTCCCATGTCCAACCCATTCCGGTTTGGTAGCACCTGTTAGGATCCCACCTATGGACAAATAGTGACCCACCAAACAAAAGCAAAACACTATGAAAGTATTAAAATATGTTTTTTATTGTAAATATATCAGCAATTTTTTCTTATATTATAAAAAATATCAAAAATACATATTCATAGTAAAATTACCAACAGTATATTCTATTTGTAGTCGAAGGCAAACAATTTCGTTCAAAATATATTACTTGAAGCCATAAAATTGTTCAAAATATTTAGATTTCGGCCTTAGGTAACCCATAGAAGTGTTGATATGCCACTAAACAAAACCAACCAAACGACCAACATGAAAGAAATCTTTCATGACATTAATCCATATAATATCCAAGAATTTCTTAAAGAAATCAAATTGTATTCAAAAATATAACTTACAGAAAAACTATAACATAAAACACACATATCATTTCCTCTAGTAATTATATCCATATAAAAGCTGAGTATCATCTACCATGTATTCATTTGTGAAAGCAGAATAACATATATCATTTTTATTACTTCAAAACTCCCCCCCCAATTAAATTTTGGCATTAAATGACCCACAAGGTCTTGACGTGCCGTTAAAGAAGCAAATGAAATCAAGTCAAATTAATCTATCTTAATCAATTCATCTGTCTCTTTGTCTCCAATGTCTGTCTGTATGTCACTTTGTCCCCCCGTCTGCCTATATGTCTCTTTGTCCCCACTGTCCGTCTATATGTCTCTTTATCCACCTATCTGGCTATATGTCTCTTTGTCCCCACTGTCTGTCTATATGTCACTTTGTCCCGCGCCTGTCTATGGACGCGTGGTCGTGTGGTTCACTTTCCGACAATGAAACCCTGGTTCAAATCTCGGCAGGGTCGATTTGTCAAGAATCTGACTTCATGATTCTTTTGGCCTGGAGAGGTGAATCCAGCGTTCAGCCTCTTTGGAAAGTGCTTAATAATCATACCAACGGCTTGATACGAGCCTTATGATTGAAATTCGGTAGACGGAAGTGTTCGAAGGGCGTCGACGGTTGTGCTAGTGATTGCAACTGAGGCTTTGAACGTGCTGCTGATCACGAGGGATGATGCACTCTCTCCCAGAAACTGAGGTCCACCCAGCATTGTTAGTGAAGTACCAGAGACATTTGAAACAACCCCGAGCACTTGAAAGCTCAAAAGGTTTTGCACGTGCTGAGTGAGAACATCTGGCCGTTAACATGAGGAGGATCTGTGATGTGCTATTAGGGGTGGGGGCGAATCGCCCAGTTGCATTTAATAACACTGACTCCTGCTCATTACTTTTCAGACGTAGGGGCTGGGTTTTCGCAGTCATATCCGCCACCGCCACCGGGGGTGGGGAGAAAGAGAATGGAGAGGGAGGGTGACAATCCCGATGATCAGATGTGAGTGGGTGCTGTGACACTATTTAGGGTTGTGTGAAAAAAAAAAGAGGCGAGAATTAAATTAGGTGATAAGAAGCTATCACGAAAAGACACTGAGCGATGTTATTTTTTCTAACAAGGAAAAGTGGTAAAGATTTTATTTTCATTAGCAAAGAAAGTTAGATACCGGATTTAATTTGATTTATGTTATGGAGCGGCGAATAAGATATAGCCATCTGCCCATGGCAATAATGAAAGTTTCAAATTGGACAAGTGGCCTACGAAACAGAAACTGGGAGATAATGATAATCAGGTCAAGCGCTCTGACCGAAAAAAATGTACGCTGGACCACCCCCATATCATTTGAGAAGAGCACCTGTTTTGTGTCGGAGCTGGCCATGATAAAAAAATTATTTTATTGGAAATAAAATATATAAACAAAAATAAAATGTATTCAAATTAAAATAAGGCATATACGCTTTTCTTTAAGACACTTATCTCTTTCTCTCTCTTTCTCTCTTTCTTTCTTTCTCTCTCTGTATAAACTTCTCTATATATACTTCTGTCTCAACTAAACGAGAATGCAATCTTCAAATAAAAAAATAAAGAAGCAAAAAAGACTGAGCCCATCTTCAAAACAGCTGAAGTTTAAATTTAAAATGAAAAAGAAGGAAATGCGATTTCATAGTTTATCCTTTATTTCTGGAAAGGAAAGAAAAATTGCTGTACCATCAGCAAAAAAGATATGTGCCGTTTAATGAGATGGTGCCATAGCTGAGAGTATTGTTCGTACGTGGTTCGCTAGGTTGAGAAGTGTAAATTTTGATCTGGAAGACTCAGAAGCAGTAGGCCTGCAGTCATTGATGATAACTAAATCAAAAGGATGATTAAAATAACCCAGGTCACATGACAAGCGACACATATGAACGTTGGAAATTATTTGAATACACTTGGAATCGTTACGACACTTTTATCTGATACAGTAAATATGTAATGGACACTATTTCTATATTCCATTGTTTCCTCAGATTCGAGAAAAAACAAAAGAACGATACATTTTTAAAAAGAACAATCACAGGAGATGTAAAGTGGATAGTTTATAACAACGTGGAGCGAAATTTTGAATTCAGACAATTACTGTTTACAGTTGAACACGTTTAAGGCGGCAGACCCCGGCTGAAATTGATCCGGTTTAGCTGAAATGTCATACAACAATCACTTTAGTCAAATGTCGTAGCACCTTCAGATGACGAATTATTTTGGTCCGCACAAAATATCCTAATGGGAAGAATTTCATTTCCTTGGAATCCTATAAAAATCACTTCGTCCAGTTCATACAGCAGAAAGATGCCAAGGACTGGGAGGACGGTAGATGCCTCAGAGCAGACAATAGAGAGTGAAACAAAATGGCACATATGTTGTTGAATAAATATATGGACAAAAATATGTATATTGAGATGGAAATCAACTTGAAAGGTTCCGAACTTTGACTTCGAATCAATATCTATCTATCTATCTATCTATCTATCTATCTATCTATCTATCTATCTGTTTATATCTATTTCAGTTTGTTCACTTCTATCTATCTACATATATATATATATATATATATATATATATATATGTGTGTGTGTGTGTGTATGTGTGTTTGTGTGCGTGTGCGTTCATCTCTCTCTTTCTCTCTCTCTCTCTCTCTCTCTATATATATATATATATATATATATAAATAATCTATCTATCTATCTATCTATCTATCTATCTATCTATCCTATTATGTTCAGCTTACGTCCAAATTTACAGCATATATACTTCCTAATAGATTCCCTTACAAATCCTTTGATGTTCTTTATTATACCCTTTCTACAATTTGTTTTCATTAAATTAGGCGAATTCGCATAGTTGTATTCTTTCTTTAATGATAATTTTCAAATTATATATATATATATATATATATATATATATATATATATATATATATATAATAATTTTCATATAGACAAAACCAATTTACTCACGACAAAGATGCAACTTCGTTACGGTGTATTTAGTTTCACCTGGACTGGTGAGAACAAAAATGATTATGAACAATTTTGTTTATAAGCAGGCCGCTCGTGAAACATAACTTCCTTTTCTTTTTTGTCGTGAGTAAATTGTTTTTGTCTATATGGAAAAAATTATAATAAATAATTATTGCTCTACTTACAGTATTGAGCCCTCTTTTGAATTAATGCTGTGAACGTTAGAATTTATATATTATTCTCATTTTCATTACATTCGGATACATATATATATATATATATATATATATATATATATATGGGAGGGAGGGAGAGAGAGAGAGAAAGAGAGAGAATCAGCTGAACAGGAGAAGAGAATTTTAAATACAGGCTAGTGTCATTTATCAAATTACGCCCGTTCTTTTCATTTATTTATTTCTGCTTGGCTGTTGGGTTTTCGATAGCGGCGTTTCAGGTCGGGCGAGGACTCAAAATTTGCCCTTGACTCGAATTTGGGGTTTCTTATTATTTATGTGTCATTTGTTCCAATTAGAACAAACACCTGATAAAGGGCGGGGCTGCATGACAAGTTTCCCAAGAATAAAATCATAACCCCATCCATCAATCACACGCACGTACATGCACACATATTGTAGGCATTAGTTTATATCGCGAGATAAAGGCGGCGCCCTGTTTGGTCAAAATTCAGTTCTTTGTGGGTGAGACTGGCCCGAACTATTCAGCGTGCAAGACGAGGCACTGTTATATGGAGTTCCTACGCTGCCCAAATGACATGGCCCAAGATCCAAAGGAATACGGTGTATTATAATTGTGATTGGCTGCGCTGCAGAAATTGTCCGAAGATTGTTAGTGCTAACAGCCAAGCATCTTTGGGTCTTCGGCTTTTCAATCTGAACTTATTTCCATAGCATTTTCCGTGTTTTGCTATGACCACAAGTCAGCGGAGTGTTTTCCTCCAGCGAGATGAACAGACATTCCGGGCTGACAAACGTCATCTACTCGTAGTAGCTAGTTATGAGGAACCAGTGACTAACCTTCGCCTCTTTTCTGGCTTGGAGCTGGACTACGCTGTCAGAGACTATTTGAAACACAGGCCATGAGTATAGAGGGTGGGACGTTTGCTCTACAACTATCCCTGCTATGACAACCATGTTAAATATATAATGGACGTATATAAAAGTTATGTACATTCCGTGTTTTAGAATCTCCCACTAAAATTAACCGTCATTATATATATATATATATATATATATATATATATATATATATATAAATAAACATTGTTAACACTTAGGGCGACAGACTGTTTCATGCTAGACGCAATCGTGGCCTGACGATTGCATCTAGCATGAAACAGACTGTCGCCTCTAAGTGTTGACTTAAATGTTCACTTTTATATTTACACACACTCTATCTCTGATATTGAGCACTTTATCCCATAAATAAAGCACACCTTAAGAGTAGATATATATATATATATATATATATATATATATATATATTTCATTCATATATATATATATATATATATATAAATTATAACATAAGCATGTTATAACATCAGTACAAAAAATAACCATTTTTGCAAACAACATCATCACTTGACAAGACACCAAAAGTGTTGAAACAAAATGGCGATTTTTGTAGTGATGCTATAACATGCTTATGTAATAATTTTTAAATAAATATTATTCGCTCTACTTTGTACTGAGCACTTTTTTAAAGATAGTGGTTTTATTTATCGGAATTTTATTCCACCAGCACCAACCCTGTATCCTGTATTCGGATATATATATATATATATATATATATATATATATATATATATATATATATATATATATATATATACACAAATGTGAGAAAGAACAGATGGAGTAAAATTCAAAATGTTCGTAACATTTACTTTTAAAAAAGTGCTCGATACAAAGTAGAGCAATATATTATTACTATATTTTTATTATAAGATTATAATAAAAAGATTTCGAAATCGCTACACAAAAGCTTTCATGTTTCGATGCTTTGATTGTACTTCTTCAGGAGATAGAAAGTAACTGGTGATTAAATGATTTTTAAGGAAATTGAAAAACAAAATGTTACCTCTTTTCCAAAAGTTAAAGTTGGGGAGGGCATTGTGGGTATGTCTTGATTAACCAATTAAATGTCAGATTTATGCTAAATATAAAAGTAAGTCAGAGAGTGGAGGTGGGTGAGTTATTTTTTAATGTCACGAAAACTGGGACATAGACAGGTCATCATTGACGATTGCTGGTATATATATATATATATATAAATTCATTGAGTCCGATAGAAACCTCAACAGGAAAATAGAGGAAGCACTGGACGGCCGTTTCGCCCTATAATTGGGACTCATCAGCAGTGCGCATCCACCACCAGGTATCGAAACCCTGACAGTTGGGCTGTCAAGCAGACAACATACCAACTGTACCAACCGGGCCTCGACACCGAAGAGATTCATATCAGACTCAACATAGCGCCGCTCACTCACATATTCCGCGGCGGAACTCTCCTGAGTTCGCTATATAACCATAAGACTGTGCCCCCGGGAGCCACGACTACTCTCACCAAGCCGCGCCAACTGGAGCATTAGAAGCCGGATCAAGCAACGATAAACACATATAATAAGTAGGAGGATTTGATAAACATATAAATAAATTCATTGAGTCCGATAGAAACCTCAACAGGAAAATAGAGGAAGCACTGGACGGCCGTTTCGTCCTATAATTGGGACTCATCAGCAGTGCGCATCCACCACCAGGTATCGTATATATATATATATATATATATATATATATTGGCGATTTCTGATATTTTATATATATATATATATAATGGATATATATATATATATATATATATAACGTTAGGTAAACAAAAACACAAAAAAGCAAGACAGATTACGAAAGAGTCGTACAAAAATAAACTAATATCTAATCGAAATGTTTGATCATTGTGGAAAAAGAAAGATGGCAGCAAAAAAAAAAGAAAAAGGTGAATCTAGATTTAAGACTAAAATACTCGGAGATTATGAAGCCATTATTCATAAAATAATGCAATAAAAAATATTCTATACTAGATTTTACACTACTAACACATAAACTGTCAATTGATAATAAATGAATGTGGATAGAAAATGCAAATTTGATAAAATAAAACTTTAGGTAAGCACAAACAGAAAGTAAAAATAATACAAACGATCTTCAGGTTAGTTGTACAAAAACAAATAAATACTAATAAAGAAAACCGTAGTAACTGGAAAACAGTTGAAAGAAAAAATAAATATAACAATACCCACCAATATATGCAAATATGCATATATTTTGGGCACTTCGACATGGTACAAGGATCAGCAGGCTTGTCTCACTGCAGCATTTACAACTGAGTAGTGAGTTCAATTCTCACTGGTTGCTTCATACTTTCGTCCTTGTGCCATATCAATGTTACGCTTAGAAAATCAATATATATATATATATATATATATATGTATATATATATATCAGTGTGAATATAAACTAAATAGCAAGATATTAGCAACTGTATATGTGTGTAATACCATGCATATACAGATAAGCAAATAAATATTTAATTTATAAACTACATCCGACAGCAAGGTCTTTGATCAAAAGGTTTTTCGGAACGTGCAACTACCTCTTAATTGTTGGTGTTCCCAGGTCCGTCCTGATCCGGGGTTGTAGCAGCTGTCAGGGTCCCAGCTATGGGCAAATAGTTAACCCCACGAAACATGTCAAAACACTATTAAAGTATAAAAATAGGTTTTAATACCAGCAATACTTGTTTTAATAATTTTTTTACCAGCAATACATTTCTGAAAAAAGAAAAAAATTACCAGCAATACGTTTTTGAAAAAAAAATTACCAGCATTAAA
Organism: Acanthosepion pharaonis; assembly: GCA_903632075.3. Taxonomy (NCBI): domain Eukaryota; kingdom Metazoa; phylum Mollusca; class Cephalopoda; order Sepiida; family Sepiidae; genus Acanthosepion; species Acanthosepion pharaonis. Next base: position 2,749,203 of record CAHIKZ030001202.1, read on the forward strand.
AATCTTATCGGCATTAAATAACCCATTGAGGTTGATATGCCGTAAAACAAAACAAAAAACAAACTACCTTTATGAATAGGCTGAATAGTGCCTTTAAGCGTAACACTTCTTGTCCTAGATTCCCGGAAGTTCATTTGAGTAAGATTGGAGAAGTCCATTGAATGATCATACTTATTATAAAACCCAGGTTTGTGTGTGTGTGTGTGTGTGTGTGTGTGTACGTTTATATATTGGATCGAATTTCCTACAATTCTCAACCGATTTCAACAAAACTTCACAGGACTACGTAAAATTACCTTGCGGTGGTTCTGACAGCACCAAAAATTGGAAAAACGCAATTGTTTTTGCACGAAATCAATTTGAAAACACAATTAAGTCGCCAGAATAAAAGGGGGACAACTCATATCGAGTTATATATACTTATTATAAAACCCAGGTTGTTTTGTGTGTGTGTGTGTGTTCGTTTATATATGGGATCGGATTTCCTACATTTTTCAACCGATTTCAACAAAACTTCACTTTTTTGGCAGGTAGTGTTTTTATTGTCTTGCACACTTTTTTTTTCTTTTGTTTTTACATTCAGAATGTTTTAAAAATTCCATTTACAAGACAATTGTTTATAATAAAATTCTATTCAATCGGTAGACTCATAACGATTGAAAACAATGTTTTTGTTTGAGTTTGGGTTTGACCAATTCGTAAACAAAAAAAAAGCAAAAACAAAAACTAATTAAGACATGCGTGTCCGTCAACCTTAAACAATAATCTTTGTCAATTTTATTTTTCAGTCTTTATAATGGTCGATACTTGATCTATCTCTTACTGTTACATCCCCGGGCAACGCCGGGCTTTACTGCTAGTAATAGATATAAGATAACATGGATCACATTTTATCTCGCTAATGCAGATATTGCTCTCGTGAAATAAAAGGACTTGTTTCTGATGGTGCCGGAGAAACAGCAAAACATATCAAAGTAGCTTTCCAACTTGTTTAATATATACAGAAACCAAAACAGTTTGTTATCATTTAAAATGGGAATATCTGATTAACTACATGCCCCAGACATACGAAATTAAATAGGCTTCACGTTTGCCAATAAAAGATTTATTTATCAAAATTCAAACAAAATATTCAAAGGGATGTAGATTATAGAACTGATTTCACTAAGCTTCACAAATGTTCAATATCTGAACCACTTGTGACACGACACACGTCAAGTCGGTAGTCTAGTTTCTGCCAAACACGCTGTAGCATGCCTTACGTAACATTCTCCAGCGCTAAAGTGTCGCACGAGGAATCTAGTTTTCTATAGATGTTGTAGCTTACAGACTTTTGAGGTCATCGTACAAATGTTTTCCGAACCTAATTAACGATATCTTTCAATACTAGTGGTCATCCAGATCCCTTTGCTCTGCACAGACAGCCCTCCTCTTTGGACTTTGTGCGCCATATCCAAATCTACTTTCTAGGTGGTGCATTTATCTTGAATTTATTCGAAATCGCACGCTACACATTCTTGTATTCGCGCATATTCTAATACACAAAATGCCTTTTCATCCTCATCCTCATCCTTCGCCCTCAATGGTTGGTCGAAACTCCATTGACAATCCCTTTCTACACTGTTCGGTCCTGCGATGGTGCCCTCAGATTCCCATTGTCCAACCTTGAGTTCCAAGCTATGGTGTCTTGGAAAATGTTCGTGAGAAGACACTTCCAAAGGATGCCATAGGAGCAAGAATGAGGCGATTTCCCTGCCCGCTCGGTATGATAGTTCTTTCGGTAGCTAATACAAAATGTGGGACGCCAACCCGACATCCAGGTGTTTTTGTTGAGACACCGTCTCTAGAAAGACTGCCACCGAAGGCTAAAGATTTTTTTAAGCCATGAAAGGAATTATCCCACGCCAGACACCAACTTGGAATTTCAATTTCCGTGGACATTCTCCACCCTGAAAAAACATTCAACTAAGTTTTTACACATTTTGTTAAAATTTGAGATCATTTGAGCGAGAATTGGCTATGTTATTAGACTACAAAATTATATCAATTTTGGGGAGACACACTGTATATTAAACTGTAGCCGAGGCTTACCTCCGAGACCCAAAAGGGTCAGAGTCGCGTGTATGTTTTGCAATGGAGTGTGGAGACGGCAAATTAGCGAGCTTCGCACTGAAGGTGAATCAGACGGCGCTTCGTGCAGACGGAAGTGGTAGTGTCACTTGTAGCCATTTTTATTGGCTGGTCCTGGGCGCTCATTGGCTGAACGATGGCTGGTCAGGTACATAATAACACGGTAAGCTCATTCAAATGGGAGTCTTGTTTTCGGGCGAGAAGAATTGCTTACCTGAGATTGAGGAATGGTGATAGTCAGCATTTGTGGAATTGATTTGCCTATTGGACTGTTTACCACTGTTTTGCACACTGAACTTGTATATAGTTTTTTTTTTTGTCTGTGTTTCCGACAAATTCTGACACATAAACGTATACAAGCACAAACACATACCCACGTATATAGTGTTTAACATTTGCTATATTTGTAGGGAAGATTGTTTATTGTCGGAGATATAACGTTTGTAAATATAAGCCTTTTTTCCTTATTATGTCTCCAAGAAATTCCATCTGTCTCTTCTTGATTCTGTTCATAAGAGTTCTTTGTGTTTTCCTTTCCTTAAGAGTTCCTCGTTGCTTACGCAATCCATCCGATATTCCCAAATTAATCATGTCCATACAAAGTTCGAACAACAGGAAAATAGACGATTTAAAGCAAAGAAATGAAATGCAGTGTATGAATTGATCGCTTAAAACCAGCCTAGATTGAAAAAAATCACACAAACACCTAACACAAATCAAAGCAAACCAACAGACAACATCGCCACACCTAAAATTTCAATACTTCCAGCAACACCAAAAACAACAAAAAATGGTCGTACTGTACATTCGCTACGACATTTAGAAACATACATTTCAAATCAGATTTCATAAGGTCATCTATTTTTTTTTTCAATCTGGGAGTAGTATTTGTTGAATTACCGCCCCCTGACGATAATCACAGGCAGCGCGAGATTTAAAAGCTTCTTCCCGCTTTCCCTTTTTGGTTTTACTAGCGGCAAGACGTCTCTTTTTGTTCAGTCGGCATGCAAGTACCTCAGTGACATATACTGAAGGCTGCTTTTAAATTGTCACAATTTAAGTTCATTTCTCATTTTCCATTTTGTATCATGTGCGCCTAATATATTTATTACTACTCGTTTGTTTAAATTTCCTGCTTTTGTCTTTTATTTTTACCTGGACTCACATGAGTCAGCAAAAATTGTTTGCAGGACACCTATTCCAGAAGCTATTAAATGTTTACGGAAAAAACGTACAAACCTCGCGAAAAAAGTGGTGAGCCTAGTAACAAGTTTTATACGCTTCATAAATTTCTTCTTCTTCTTGTTCATTCAAAGCGTAGGCGATCATGGCTCGTCAAGAACGTGGTTTTATTGTGAAATTTCCTCTGAGTGTGAAACACTCCTCATAATATGTCCAAGGAATTTCAGCTGTTTCTCTGATTTTAAGTAGAAGTGTTCTTTCTCTTGCCATATTCTTTGAGGCATCCTTGTTGCTTAGGCACTCCTTCCCGTCAGGGTTAATTTTCCTAACCCCTTCTTCTTCATAATGTGTCTAAGGAATTTCAGCTCTCGCTTCCTGATTTTGAGTATAAAAGTTCTTTTTTGTTACCATTTTCTTTAAGACTTCTTCGTTATTTACGCGATTCATCCATGTAACTTTTGTGACCTCCAGTGTTTTTCTTCCTTTCTGACGAGATTTTCAAGAATTCAATAACGCAGCAACCAAATTGAAATGATATGAAAAAACAGCTAATGCCTTGTTAAGTTTCACGATTTTATCTCTAATTACAACTGACAGGAGTTTTCAACATAACAACCGGCATGTAGTAAGAAATGACTTGCTTTGAACTATCTTGATTTATCACACGCTCGTAACAAATCCAGATATACAAAACATCGGAACACAGAAGGTGACAGACCCAATCTAACTGGGAACATACAAATTACAGGATGTAGGCGGTTGATTTTAATGATTTTATAAATGCATTTGGCTGCCGTTTACCAAGATCGACAAATATAGCGGACAAAAATGAGTAAGACTGAGGTAATTAATATATAAAGTCCCTTAAATCCGAACGGAATCTTATTCTGTGTGTCATGTCCCTTTAGAACGTTTGCGATCATAGCTCTCCACTACTTCCTATCCGTCTTATATCTTAGCAATGTTTGTCTGTTTGATATACTTTTCACTCACAGCTCTGCTACATAGCTCGTTACGTAGGTTAGTCGCTGTTTCCCTCTTGTTTTCAGTGTGACTTGTGAGTGTTAAATTCTCCAAGCTTTCCTTCCTCATTATGTGTCCTACAAATTTCAACTGTCTCCTTTTTATTCTATGTATAAGCGTCACTTTTGTTTCCATTTTTCTTAAAACTTCCTTGTACACATGTTCAGTCCATGGTAAACTCAGCATCCTTCTGTAGAGCCACATCACGTTACCTTTATCTGTGAGGAGATTGGCCAGCAATGTCTGTCATATAGGAGCACATATATTACACAACAGTTCAACCTTCATTTCTTTTCTCCTAACGAAATTTTTCTGTCGCTTAATCTTTTGCTTAGCTTTTGGGAGGCATCTTTTGCTATTCCAACACACCTTCAGATTTCAGTGTTACATTTTTTGTCTTTTGTTAAAACACTTGGCAAATATTTACATTTTCGTACTTGTTTTATTTTAATGTCAACGATTCTTAATTCATATTTGGAGTGTTCCTCACGCTGACAACCATATATTCTTACAATTGATGATTAGTCCTTTCTTCTCGCTTTCCTTTACTAGCTTCTGTTAGAATGTCTGCAGTTTCCTTCCTGCTTCTGCTATTAACACTGTGTCGTCTGTATAACTAACTAACGCCTTTATCTACTGTGCCATGTGCCCTTTAGATCCAGTGACAAGACCCAAATAGTGTAAATCCAATATCTAGTTAAGTCGGTGGAGAACTTGGAAAGGGAATTAACAGGACATAACTGACATCCATTAGACATGGCACGAGGAACTAGAACAGTCTACGCCATCGAGCAAAATAAAGGGTTCAGTTCGACATTTCAACCACCTGAAGAAGGTCGGAGCGTACAACGGCCGAAACGTTGCGATAGATATGGCAACCAAGATAAAGATGGTACTCTGAACAATGTAAATAGTGTACATAATATCTTATCTCAGAAACATAGACATATACTTTACTAACATTTTGGAAGGCATCTCTTGCTACTCCAGTGTATTTCCTGATTTATGTGCCACATTTCCAGCCTAGTGCTATAATTATTCCCAGATTTTTAACTGCTATACTGGTTTGATTGTGACATCTCCAATTCATAGCTCTCATCTTGAGCTGTCCCTCTTGCTGACAATCATACATTCTGACTTCTTACAACTGATTGTCCTTCCTTCTCTCTTTCCTTTCTCTATGAATACCTGCAGTTTGATTTTTGCGTCTGCTATCAATACTGTGTCAGCTGTATGTCTAAAATTCTTAAGATTGTGCTCTCTAATAATAATTCCTGCTAGAACTGTTAATTCTTTTAGGATCACTTCACTGAATAAGTCCGGCGAGAAGTCACATCCTTGTCTTACGTCCTATTCTATTTATGTGTATTTGTTGAATTCATTTTTTATTCGTATGTCGGCAATTTAGGACGTCGTTTTTTTCTTTTTATTAATTTCGAAATTATTTTATAAGTTTTAAATATTAAAACTCTTTAATAGAGGTAACTCCAAAAGTTTTCTAAAAAAGAGACCACCATAATGAAAAAAAAGCCCCAAACTTGATAAAAAAAATGTTATCGTCAAAATGTTTATGTTATTATTAAGAGGAAAGAACAAAGTATTTTTTGATTATTTTATTGATTTTTTTAAATTCCTTCTAGTATGTTCTAAATTTTAGTTAAATATCTTGTTTTTCTTGTGTCAGTGAGTGGACTAAAGATTAGTATTAGGAAATTTAGAATTCTTTGCGGTAAAAACACATTGTCTTGGAAATTCTTGCAAAAATCAAATAATTGTCCGATTTTAATGACATTTTCAGGTCTTATTCACAGATACAATTATTTTAAAAACATTTTTATTAGAAAATCTGTTACCCCCACTTATTTAATTTTATGAAATTTTGAGAAATTAAAATTCCAGTCACTTCATATTTATATTAGTTAAAAACATGTCTCCTTGGAGAATTTAAATAATCAATTTGTTTTGTCTCACAGATTTACCAACAATCTGTTCTGAATCGTAAAATAAAAAAATGCAATAAAACTACGACATTATTTAATTATGGAAGCTTTTAATTGCTTTTTTAAATAAGATATATTAAGGACACTATTGCTAAAAAAAACTTTTTAGATAAATAATGAATTTTTAAAAAAATTTTTTTTCATTTTTTAAAATTTTAATGAGAAAAATTTAAGTTTTAAATCTTTTAAAATTCTGTATTAAGTTCAGCCTTTTAGATGATATTATTATTAAGTGAAAACTATCGTAAATGGAAAAGTTTAATACAGCTCATCAGACATCAATATTTTTAAAAGAATTTTGATTTTTTTGTATTTAATTAAAAGTGCCGATTTTGACGGGTGATCGTACATGACATTATTAGAAATTAAGAGCGATAACTATAGTAAATTTAAAGTCACAATTTCTAAAATTCAATAAAACATTAGATTATAGAGAATATTTTCCTAAATTTTTTAGGAATACTGATCACTTAAAAATTATATAAGAAAGCGCTCACGTCATTTTCTTCAATTATGTTTTACAGATAAAGTCTCCGTAGAACAACATTAGATCTGTCATCACGCGACTGTTTGACTAAATGCACATCTACTGTCGGGTTAAAAAAAATACATTTTTGCGATATTTTAAACTTAAAGTAAATAATATTTGTTTCAAACCAAATTAATTATACTTTAAATCGAGTAATATTCTTCAAATAAACTTTCAGAAAAGTATTGTTTATTTTTGGAAGATTTTTTTAATAAAGAGAATTACATTGCGATGAAAGACGACTAAAAAGGGCGCTTATGAGATATTTCAGTGAAAATAAAAAAAGATTTCCAGTCAATTTGAATTAGTTTTTGAAATACAAAAAAGTATTTTGCTTATTGGAATATTAAATTTAATCTATTAGCTTGCATCTAAAACTAAAATAAAAGCTTCAAGAAAGATTTTTCATTTTAAAAAATTAATTTTAAACCTTAAGTATCGTATTTTTGTGGCTGTCCTGACTTTCATATAATATAAAAGTGCTGTACACTATAAAATCATTGAAGCAATATTTACTCACCTTTTTGTCAGTAGTAAAAATTGTCCTTTGGTAATTAGTAAACTGTTTGCAGTCTTCGTTAATGGGAATGAAAGAAGCGTGGTAGACAGGGAAAACAGATGAATTGCAGTAGGCTGTTGGTAAAAAGGATTCTAACCAAAAGAATATTGGTTTAACCCTGTTCTACCCTCTGATGATCAAATCTTCTTCACATTAGACGAACAAAAGGCTAGCAATGAAAAAATCCTGAAGTACATGAAAGAGCAATAACAGCTAGTGGACATGAGAAGCCTATTTTCCTGAAAAAACTGTTTTAAAAAAATAATTTATGAATTTTAACTGGCAGTAATAGTGACTCCACCATTACTTTACAAAGAGTGAAAGGCAAAAGTGAATAACAACTGCAGCGAAGACATTTTTTATGCTTTTATTGTTTATTATCAAAGGTGGCTTGGAGCAGAATCCACAGCTCGCGGGCTACAAATTGTGTTTTGTAGCACTGTATACTGAGATTGAAGGACAAAGAAGAAATACGTTAGTCGAAAACAAAATAACAGAATCTTCAACATTTTATATTTAATTAACGTTTCTAATTTTTGTAAGTGTAAACATCATCGACTCAGACCCCAAGTCCATCGTGCGTGCGTGTGAGAGAGCCTATATGCATGAATGTGGGTGCATTTTCATATAAATATCTGTTTGCGTATGTAAGAATGTATCTGTCTTTATGTGAATACATACTCGTGTGTGCATCTGTATATATATGCTGGACTCTTCCGTCGTATTCGACGTATGAGGGTCAAGCATCTCAGTTCCTAGGAACCGACAGCCCAGACACCAGCACATATGGTTTAATTCTAGTGGTGAAGGCTTAGTGCAGAACCAACCACACTTTTTGAAGGGCCGAATGCAGAGATCTGGTGCAGTACGTGCCACAAAGTCCCCAAACGACCCTCCGCAGATTTTGAATTCAGAGCTGTTCTTCTTCTACATCAGTTGCCACCCAAGGCTATAGATCGCAGGCTCTCCTGCTATTTATCCATAGCTGGAGGGAGAAGAGGATTAATACCTTTCCCAAGCACGTAACTGAATGGAATGGTATCGATTGGAATTCGAACTTGGCTCTCCGATTCCTCAATACAAGCCTATGATCCAGATTGCATCAATTATATATATATAAAATGTGTTGACATTAATTTGTCTAACATATATATATATATATATATATATATATATATATATATATATATATATATATATATATATATATATATATATATATATATATATATACAGGTATAGAGAAAATAATGTGAACACTTGGCTTAAACATTTATTTATGGACTAATAAGTTGTTGGACCTCCATTAGGTTCTAAAACAGCTTTGTTTTTATGCGGAATGGAATCAAATAATTTTTTAATTGTTTTCAGTAGAATTTTATCTCATTCTTTAATCAAAATCTCGGAAAGTTTTTTTTTTTATTATTTAATATTGTTTTAATATGTCTTGTAATATTAAATTTTATACTTTTATTTCGATCATATATATATATATATATATATATATATATATATATATATATGTGTGTGTGTGTGTGCGTGTGTGTGTGTTTTTGTTTGTGTTTGTGTATCTGCGCATGTATGCATGCATCTTTCTGTCTATCTATCTATCTATCTATCTATCTATCTATCTATCTATCTAACAGCGTATAGGTGTATTTGTGTCCGTATAGCCCCGACTCATGAGTGCCTAGATAGAAGCCACATTTTTGAATGGATTTTCATGGCATACAAACTTTACTTCTTGATGAACTGGCGCAATACACTCTTCTCATTGTTTATGCGTGTATATAACCAAGTTATGTTTTCCCAACGAAAGGGCTGATGTTATATAACCAGCATAGGCTCCTAATTCATTTTCAAAGTACTTTTTTCCCAAAATACTTAAAACAGTTTTAACGAAGGCAAAAAAAAAAAAACCAGCACTGAGAAGAAGTTTTTCGTTAACGTGACTTTTTTTGTTTCTTTTACTTCAGCTTTTACCAACGTGAACGTATCAGCACCGACAGTTTGGGCCAAAAAAAAAATTAGAATTTACTTTGGTATTTTAAGCATGTCCAAGTGAGAAAACACACGATAAAAAGCCCACGATAAACATTTGGAAAAAAACAGAAACCATTTTCTTGGCTTGCTTCACGAGAGAGGGTAAGAGAGACAGAAAGAGGAAGAGAAAGAAAGTGGAAGTGAGAAATGAGCGAGATAGAAGAATAGAAGAGGAAACAGAGAAGAGAATAGAGGTGGAGAAAGAGGAAGTGTAAAAGAATAGATAGAGACAGAAAGAAAGAGCGTGATAGATAAACAGAGAGACAGACAGAAAGAGAGAGACAGAGAGAGAGAGAGAGAGAGAAAAGGAGAGAAATAGAAAGTCAGAATAAAGGAGAGAAAGACAGAGAGAATGAAATAGAGGTATATATATAGAGAAAAGAACACAGAGAAGAAGCGAAAAAATGGTGACAGAAGAAGAAATATATTGTGTATATTGTACATTTGGGCAACAATCCCTCTTTTATACACGTTTCATTAAAAACGCCTGACAAGGTACTGCTGTTAATTTTTTAATTTAATTTCATTTCTCATGTTGAATTTGTCCAAAAAGTACAACTGCAAGCACTGGGACATACAAAAATATTTCGACAATTTCAACATAATTTATGTCAAGAAAATTAGAAACTCATAAAGACACATGAAAAATTAAATAAAAAACTTACCTTGTCAGTCGTTTTTAATGTAACTTCGACGGGTGAGAATCGAAAATGGTTATGAACAATCCTGCTTGTTCATAACCATTTTCGATTCTCACCCGTCGAAGTGCAGTTGAAATGCACTGAAACCAAGTTGCATCTTTGTAGTGTGTAAAAGTGAGTAAAATGGTTTTGTCTATATGATAGAATTATAATAAAGAAATAATATATATATATATATATATATATATAATTAAAAAATGGAAAACTTCAGAAAGCCATGGTAATATTTTATTTTCCGAGACCGAATTTATCGGACTCACGAAATAAAAATATTAGCATAGCTTTCTGAAGTTTCCGATTTGTTAATTAATTGTTACTTGCTCTGTTTACTACATTGAACTCTCGGGATTTATATCCTCCTGGAATTATCCATACGGATTATCATTATAATTATATAAACAGATAGGTAAAAATAGACTAAGATAGATAAATATAAACAGATTGGAACTGATATATATATATATATATATATATATATATATATATATATATATATATATATATATATATATATATATATATATATATATATATATATATAGTTTATGCAAACTTAGGTAATCCGTATGGGTAGACCTGAGGAGGATGATATCAGAGAGCTCAATGTAAAATTCAGAGCAGATATGTTTGAATAAAAAAGGGTTATGGTGAATTACATGGAATCTTAACGTGGTCTGTTTTTTATTCAAATATATATATATATATATATATATATATATATATATATATATATATATGTCGAAAGTACGGTGAGAACGAATAGGGTAGAATGTTCCATCATTCGTAACATTTAATTTAAAAAGGGCTCAATACATAGCATTTTTTTCAGAAAATGAGGATGCATTTTGTCTTTTGAAACCAAATTAATCGTTCATTCGCCAGTTATCTACAATCACCTGAAGAGACGCATCGTTATATGTGGAAACACTACTGCAATTGTGTAGAGATCCTTACATATTATTGTAATATCTTTTATATATATATATATATATATATATATATATATATATATATATATATATATAACAAGTATAAGGTGCAGTTCATTTTACATTACATGAATCATTCATACAAATCATTAACTTCTATATCTGTTTTTTTTGTATGAATCATTCATGTAATATATATATATATATATATATATATATATATATATATATATATATGTGTGTGTCTGTGTGGAGAGAGAGAGAAAGAGAAAGAGAAAGGGAGAGAGAGGGAGAGAGGGAGAGAAAAAGAGGAGGAGACAGGTATAAAGAGATAGAAAAATAAAAAAAGACAGAGAGATAAGTAGATACTGTAAGAAAGGAAATGTGAAAGAAATTATATAGAAGTCAGGCGTAGGGCGATAAAGAGAAAATCAAAAGGGTCAGGCTGACGAATAAAAAGAAAGCGATACAATGAGAGAGAAGTAGAAACTGAAAATGGCGGAGTTAAATACAGAGAGAAAGAGATAGAAACTTATATAGAGGGAAGGACATAGAGATGAAAACAGAACGAGAAAGTGAGAAATATATATATATATATATATATATATATATATATATGAAGAAAAATATACAGAAAAAACAAACAAAAATCTTAATATGCAATTATGCTGTATTAATGTTAATATAAACTCAACGTCAGACGTTTCGGTCTATTTTAGACCATCTTCAGGACATTTTCATTTAAACATAATTAACATTAGAACATATAAAAATTCAACACGAAAAGACGATGGACAACTAATCCAAACAGTTATCTGAAATTTTTATATATGATCAGCGTTCCGTTTAAATATGATCACATCGTCGTCACGTGGGCGATGTTGTGAAAACGTATTCGAAGATGATTTCCAAATATTAAAATATTAAAAAAGTCGATTGAACTATTTTATATAAACAGTTGTGCTCATATGTCCATCGTCTTTTCGTGTTGAATTTTTTATATGTTCTAATGTTATGTTTTTCTTCATACTGTCGGATCTATATCCATATATTTGCTATATATATATATATATATATATATATATATATATATATATATATACAGAGAGAGAGAGAGAGAGAGAGAGAGAAAAAGTATAAAAAAAATTATATAAAGATGAATAGATAGAACAATAGAGAGAGAGAGAGAGAGAGAGAGAGAGAGAGAGAAAGAGAAAGAAAACAAGGAACATAATTTGTCAGTCTAATCTGTAAAACTTTTTTGACGTCATCCATTATTTACGTTAAAAAGTTCCACTTTGTTGCATAGCCATTCCAATTTCATATATATATATATATGTGTGAGCAAATATATGGATATAAATCCGACAGTATGAAAGAAAAATACAGAAAAAAACAAATTCTGAATATGCATTATTAATGTTAAAATAAAGTCGATGTCCATCGTCTTTTGTGTTATATTGTTATAAGTTATAATGTTAATTATGTTTAAATGAAAATGTCCTTGAAGATGGTCTTAAATAGACCGAAACGTCCGACGTCGACTTTATTTTAACATTAATAATGCATATTCAGAATTTGTTTTTTTGTATTTTTCTTTCATATATATATATATATATATATATATATATATATATATATATATATATATATATATATATATATAAACCTACGTTTCAAGTGCAACTTAAAAGTTCGTTGTTGTAATTGACTCATCAGGCCCGAATTATTACTTTTAGCCACATTAATACCTATTCCCTTCATGCTTCTATTTGGTCTAAAGACCTACTAATATACAGTAAATATTATTATTATTATTATTATCAATATTATTATTATCATACGCCTGCTATATCTACACACACACACACAAACACGCTCACATTTATATATATACACACACAGATAGATAAATAGATAGATATTTCATTAAAAAGAATATCAGTTTTTTAAATAAATATTTTAATTCAATTTTTATTGTCTACGTACAAGAGACCATGTGTTTGGCATCAGGTAGTTTAGATATATATTTTTTATTTGTTTATGTTTCAGTGAATTCAACCATACTTCCGGATGCTTATAAGATATATAAGAATTGCCATTGACTGTAAGAAAGATATCAACTTAGGAATGAATCAACATATTGTAAAGAATTTGAGTGATGGAAACACAAGATTAAGAAGTGCGAACATTCTGAAATTCTGGAATCAGAGAACGATCGAAAAGTAATTGACAAACATGTCAAGAAAAAAAAAACAAGATAAAAATGGCTTCACATATCAGAGAAATAATAATAACGCACGGCAGGGCAAAAGATTTACGAGTACTTTCTGGATTTAAAAAGAAAAAAACGCCTAAAAATTGATTGTTGCGTGTCATTTTCGCAACTAATAACGAATCAACAAAATCTGTAGTATCCTGTCACTTCAGAAATATGCAAATATTCTACAGAAGGTGCTATTCTGATTGAGGTCGTACGTCCGTAATAGGTAGAAGCCATGATCATGTATATATTTTCATGACATACAAACTTTATTCTTGAAGAATTGGCGCAATATAATAATGCAAGATCGCCAGATGAGAACAAAAAATCATGCCCCGGAAGAGAAAAATAATAATAATAATAATAATAATAATAATAATAATAATAATAATAATAATAATAATCCAATATCTTCATTGGAAACGGCAAAGACAAAATGTGTCTCCTTATTGACAGGGCGGTCCCTGCAGATTATAATGTATCTTTGAAGATCTTCAAAAAAAAAAAAAAAAAAAAAAAAAAAGAAAAAAAACTATCAAAATAGAAGGACCTTGAAATGGAAATCTCAAAAATGTGGCACATGAGGACATCAATAATTCCAGTTGGAGCCCTCGTAATGATTGGAAAAGATTCCAATAGACTCATTGAAGGGATTATTGCGAGCCCATGCCTTAAATACAAACAACTGTACTCGCAAGTACAGCATACACCTTACGAAGGACTTTATCTTTGTAAAATATGTGTGATCTTAGGTTTTTTTTTCTTTAAAAATGCTCAGTGGAAAAATGTCATGATGCCATTTCTGACATTAGGTCTCTGGTTGGGACCCGGGGAAAAATGAGTATACACCAGAAATCAAAGAAAATAATAATAATGATGATAATAATTTGTCTACGGAATGGTATGAGTGACAAAAAACGTCTCTGCGAAGCTTTTTGAAAAATTAGGCTGATACAAAATCCTTGAGATGGAAATAGAAAAGAAAAAGCGGTACATAAAAATTAAGACCTGAATTAAGTTCTTGTTGTTTTTGGAGCTCTGGGTCTGATAAAGGAAGGAATTCAAGAACAAATAAACAAAATCCCCGCTGCACCATCTCTCCAGGAAAAGGCAAAAAATAGTTCTAACAAGAATATAAATCAAGGCAATGCTCCTTCCCATTCTGAAATGTCTGACTCTTTTCACAAAATAAATCTTACAGACAGCAGCCCCTCTTTAATACATGTTTCATTAAACAAGACAGACAAGATATTTTTGTGTAGTTATTTTTATTGTTTTTCTAGAATACGTACAAGTATTGTCTTTTGTAAATTTGAATGTAAAAGATTCTTGAAAGTTTTTGGTTCCGTGCGCTTTCGCTTAAACAGTTAGCCATTTTCAAGGATTATTTTTTTTTGTTATACTACGACAACAAATAGAATGTTATCATAAATAATAAAGAAAAAAATTGTGACGAAGATTTTGGTAGATGATAGGATTATTTTATCTATATATATTCTTTAAATGAATTTTCCTGAGTATTTTTCTCCAATAAGAAATAATATACACAAATAGTATAAACTTTATCAGTAACAGTTAAAAATCAAAATCGACATATTGGGAAAAGTGTAAAAAATTCTTTATATCTGAAATGAAAATTGCAACTTTCTCCAAAGTAACTTTACTTGCTTTTTTGTTGGCAAATTCTTCAATGGCATCGTCAAAAACTATTTCATCTGTCAATTGTCGCTCTATAGACAGCAGATAGGTCAATATATATGCCATAGTTTATGTAACGAGCTTTCTTAGTATTCTACCGACATTAAAACCACTTTTATTTTAATAAAGCCTATAGAGGCTTATAGCCTACAATGAACACAAAATTGCTGCACGCATAAAAGTGCCGCTAACCAACTGTAAGATAGAAGTTGGTGAAAGTAGATATACATTTAATTTCAAAACACGTTTTAAAAATTAATGTTATTAAGGGTTGATTTCTTTTTATAATAAGGGCTTAAAACATTTTTAAACGCTTTTTGAAAATAGAAGTTTTTATCACATCTGTGTTCTCGACGACCAAGCTGTGTAGCGCTAATCCACGCTGGTTTAAATGTCCATATTGAACTCTGTTAGAAGAGATATAGCTTCAGTCGTCTTGGACGGCGGGTGATATATATCAGCTTGATAACCTTGACTAGCGAAACAGTCGAGGGCTGATTCGACCCGTGTGTCATCGCATTTTTGTCTATGTAGCCATTAAATGTCTCCGCCCCATTTATAGGATTTCTTATAGACTGGCTGTCAAGTATGTCCGCCCTGTTAAGTCTCCTATACTTTACTCGTATACTTATTCTTAAATGTGAGTGAAGTGCGAGGAAGAGAGGAATACACACATGTGTGAAAGTGATCGACTTCGGCCAGAATAGATTGGTACCGATGACCACTATTTTATGAATGCGTAGAAAGTGAAATGTTCTAACCACACTCTCAGTCATACGACCTTATCTATCTATCTATCTATCTATCTATCTATCTATCTATCTATCTATCTATCTATATATATATATATATATATATATACGCGCACACACACATATATACCCTAGGAAAAAACACTTGCACCAGTGAAAAGAGCAAATAAAAAAGAAAAATCGTATAAAAAGTATAAGCAGTCAATTGCTGATATTCCCTGACGAGTGGACGAAGTTATTTCCAGAGTTCGTCTACAAAACCCTGAATTCGGGATGCTGAGGGTAACATCAATCAACTGACAAACCTTTTTTTATTGTGTTAATTTCACACACACACACACACACACACACACACACACACACACACACACACACACACACACACACACACACACACATATATATATATATATATAAAATTAATACAAGAAAAAAGGTTTGTCACTTATACATATTCCTGGTATATCTTCTAATATCACAGTATGCAATACCTACTTACAAAAATAATGGAAAGAAAAAGAAAAAGCCTCACTCTAAATGAATTCGGTTAGATAAAAAAATAAATTCTAAAATTCCCATCATCCCTTTGTCGTACGCATGCGTAGATCTACTAACATAACAATGAAGTTCTGAAGAACGAAACACGTCACAAGTAAACATTTGCATTTTGTCATACAATTTTCCCAATACCATTCTTGATACATAAAAATATATATCGTTATACTATATATATATATATATATATATATAGGATCAAATACTCATCAGATACTGACAGAATAATAAGATAAATAACAAAAAGAAAACGTTAATAAATATAACATATTTCACATTTATGAAATCTTCATTAGAGAATGAGATATGGAGAATTTTTTTCCCCGTATCTCATTCTCATGGCGCCTTCCGGTCAGAAGAACGCATCTATACGACGTACTTCCCACGATAAAAAGCGTTTCAACTGATGGAAGCCCTTATTATAAAAAAAGAAAGTAAAACGAAAAAAACAATATTTAATAACATTAATCGTGTAAACTTCTGCAGTGGACAGTTTCCATCACTTTTATTATTAAATACCACACATTGTGATAACAGAAGATCAGCCAAGAATGGTGAAACGTTCTCAGAACCTGGATGCAAATTTACTGCGTATGATCTGGCGATTAAGCCAACGTTTCACCATTTCTGTCAGATCTTCTATTATCAGAATATGTGATATTTAAGAATAAAAGGAAACATAAACAAAAAAGAATCTAAAGGAAATCAGCTAGACTCAAAACGCATATATATATATATATATATATATATATATATATATATATATATATATATATATATATATAAAATTTAAATTTAAAATTCGCAGCGTCATTCGTTTGTGTGCATGTGCAATCGCATCAACGTAAACATAAACTGAGTCCGATGAAGTTTTAAAGGACGAAACGCGTCTCACGAAACTTTTTCCACTTTGTTATACTTTTTCCCCCAATCTATCTATCTATCTATATATGTATATGTATGTATGTATTCATGTGTGTGCATTTATGTGTTGTGTTTGACGGGGCTTCTCCTTAAAACAATTCATGATAATAGACTCAAATAACTATGAAGAGATTAAAATAGATAGATATGAACAGATTGAAATAACTCGATAGATATCAAGAAACAGACAGACAGACAGACAGACAGACAGATAGATAGATAGATAGATAGATAGATAGATAGGTGGCAACATAATGAGACAAACATTAGATAAATAGATACATATGAACAGAAAGAGATAGATAGATAGCTAGCTAGCTATGAACAGAACTATATATATATATATATATATATATATATATATATATATATAGAGAGAGAGAGAGAGAGAGAGAGATAGATAGATAGGTAGATAGATATGAACAGAACAATATATATATGTATATATATATATATATACATATATATATATATATATATATATATATTGATAATATTAGTGGAAAATATACATACATATGAAAATATATCTAAAAAATTCCCATACATGTATATTTTCAAAAAAATTTTTCCAAGAGGAAGGATCCAGGTAGAACTCAATGTCTAAGACAGAGTAAGGATATAATAAAAAGGCTTAAACACTAATATTCCATGGTCATAATTTATTCCATTGGAATCGTAAATACGATCCAAATCATCAGACCTACAAATTCAAAATGAAAACAGAAAAAAACAATGGATATGTATATGTATGTGTATGTGTATGTATAAGTATGTATGTATGTATGAATGTATACTTGGGGCATATGTATGCGTGTATATCTATGTGAAAAGTGTGTGTATATGAATATAGATGAATATGTGTATGTGTGGATATGTGAATATATTTTAGGTTTTTGTATATATATATATATGTATGTGTGTTTGTGTATGTGTATGTATATGTATATATATATATATGTGTATATATATATATATATGTATGTATATATATGTATATATATATATATATATATGTATGTATATGTATATGTGTATGTATATGTATGTATATGTGTGTATGTGTGTATGTATGTGCATGTACACGTATGTCTGGGTGTGTGTGTGTGTACATACCTAAGTGTATGTACCTACTTGTATAGTTTTTTTTTTTTTTTTTTTTGTGTGTATTAGTATGTGTTTTTGAACATAGAAATATTTGGTCCTTATGAAATGAGACAATCGTTATATTCATCTTCATATATTTATTTGATTTTAAATTTTAAGTAAACACAATTTTTATTTTCCTTCGTCCCATCCCTCTCCCCCACCCTTTCCTTTTTTTTTTTTTTTTTTCCCTTCCTATCCGAATTGTCTGTGGTGTGTATATGTCACCACGAAATGTATCTTTATGTATTAGACATCCGTCGACTTTCTTTCTCTACTCTTTTTAAATCCACCCCACCCATATCTCCAAAAATTCTCTCTGTCCTCATCCTCATACTTACACTTTCTCTAAATTCTGTTTTGATTTCGGAGTTGTTTTTTCTGTTTTTCATTTTGAATTTGTAGGTCT
The DNA here is from genome assembly GCA_903632075.3 of Acanthosepion pharaonis. Taxonomy (NCBI): domain Eukaryota; kingdom Metazoa; phylum Mollusca; class Cephalopoda; order Sepiida; family Sepiidae; genus Acanthosepion; species Acanthosepion pharaonis. The sequence continues at coordinate 2,768,046 of CAHIKZ030001202.1, forward strand.
GATGATTTGGATCGTATTTACGATTCCAATGGAATAAATTATGACCATGGAATATTAGTGTTTATGCCTTTTTATATATATATATATATATATATATATATATATATATATATATATATATATAGATAGATAGATAGATAGATAGATAGAACTAAATCCATTGAGATAGATAAACGAATACAGACAAGGGAATTATGGAATATGAAAGAGTACGTATGGACACGTGTTAGATAAATTAAAAACCTGACTAAATTAGGAATGAGTATTTTAACGTAAGTAAAAATGATACATGACATTTGAATCAATAAAAAAAAATCACATAAGCGTTTTAAAATATGTTGGTGCGCAGGCGCAATTATTCCGGAAATGACTCAACAAGTTTAACTTCCGTTTCTTTATTAATTGATGCATTTTTCACCTTTTTGACCCAATGTCTATGAAGCTGTTTGCTTTTGGAAAGTAATGAATGGCAGGTTTTTTAGGCTACAGATAGGTAAAAGAAGAGGACAGGAGAAAGATTTGAATGGGAATGAAAGGAGAAAAAAAACTAACATTTAGTGGAAAGAAAAGGAAAGGTACAAAAAGAAAGAAAGGAAAACAGGAAATGTAGATAAAAGGGAAGGGAGTAAGATGAAAATAAAAAAAAAAGAGCAAACAGAATAAAGAAATAAAGTATGAGGAAGAGCTGGAGAAGAAGAGGAAATAGATAAGAAAAGGAACGAGAAAAGGAATGGAATACAAGAAGTCATATGGAAGAAAGAAGGGATGAAAATGAAAAAAAAGAAAGAAATGGGAAACAAAGAAGAATTGATAACAAAAATAAAGGAACCGAGACAATTAAAAAAATGAAGGAAAGCAAATAAAAGTAAGAAATGAAAAGGAAAGAAAGGAAGAAAAAAAGAAAGAAGATAAAAGATAAATGAAAGAGATAAAGAAAACAAAAATGATGAAGGCTAAAAAATTGAAAGGAAATAAGATGGAAAGAATGAAAAGAACGAGCATAAAGCAAAGGAAAAATGAAAGAGAAAAAGGAAGTTAAAGAAAGAATGAATGAAAAAAAGAAACTTCTGTGCAACCTCGGTTCTCGAACCTCTCGCATGTCGAACAAATCGGTTTTTCGAACAGAAAATTCCAGATGAAAATTCCTCGGTTATCGAATAAAATTTCGCTTCTCAAACAACAATGCCGAACGGAATATTTTATTCCGTTTTGTATACATTCGTGTGTTGTGGCATGCTTGTCTTTTCCGCTTTTATTTTACTGCGACTTTTTTCCCTTGATTTCTATTGTAAAAATAGTTTCGGTTTAGAACATTTCGGGTTACGAACAGCCTTCAGGAACGAATTAAATTCGTGAACAGAGGTTCCACTGTATATAAAAATAAAGATTAAAAAGAGAAAGGAATGAAAAGAGGACATCGGTAAGTAAAATTAAATGGAAAGAAACGAGAAAGAAAGAAAAAATAAATTAGAGAAACGGTTAAAGGGGGAAAGCAAAGTAGAAAATAAAATTTAAAACGAAATGAAAAAAAAATCATTTGGTAAAAAATTTTATTCGACTAAAAAAAGAAAAATATAAACAAAAGAAAATGAAGAGGTAATGAGTAAGAGAGAAATAAAGACAGTGGAAGAGAGTGCACGAAGAAAGAGAGAGAGAGAGAGAGAGAGAGAGAGAGAGAGAAAGAAAGATGAAAGAGAGGAAAAGGTAAAATGAAAATTAGAAAGAGAAACAAAGACTAGCGAAATACATGTTGATGTAAAGATAAGAAAAAAAAAGAAAAGCTAAGATTGCTGTTAAATCAAAAGGCAACAATGATAAAATGCTAACTTTATCCTTAGACGCATAAAACTCATAGGGTATACTAAAATGAACACAAAATTCCCAAGATTCTGAATCTAGTCTTCCACCATAATTCTCTTTTCTTCGCAATCGCGCTATTTAAATTTTCAAAGAGAATATGTATACTCGCTTCATATAAGCTTCTTGTCTGATTTCGTATCATCATGTGAATCTTTTACCTCGTCATCATTAGAAAACAGCTATACACTTATTGCTTCGGGAAGTACTATTCGTATCGTGTAGCCCTCAAAGCTCTTGACTAGCAACCACATTTTTCTCCTTCATGGCGCCTATCAGCATTTTAGGAATCCATTTTATACAGAACTTTGAGACTATACCAAACTGGGTTTCACTGAGTATTACAGAGGCCATTCTTCTGTCAGCAGTTATGAGAGAATTAACTTTAGCATTATTCTAAATCACAACAGCAGCTGGCTTGCCATTGCTGCACCCGTCACTAAATTCACTTCCTACTTTCTCTCCAGGATTATTATTATATCTACCGACTAATCTCCTTACTGAGCATACATCAAGTGCAGCGTTTCCATAACCATTTACGAATCTTCTAGGAATGTTTGCAGCAATTTCTCCTTCCAAAAACAGCAATTCTATGACAACGCTTTGCTTTCTATGTCTATTCAAAGCATTATGGTTAAGAAAAGGGAATTTAACTCCACAATTTTTTCCGTAGAGTTAGAATGTTCGCTTTCCATTTGTGTGACGTGAGTTCGAATCTCACCATGGTCAATTTGTTAGGAAGATAACTTCTTGATGTTATTTGCCTGTGAACGCGATCAGAGAAAGTTCCTGATAAAAAAAACATACCACAGGTTGACCCTAGCTTTGTGAGTGAAATTGGGTCGACTGAACAGTTCTTCATGACTGTGCTAATTCGAAGTCACAAGTCATCGTGACCGAAGGTTTCAGCATACTGATTCTGTTCAAACCGTTGATCATGCCAGATGATGAGCTTTCTCCCAGAAACTGTAACTAAGGTCTGCTCAGCATGGTTGCAGTATGAACCCCTGGTTAGCTCAATGGGTGATGAACAAAGAAAAATGTGCCGGGGATGCAGATGGTTGCAGTTTAGAAATTTCTCAATGACTTTATCTCCTGTTAATTCCCCTCTCCAAGTTCTCCACTGCCTTAACCGGGTATTGAACTCACACTCTTTGGAGATAACTGACAACTGACATCCATTAAAAACATGGCACCTGGAACTAGAACAGTCTACCTCAGTGAGCAAAAAAAAAGGGTTCAATTCGACATTCCAACCACCTGAAGAAGGCCGGAGCGTACAACGTCCGAAACGTTGTAATAAATATGGCAACAAAGATGAGGAAAATAGTCCGAATAATGTAAATAGTGTACATAATCCCTCATCTTAGAAATATAGACAGATACTGAAAGGTCGAAACGTTGTAATAAATATGGCGACAAAGATGAGGACAATAGTCTGAATAATGTAAATAGTGTACATAATACCTCATGTCAGAAATATAGACAGATACTGAAAGGTCGAAACGTTGTAATAAATATGGCAACAAAGATGAGTACAATAGTCCGAATAATGTAAATAGTGTACATAATACCTCATGTCAGAAATATAGACAGATACTGAAAGGTCGAAACGTTGTAATAAATATGGCGACAAAGATGAGGACAATAGTCTGAATAATGTAAATAGTGTACATAATACCTCATCTCAGAAATATAGACAGATACTGAAAGGCCGAAACGTTGTAATAAATATGGCAACAAAGATGAGGACAATAGTCCGAATAATGTAAATAGTGTACATAATACCTCATGTCAGAAATATAGACAAATCTGAACGTTATGCTTGCTATGTTGGACTTCAGAGATTTTATTGTGTTATGAGGCCGTTGATTGGTTCCCTCTTGATTACGCCCCATAAACAATAGTCCAACGGATTCAGGTCTAGAGAGCTAGGAGGTCATATGTTTTGTGACGTGATCAAAGTGATTGTATCATCTATTTATAGGTTGTCTTGATCTTAAGGGACAGCATAGTCTTCTTGGTAGGTGCATGCTCATGCTCTCTACGCCTGGCATCGTAACCCTCTCCAACGGATATTCGGTAGCATTGATTCTTGGGAAAGAAATGCGCAGGCCCCCAGAAATATCATCGTTGCCGGAAGCTTTGTGTTCATGACCACTGGAACATGCTTAGGGTCTATGCATAACCATCGGTCATTCCTTCGGGTGATATTGTGGTTCTGATCAAAGATTCTCTCATCAAGGAAAAACAAATCATTCTAGACACTTGATATTTCAATAACCATTTTGTGTGGATTAGACGGTTGTTATTTGTCTTTGTAGGCATGAATTGGCCGCACAACATCACATATGACTTGTATCGAAGATCCTCATTCACAGTTCTCTCGATCGGATACCTTGAAACCTTGAGCTCATTAGAAATGGCGTTAATTAATATTCTAGGGCTCTTATCGATAACTTTCTGCACCCTTCGTATACATTTGGGTGTTCTGACAGTATTAGTACCCTTAGCAGGCGTTTTACATTTTACTTCTACTGTAGAATCCCCGACAGCGGCTTCCAGCTCTTTGCGAACTTTGACGACCAATGAATGTGTAACTTTCAGGAAGCGAGCAATCTATAAATCATTATCTCCCTCCTTTAAGACTACGATTACAGCCTGCCTTTTTGTTTGCTGAATTAGCTTCATGTCTGTCATCATTTATCTGAAAAGAAATGATAATTAGAACGCGTTAAAAAAAAGTTACAGCTGTTAAGACGTGTTCCCAAATAACTGAACAACCCTGTTCGAAAATTTCAACTTGGCGAGACTAACAACATGACTAGTTAATGTTTTGGTTTCGTAGCAACTTGTGGCATTGGGCGAAACTATCCATAGCACAGCCTATTCAATATTTAGTTTCTTTATGTCCTATACTAAATTCATTATAACTGATCCAAACACCGAGACATATATTACTACTTCATATCATTTAAAAAGGTTTTATGGACAAAGTTTTGGCAGAAATGGCGTGAAAGCTTTGTCGTCTCAAGATAGACATGTTTTAGAATCATTTGTGTTGGATTCTGTTATGATAAAAGGACTAACCGAATATAAGTAAACTCTGGAATGTGTATATGTTGAGATTCCTCGTCAATGAACACCATTGATGACTAATATTATATAATGAAATATAGGAGAATATGATACATACTTTTCTATATTTCTATTACTTTAAACATTATTTTTAGTGGATACCCGTATTTGAGTAGACCCCCCGTTTATTTTCTTTAAACATTATATTTATTTTTGTTTACCGTCCTGAATATTCAAGAAATTTCATTAACGAAAAAGATGCGCCATCCGACAGGATTCGAACCCGCGTTCGCCTTTGCAGGAGAAACCGTCGTTAGACCCGACGTGATTTTAACCGACTCGGCCACGAAGAGCGTCGACGGATTAATCTTTTTGGGGCACTGCCGTGTCTAGACGCAAACACGCAGCCGATTTCATTTAGTTCCCCATTTTTTTATGGCTGTTATTTTTAAATATCCCACATTGTGAGAACAGAAGATTTGTTAAGAAAGGTGAAATGTATGGATCTGGACGCAATGTTACCGTGGAAGACTTCGAAATTATATTCCCAACCCCCAAAAAGTAAACGATTTATCTTCCCCTACCCTGCGTCAGAATTTACAACTCGCAGGACTGAATAATTTTCACTTAATATTCCTTTTTCATGTGCCGATGCACACTCATAGGTTGTCCATGCTAGTTTGAAGATGGGTGATTTCATCGAGCGATCATCTCTAGAATAGTTACCACCGAAGGTTACAGAACCCAGTCAGACATATTATTTAACCCATAGCAGGGGCGATAAGAAATGGAATCTAAGTGAATGTAAAGAACTCGGCTGGAATTTGAAGTGAGCTCTCCAATTTCTAATTATGAGCCACAATCCATAACACCACATAAGCATCCTCGTCTACATGTATGTATATATTTTGAGGAATTGAAGGACGAAATTTTAAACCCACAGATAGTGTGGAAAATTAGAGATTCTGCAAAAACTCTGAGTAGTTTTAGAGATAGGTGTGATTTATACTTAGAAGAAAAATTAAGATAATAAAATACGATAATGAAAGCCAACTATTAAATCAGAGGAACGAATTAGTGTTCAAATATCGACATAGAAACAAATTTAAATTTCCAAAAGATAGTTTTGCCTTAATCAGCTACCCAAAATGACTCCCCGACTCTCATCTTCTCTAACTCCTCAAATGTCGACATAAATCAAAAACTAATGCTAATTCCCATAGTGGAATTCTGTCTTATTTAGCTACCCCAAGTCACTCCCCTCCCCCTGTAAAACGTTTTATACTATATTATAATTTATAAACTTTCCTCTGAGAGTATCTTCCTTTCTTTCTTTACATCTCTTTATCTATATATTTTTGAGTTCGTTTTTAATTTCTTATTTAATTTTTAATTTTAAGGTAAAAATTTGTTTTATTCTAAAACCCATAATTTGTCGCCATAAAGTTAATATATATATATATTTTTAAAATAAAACTTCACCCTTTTAAGATAGATACTTACCATCCTATTTGATCCCTGTCTCATGCCTAGCGTCTGACGGAAACAATGAAAAGTGTAAACTCTGTATTAGGTGTTTTCGGCAAGTAACGGTTTAAGTTGACCCTTTTGTTTCAATATCAATTCCTGACAGTTAACTTCTACTACCGCCTACTTCTTCTAACCTTACACATCGTTGTTTGCCGAAATAGTTTATTCCCCATATGAGGTAAAAGGATTTGTTTGATTAATTCTCTCTCCCCCTCTCTCTCTCTCTCTCTCTCTCTCTCTCTCTATATATATATATATATATATATATATATATATATATATATATATAATTCTATCAATAAGAACATCATTTCAGCTTTTTCTCTTTTTTTTCTTTCCATTCTTAAAACATTATTTTTTCTTTTTTAAAAAAAATGTTTTTCTTTTTTCTTTTATAAAACTTTCTTTTTCTTTTCTTTTTCATTCATTCATTTATTCTTTTTTACTTTATTTCTTTATGTCATAAACATTTTTTTCTTTATGTCATAAACATTTTTTTCTTCTCTAGAATTTTCATTCTGCTATGAAATTGTCTTTTTTCTCTCATCAAACTTTATTGCTTTCTTTTTTTTTACATCTGTTTTCTTTAAATTCTTTCTTTCTGTCTTTGCCTCATTTCTTTACCATTTTGAATATTCGTTTGAAAGAAAGTGAAAGAAAGAAGGAGAGAGTGGAAGTCGGAAAGATAGAAAGAGAGAAACGAAAAGAGACACAGAGGGAGAGAAAAAGAGTTGAAGAAGAAGAAAGAGCGCAATGGAATGAGCGAAATACAGACAGAAAGAGAAAGAGAAAGAGAGTGAGAAAGAAAGAAAGAAAGAAAGAAAGAAAGAAAGAAAGAAAAAAAGAAAGAAGGAAAGAAAAAAGAAAGAAAGAAAGAAAGAAAGAAAGCGAGTGTGTTGGCATCTGAATTTGGCGTTCGGTCGCCAGGTAAGCAAGCCGTATGTACGCCTACGCGAAATTCCTGTGTCGACCCGAAATAATTGCAAAAGAACAAATCTGGCCCACGAATATTTTTGGAAATACCTTTTTTTTCTTTTCTTTCTCTCAATTTCCTTTCTCTTCTATATTTTGTCTCCCCTTCTCACTTGCTACCACGCGTCTTTTTTTTTTTTCTTTTCTCTTCCCTCTTTACCCCTCACTTCCTCTCTTTTCCTCTATCTCCCCTTCTCTTTGCCCTTCTATATGTCTTCCTTTTTTACCCCACACTCTTCTTTATCTGCCCCCATGTCTCTCCTCGTTCTACCTTCTAACTACCCTCCCACTTCTTCACTCTCAATCCTCTCACTGCCCCTCAATCTCCCTCTCTCTCCTGCTATCATGCTTCTTTTTTTTTTAGATTTTCTAAGGCTGTTTTATGTTTCCTGGACTGATAATCGACCAATCGTAAGTATGCACGCAAGAGAGAGAGGGAGAGGGGAATATATATATATATATATATATATATATATATATTTGGTGAGTGAGAGGGAGAGGGCTGGAGAGAGATAGTGGGAGAGAAACGGAGAGATGTAGTGGGAAAAGTTGAGAAAGTACAAGAAAGAGAGAGTGGGTGGGAAAGAGAGAGTGGGTGGGAAAAGTTGAGAAAGCCCGCGCGCGAGAGAGAGAGATGACGAGAGAAAAGTTGAGAAAGAGCGAGAGAGAGAGAGAGAGAGAGATAAAGATGATGAGAGATAAAGAGAGGAAAAAGTAAGAAAAACAAAAAGAGACGGACAAAAACAGAGCAGAAAAGAAACATGAGAGAGAGAGAGAGAGAGAGAGAGAGAGAGAGAGAATTGGAAACAGAAACAGCAACAAGAAAAAAAGATTTTGAGACATAGATAAGAATATCAGGTGAGGCATCATTGAAGGCGGCTGTTAAATTGAAAATAATGCAAAAGAAAATATTATATATATATATATATATATGATGACATATATATATATATATGATGACATATATATATATATAATGATGACATCATTGGTCTTTTGCTCAGATTTTAGAGTTTATAGGGCCACAAACTTTTCATAATCACACTATCTCTCTCTCTCTCTCTCTCTCTCTCTCTCTATATATATATATATATATATATATATATATATATATATATATATATATATATATATATATCTATCTATCTATCTATCTATCTATCTATCTATCTATCTGTCTCATTCTGTTCCTATCTATCTATACACACATAGACACAATCACATACATATATACGTATCGTATGTGTGTGTTTATATATATATATATATATATATATATATATATATATATATATATATATATGATTAAAGAAAAAAGCAATGTTTATTTTACCCGACGCGTTTCGTCCTCTGATGGTCTTCATCAAGTAAAGTAAAATGATAAAGTCCGTCACATGACGAAACGCGTCCGGTAAGATAAGTTTTCCTTTTTATTTATTTATATTGTCTTTTGCAGATATATTGTAGTTATATCTTAAATTTGTATATCTATCTATCTCTCTCTCTCTCTCTCTCTCTATATATATATATATATATATATATATATATATATATATATATATATATATATATATATATATATATATATATATATATATATATATATATATATATATATATATATACAAGTATAGGATTCACCTGCAGGATCCAAATTACAGAGAACCATTATTATTTACAAATTTAAATGTCCCTTAATCAGCTGTGTTCCTAAACAATCCAAATTTGTAAATAATTATATTGGATATACTACAACATGTTTAATAAGAAGACTCACGTTACATCTTTCAGACTATAGCTCAATTACGTCTCATTTAACGACACATGTAGACCTACAAAACTCTATCCGTAATATTATCATTGATAATACAAATATATTTGTATTGTCTACATGCATTGTCTACATGTACAAAAAGACTAAAAATAATGGAAGCATTATTAATAAAAATGAAAAAGCCAGCAATCAATAATATCAACTATGAACACGGTCACAACGTGCTGACTGTGTTTGGAAAATAAAACATTCCTATAACTCTAGGTACATGCATAAAATAATGCATATATTCAGTTAAAAGTAAAATAAAATCCATCCTTGATAATGGGTAAAAGTATAGCCGAAAACGCTTGGAAAACATTCGGGTAATTTTTATATATTTTATGTCATGAAAAAAAAAACGAAATCGTGAGAAATTATATAAAAAATTTCAACCACCACCCCTTGTAAGTCATTTTCAACGTAATTTGCATTAAAGATGGATTGCTGCTCAAATACACTATATATATATATATATATATATATATATATATATATATATATATATATATATATATATATATATATATACCAGGTGTAACAACAAAATTGTCCCAATCGTGTAACAGCATAATTGTCCACTTGTTAGATTAAGCTTTGAGCCTTTGTATCGTAGAAATGATTAAAGATATTTTATGGAATTCTCCGAGTTTTTTTAACACTATTTTTAACACTATTGGACTCTACTTTAAGCCGTAAAATATATATAATTACTCTCCAAGCTTAACAGAAGAATTGTGATGAAATCGATCATAAACGAAAATGATATGTTCGTCATTAATTAATGGTAGCTGAGGATCGGAATCTCATGAAGGATTGAAATAAAGTTCAAAATATATATATATATATATATATATATATATATATATATATATATATATATATATATTATTTCAGAATCATTTTCCAACTCAAGGTGATCCTCGCACTGTCCTTCTAACTTTCTGTATTGGAGTAATAAGGTGACGCACATGTCTCATGCACGATTTTATTTTCAAGTTTTTTTCACTAGTCTTCGGACTGTCATAGCTGAAACTTCTCTCTCACATGCCAGACGTCTCGTGGATCGAGTTGGATCTATTCTATTTGATCTCTTTAGCTCTAAATTGAAATGATGGTCCCTCTTCCTGTTGTGTCCTCCTGATCTAGTATACCTCTCTAATGTTCACTGGGTTTTTTTTAAACCTATTCACCGTTCTCTTGATGATTCTTGAATGGATTTTGAAGATGGAAGCCAGAGTATGAATGTTGGTATCATTACTGAAGGCCTGAATGATTTTTTTCCTCTCACCATTGCTCATCTGGAAAGACAGTGGGACAGACACAAAATTATTTTAACTTGTTCTCTTTCTAACTGAATAACACTTGAAAAAACCTTGAAAAAAGAAACTCAATTAGTTTAGTGTTTCTTTTTAGATATTAAACATTTTGTGGGATCAACAATTCTGCTGTAATACAATTTGAGCAATGTTACACCCGTATATATATATATATATATATATATATATATATATATATATATATATATGTGTGTGTGTGTGTGTGTCTGTGTGCATAAAAACAATAAAAACAATAAAATTCTTGAAGCAATATACATAAAACAGTTGAAATCTAACCTGAACAAAATAAACTATGAAAACTTCACAAATATACTTAAATGCCTATAATTGATAACAGAAGGCATTGGTTTATACCAACGGCTTCCCATACTTAACACTTCTCGTTTTCACTCTCGCGTGGTCATGTGTGATGGCATGAGTCGCGGTGCGATTTTTGCTTCTAGCGTCTCGTATGCACGAGTTTGTCGTTGCTTGGTCATCTTCTATGCAAACAAAGCAGACTATCATTGAGGCTATGTTCGTGTATTGCTTAATATATTGTAATGCAATTGTCATCTTTGATAATGGCTTATGTAAGCCGAAAGCTTAGATAGGATTTAAAAAAATGTATCAATATGGTGATTTTCTTTTGGCTTTCAATGATAATATTATTAAGCTTATCAGAGGATATGAAAGGAATTTGCTTAAAATAAATAGACAAATCTTGTCTATATTATTTAATAAAACATGCATTAATATATATATATATATATATATATATATATGTGTGTGTGTGTGTGTGTGTGTGTGTGTGTGTATGTGTGTGTGTGTGTGTGTGAGAACAAGTTTTGCCATTCGGCACCAAGGCCTCTGATCGGGAGTTTGGGGGTTTTGTGGAGTGTGGAAACAGCTCTTATTTGCTGTTGTTTCCAGCTCCGGGAGTGGTAGCACCTGTTAGGGTCCCAGCTATGACCAAATATTGCCCCCCCCCAAACAAAAACAAAACTCTATGAAAGTATAAAAATACATTTTTATAGTAAAAATACATTTTTATAGTAAAAATACATTTTTATAGTAAAAATACATTTTTATAGTAAAAATACATTTTTATAGTAAAAATACATTTTTATAGTAAAAATACTAGCGATATATTTTTATATAAAAATTGCCAACAGTATATGTATATTATAGCAAAAACTTATCAACATTAGCTATTTGTAGCCGAATTACCAACAATCCATTTTATCTGTAGTTGAAGGCATACTATTGTGTTCAAAATATATTTAGCCGAAGCCATAAAGTTCTGTTCAAAATATTTAGATTTCGGTATTAAATAACCCATGGAGGTGTTGATATGCCGCTAAACAAACCAAACCAAGTTTTGTTAAATTCAACCTACAATATTTGTCTAATTTTTTATTCCATTATAGTATTTTGGTGGACTCTCCCATTGTGAACGATAAATGGGGGTCGGCACTGGATGTGCCTTTCGTTTTATGCTTATGCAGGCTAACAAGGGCTATTGTGGAGAAAATCAGGTAAGGGAAAGACATATTTCATTCATGCTTCCTTAAGTGCGATTCTAGCTCAGCCTTGCTGCATGTGACAAAGCCACACTGACAGATAAAATTTGTTAAAGCAGGATTTTGATGGCGTCTCTGCTTCAGAGCTTGACGAAGCCGATCACGATCCTTCAGTCTATTGTCTTCAAAATCCTTTAGATTAATGAAACATGTCTTAAGCCACTCCTTTCGGTTTGATACTTGGGCTTCTCAGGTTTTCAGATCAAAGTTGAAACGTTTCAAGTTGTCTTTCAATTTTCTCTGTAGCGTAAGAGTCAACGTCCAACTGAAAGCTTGGAGTTTGGTAGTTGTCCAGCACCTTTTTTGGAAGCCTATGCTCATCTATTGTCGCAACATGACCAACCCAACAAACTTGAATCGTTGCTAGAATTTTTTCACTGCCAATGATGTTGTTAGATTTCTTCAATATTGCAATATTCATGACCCTTTCATCACAAATGGCACGAAGACAGCGCATGTGAATGGCGTCAAGTTGATTTATGTGTTTGCGGTATAGGACCCAAGTTTCAGCACCATAGAGAAGGGTTGAGAGGACAACTGATCTGTATATGTTGACCTTTATTCTGAGAGACACGTCTTTGGTGTTCCATAACCTAAGTTTACCAAATGCAGTGCTGGCTTTGGCTATTCTGGATTGGATAGTAATATTTATAATAATATTGTATTTTATACGGATTTCCTTGGTCGGTACGAAAAGAAAGAAAGAAAGAAAGAAAGAAAGAAAGAAAGAAAGAAAGAAAGAAAGAAAGAAAGAAAGAAAATGTAGAATAATGAAAATGTAAAACACAAAGAATTTAATTCTGTTGTTTCTTACACTAATCAACTTGGTAAGTAGAAAAGAAAGAAAGAAAGAAAGAAAGAAAGAAAGAAAGAAAGGAAGAAAGAAAGAATGTAAGAAGCAAGGAAAGGAAAGAAAGAACGAAAGGTTGGGTGAAATAGAAGTAAAAGAAGAAAGAAATAAACGGAAAGGAAAGCGAGAACAAAAATGAAAATACAACAGAAAAGAAAGAAAGAAAAATTTAAAGAATAGAAAAGATATATAAAAAAAAAGAAAAATGAATTTATATTGTATTTTACACGAATCGAATTAGTTGGTACAAAGAAAGAAAGAAAGAAAGAAAGAAAGAAAGAAAGAAAGAAATATAAAAAGCGATGTAGTAAGATATCAAGTTCCTGCGAAGATTGTGGTGAAGGTTTGAGCTTTTTTTTCTGGTATAGGCATCTACCAAATATTTCTTGACTCGTTGCATTTGGCCTTGATTTTTAAAACAACCTCTTTATTCTTTCAGATTCTGGCCCGGGAATGGTTTCTCAACATTTGCTTTGTTCAGCTTGGTGTTTTGCAGCTTTTCACATACACACACACACACACACACACACACACACACACACACACACACACACACACATATATATATATATATATACTTGTGAAATGAAAAACGCTAATTTTCAGATGAATACAACAATTTTGTTTTAGAAAAAAAAGATCCTGATAATGACATTGTGCTAATGTCGAATGTACTCGGAATAAAATGAATATTCATCAACATGGTAATTTTCTTTCTTCTTTTAATAAAGAAACTTGTCCTTAAATATGTGAGAATCCGATTAAGAATAAGTAGACAAAACTTATATATATATATATGAAGAAAAATTTGGAAAAAACAAACAAAAATCCTTAAATGCAATTGTGTTGTTTAAAATGAATGAAATGTCGACGTCTGACGTTTCGGTTTAATAAACCTTCTTCAAGACAATATTCATTAAAATACAATTCAGTTCAATTTGACAAAGAAATGGACATAAAAAACAAGTCTTATCCAAAACAGATAACTGAAAATTTTTAAAATGATCAGCTTTCCGTTTAGCATGGTCACGTTGTCGTCACATGGGCGACGCTTTCAAAACGTATTCCTAAAATTTTTTGATTATTTTGAATGAAAAAGAAAATGAAAAGAATTCTATTAGGATCTAAAATTTTTTGTGTATGCTTGTCGAGCATTAATCTCGCTAAAAAAGGGGAAATATTAAAGAAACCAGGTCTAGTATTCACCGTCAGACGTCGACATTTCATTCATTTTAAACAACATAATTGCATTTAAGGATTTTTTTGTTTGTTTTTTCCAAATTTTTCTTCATTCTGTCGGATATATCCATTTCCATTTTGCTTTTATATATATATATATATATATATATATATATATATATATATATATATATATATATATATATATCATTTAACTGCAAGTAAGTCCATAAAGCCACTGTGATGCAAGGGATTACTGAGAATGAAAGGAACAGAGGTGGACAGTTAAAGAACATGCATCCAGGGAAACAAAAAAAAACACGACTAACATTGCATTTAAATTACATCTATATCTATTTTTTTTTAATCGGTATCATCCCATGCAAGGCAATAAAGCCACTGCAACACAAGGGATTACAGGATGTGGAAGAATTAGGAACAGAAACGTTAATAGTGAGTGGGAACAGAAAAGTGTAATCAGGAGGACAGTAGATAGCAATTGACATTGCATTTAAAATTTGGTTGATTAAGGTTGGTTGGAAAGCATGGAACCGAAAGCCGAAAGTGAGAAGTGCGAGAGAAGAACATTTTAGCATAGAACTTACGGCTACATCTTAGCCAGCTCAACAGTAAATTGATGAGATCACGACGCCAGTCTAGTACTGCGTTTAAATTCATAAATTCTAGGTAACATAGCGAAGAGCTCACCCGAATAATTATCATGAAAACATTTTTAGAAAAGACACAGAGAGGCAACCTTATGGCGGTGGGAAAGGGACTGAAGCCGAGCCGCCAGGTCAGGACCAATGATATTGTTGATTCTTCTTTAGATTTTATCAACGGACCATATACGACAGCAATATTCTAAGTACAGACTATCTATCTATCTATCTATCTATCTATTCTAGTCTGTTCATATATGAGTTGGGAATTAAGTTGAAACGTAAACTAAACCGAATTATAACGAAACAACCCCTTTTGCCCTGTGATTGCGGGAGTCAAGAAAGGCAGAAGGTGTAGAACTCTTCACAAATTGCGATCTGCCAGGAATCTAGGTAAGCTCTTCTCAGTGAAGCAGATATTTTAAAAAGTCAAAATTGACTTTTCTAAAGTAATTTTCACCGGTGAAACTCGGGTGACATGCGATGGATGGTCCAAAGGATGGATTTTATCCGATGCAGAAGTGCCTGTGGCTAAAACACAGCATCAAGGAAGCGGCAATGGGATGATATGGACTGGGAATGTCGATCGGAATGTTATCCTCATCTTTCCCATATTAGATGTATTATTGGACCACCCAAAGTCAGTGAAGGTGTTAAACTAAACAATGCTAACTATTTCGATTTCATGAACAAGATTTTCTTTGAATGGTACAAGTATCAGCCTCGCAGTTTCAAACTGAAAGGTGTATTTAAACATGACAATGTTCCTTCTCATATATTTTGGGTTACTGAATGGATTGGCCGACAGCAAGTCCCGAATATGTATCTGAATGAAAATCTGTTGTCATTAGTAAAGATGAAATTAGATGAATTTGGTAAACAGAATGACAGCAAAGCAGAAATGCAGGAATCAATGAAAACCACCATGTCGGAAATTGAACCTAATGAAGTAAAAAAAAAATGTAATAAAATCAATGGATAATAGATTGCTGGCTGCCATTGAGAAGAAGGGTCATTATATTAAGATGTAAATACTTGCATTACTTTCATTATTCAGATAGTTATCCTCATCTTCATTGTCATATTCACAACGTTTCGGCCGTTGTACGCTCCAACCTTCTTCAGATGATTGGAACCCTTTTATTTCGTCCACCGGAGTAGATTGTTAACAGTCCGAATAAGTAATCATAATAGACATATAGAGGCCGAAACGTTGTGAACATGGCAATGAAGATAACAGTAGGTATAATGTAAATAATGCAAGTAATCATAATAGCTCATCTCAGAGATATAGAGGCCGAAACGTTGTGAATATGGAAAAGATGAGGATAACAGTCCGAATAATGTAAACAATGCAAGTAATCATAATACATCATCTCGGAAATATAGAGGCCGAAACGTTGTGAATATGGCAATGGAGATGAGGATAACAGTCCGAATAATGTAAATAATGCAAATAGTCATAACACATCACAGAGATATAGACAGATAAGCTGTAAATACTTTGCAGATTTATCATATATGTTCGCTATTTGTTTTATTATAGGTGTTGATTTATTCTTGATGATTGTATTATCTTGTTATTAAAGTAAAAAGCTATTTTCTGCATAATAATTTCAGACTACAGTTTTTATAATAAACCCAATAACTTTAATAAAATAAGTTGGAATTATCTAAGAATGTAACTCGATCTTTGTTTCGACGTCTAAATTAATCGTTTCAAATTTGACAGAAATTGTTCGAAGCAAACTCGAGTTATTATGGTGTATGTGATTTGCATAATAACGTCAGACGGACTGATACCAGGATTAGGTTTTTATTCTTAATGATGATCACGTCACCACTGCCAACCTGCAGTGGTTGATTTTCGTCTCGGCGATGATCCAGGAATACAAGACGGAAAAGAGCTCGTTTCAACCCGTCCCTGTGATGTTCGTTATTGAAGCATTTCTAAAAAGGGAGGTGAGAATAAAGGTGGCAAAATTTCTGGCATCTATGCAAAAGGGGTCCTCATTAATTGTGACCTTTTATCAAAACTACCACAATGAGATGTGGGTTTTAAATAAATTGCCATATTTTCCGGCTTACAAGACGTACTTTTTTTACCTAAAAGCTACCCTGAAAAATACGTGTGCGTCTTCCAAGACGAATGTAAGGCAACACCCAGGCTCAGGTAGGCCTGGACGGTCAACTAATTGGCTTGATTGATAGGGACGTGGATTTGTATGTTGAGTCATTACACTATAATGTTTGCTATCTAATTCAGCCTTTTATATGATGTAAGCTCAGTACTTAGCTGTTACAAGTATTTCCAAAATTATAAACCTTCCTGGAGCCGAGCCATAGGCTTAAACTTTCTCTATTTACTAGAAGCCTTTCTGCTCTTGATTAGTATTTCATTGCCATACAAACAAAATCGGATGAGTGATTAATGTAAACAATATGTGGCGTTAGTATGTGAGAGAGCATGGAGAATGTGTTGTTGCCTAAGAATGACATTTTTTTTTAGAAATTTCTTTCCAATATTAGGATGCGTCTTCTAAGGCACATCGTCTTGTAAGTCGGAAAATACGGTATAGTTGTCCTTCTTGGCTAAAAGTGGCTTACGGCCATATCACGTTGAAACACGTCGACCCTGGTCAGTAACTAGGCGGGTCAGAGCTTAGTTCTTTAAGCTAGTTGTGGGGGGGGTGTAATGAATAACGGCTCGGTACTGGAAATCGGAGCGCCGAGTTCGAATTCCAGTCGGGTTCGTTACATTCACTTACTCGCAAATACCCTTGAGAAAGATACGAATCCACTTATCAACCCTCCATCTATGAGTTAATTAGTAAAACTGGTATCAGTAAATCATTATTATCGCCAAAAATATCTTGCAATCTAAACATGTTTCTGGCTTTAAATAGCCTTCAAAAAGGTGATAAGCCATAAAAAACAAATCAACCTTGTCAAAAAATCAAATCTGAGTTAAAATAATTTACTTTTTGTCAACAGACACAAAACAGCCCCAAATTCTATTTGCAAATCGTGTTTTCGAGTACATCATTAGACGAACCGTAGTCTATCGATCACCTTAAATGCGCATGCGTGTGACAAACTTTTTACGGGGCATGCGTAGAAAATTCTGCTGAGATTTTTTTTATGAATGCACGGTCACGCACGTGTAAGCCCCGGTTCGATACGTAACAGAAAATGATGTCGTGGCCTGAATTCCCAAATATTGTATTATTTAGTCGAACGATCGTGCAAGGTGACCCAGTTTCTCGTTGAAGGGTGAATGCAGGCCCTTCAGATCGCTTGTACAGTGGGCCTATTCATAACCCTCAAATGGGATAGTGATCCCCTTTTCACGGCAAATTAACTATTGCATTTCAACCTGCATCTGTCTTTGTAATGAGAATTAGTCTATCAATAGATATGAAAGGTATTTGCTACGAGAATGAGAATATCGTGAATTTTGTACACAAAATGAAAACGATATGCAATAAAGTAAGAAACGTATATTGCATCAGATATCTAGATAGACAATAACAGACGTATATATATATATATATATATATATATATATATATATATATATATATAGATAGATAGATAGATAGATAGATAGATAGATAGATAGATAGATAGATATTAATAGAATGAGATAAACAGACAGCTATATAGATAGGTTGATAGATTGTAATAGAATGAGATAGTTAAAATTTCAGGTATAGTATATCTGTAAAAAAAGACAATATGAATAAAGGCAAAAGGAAAATTTATCTTCGCCGATGGATTTCGTCCTCTGTGGGACTTTTATCAAGGCAAATGCTGGGATTTTATTTTGTAACAAGTTTTTTTTTACAAAAGCAAAGATGTTTGGTTTTCAAATTTTTAGGTATAGGAACGCTCATGAATATTCATAAGGTTAACTGAAAAGTTAGACAAGTTATGGAGGATATGCTACAATGTCTAATAAACGAAAGTCAATAACTGATTTTTTTTTATATATGCAAATTAGTATTTAAATTATTTCAGTGTGGGATTAATGTTATTGATTTTACATTTTTTTTAATTTAAGAACGCTTATAAATATTCATGAGACAAGCCTAAATGTTAGGCAATCTATGCAGGACGTAAATTGACATAACTCCACGTTAAATAAACAAAAGGGAGTAAATGATGTTCTTGAAATTTCTTTTAATGCTAATAACTATTTAAATTATTTTAGTTTTGGATTAATTTATGGGTTATATATTTTAAACAACAGGAGTTTGTAAATTTAAATGATTTTAACATTTTATAATCATGCAAGTTGACTTTGGAAAGTAATAATTCTTTTAGAAATGGAGAAAGATGACAAAAATCAGAGGTGAAGAAATATATTGGATGGCGAAGAATTTTCCTTTTAAGTAAATTAGCTTCTCTTTTAATAAGTGTGGGATTCTTTAGATCAAGGTTGTGGTTGAATTTATTTCTATGTCGAACTAATGTATTTGATAAATTGTGTGTATGATCCCTTTTGTGTATAAGAGATAGGCTTATTTACGTTTCTGCAAGTTTCCCCAAGGTATTGTGAGGAGCAGCTCTGGCAATTTATTATATATATATATATCCTTCAGTATAATTACTTTTACGGGTATTTATAGTTCTGCATAATTTATGCTTAATAGATAGATAAATAGATGGAGAGATAGATGTTACAAGAATGAGTTAGATAGATAGATTAAAATAGAATGATAGATAGAAATAGAATAAAATAGATATATATCAACAGAATGATATATATATATATATATATATATATATATATATATATATATATATATATATATATCCGATGCGATGAGAACGAAAGTCATATATAAATTCCAACGATTACAGCATTAATCCAAAAGAGGGCTCGATACCGATATTAGAGCGATAATTATTTATTTATTATAATTTTATCATACAGACAAAATCATTTTACTCACTACAAAGATGCAACTTCGTTTCAGTGCATTTCAACTGCACTTCGACGGGTGAGAATAGAAAACTTTCGATTCTCAGCAGTCGAAGTGCAGTTGAAATGCACTGAAACGAAGTTGCATCTTTGTAGTGAGTAAAATGATTTTGTCTATATGATAAAATTATAATATATATATATATATATATATATATATATATATATATATGGAGAGAGATGGATAGATAGGTAGATAGTAATAGTATGAAATAGATAATAGAAATGAGATTATAATAGAATGAGATAGATAGATTGCCATGATTAGAATTATATATATATACATATATATATATATATATATATATATATATATATATATATAGATAGATAGATAGATAGATAGATATACGAAGGATGAGCTGAAATATAAAATTGATATAACCTGGCAGATATGCATAAACATACACGTTCAATGTCCAAGTATTAAAGATCAAACGGTAGATTCCCCTGCAAATGGGAACGCAGTTTTGATTCCTGCCTGTGACACATTTTCTTTACTAAGAATTCTAAAAAGGGCAGGCAAATAGACATACAGGGTGCAATGGTTAAATTGTCGCTATTTTCTATTTTCAATTTCGCGCATGCGCGTTTTTCACTTAGGTCGACTGCGCAGTATAATACGTTCAGTTGGGTAGCGTTTATGAGAAAAAGAGCACCATGAAGCAATTCACTCTGCCAGTAAATTGGAAATGGCATGCTGCACTGTTGGGTATTCACGTCAGGACTCGAATACGAGCATCTCAGAATGCTTGGCTCTCAATCGGAGGACAATGCAGCGGACTCGGAAAGAGTTGGATGAGTTTAATGGTGATTACGAAGGTACGGCAGCTCGGTAAGCTCACTGATCGTCCTGATTAGAAAAGAACTCCTGAATTTGGTGGTGAGCGCCTCAGACTCAATACGGAGACCTACATCAAATACATTGAGGAAGTAGTGCTGTTCTGGGTCATGAGGGTCGGTGCTGGAAGGCTCTATGTCAGGCAACACAAGAAGGAGAACCCAGTCATGGCTGTCAGACAATTCGTGCGACCATATCACCGCTTACATCTGTCCACCTAACCCCCCAGACTGCACCCACCTTGATTATTATGTGTGGGGCGCAGTTGAGCAAGTGATCAATAAAACCCCTTCTAGCACTAAAGATAAGCTGAAGGCAAGGATTATGGCAGCATTCACCAACTTAAACAAGGAGAGTCTCCAGAAGAGTTGCAGGAGATTCCGAAGATGTCTGAAGGCCGTGATTGAAGTCAATGGTGATTTTATTGAATAGATATGCCCTTTACTATTTTAAGCTATTTTTGTGTTATTTTGGTAAATATATCTGTTAAAATGAGATGTCATTTTTGCATAATTTAGACGGAAATTTTATAGCACCAGTACCGATAATTTTGATCAGATTTCGTGTATATATATATATATATATATATATATATATATATATATATATATATATATATATATATATACAACAGTAACTGTTGGTGTTAATAATAAAAAAGTGCTCGATATATAAATAACAAACCTAAAATTTCATCAGTTTGATGCATCACCAAGTTTCATGCACATGTGCATATATATATATATATATATATATATATATATATATATATATATATATATATATATATATATCTTACAATGAATCATTCATACAGAAAGAAAATTATTAAAGTTAATGAAGTAAAATGGCGAATTCACTTCGCTAACTAAATTTTTAAAATACATTAACCCACTAAACATTCGTTGAATGTTATGATCTTTTCTTTTTTTTTTAATTATAAACTATATTAGGTCTTCCTTAAATATGCAAGTACTTTCGACAGGTTCTCCGGTTATCATCAGGCTATTTTCTTTTTGGTAAAATTCAGGTAGCATCCGAGATGAAAAAATCTAATGCAAATCGAAATATTCAACCTTAGCGTTGCGACTGCACGTTCAACAAGTTTGTATCTGTTATGAATAATACACTCTAAAAAAAATAATTTCGAAAAAGAAGGGTGTTTAATGTGATTGATCTTGAGCTGGCATTTTGACATCAGTTACCTTCCCAGCGATGTGACGTGGATTCCCTCTGTCTTCTCTCCATCTACTTGCATGGCATTTGATCTAATGAGCTCTTCTCCTTAATGACTGTCACTAGATTGGCAAGTAGGGCTCATCGTTTTACGATTAAAATAGCAAGATGCAACCGTAAGTTCTATTCTAAAATTTCCTTCTCTCGCCTGTGGAATTTTCTTTACGATTTCTTGATTTCCTGCCACCTACAATCTTCAAAAATTTTAAATGCAACAACAATCGCCATCTTCTGTCTTCTTGAATTCCTGTTTTTGTCCGGTTCCTCAATAAAGTTTTCTTATTCTCTTTCAAGCCATGTAAACCCTTGGAGTGAAATAATTAAAAAAAACGTTTCAAAAAACAAAAAAAAAAAAAAAAAACTCAGCCAATCGAGGAGAATAATTCTGTTTAAAAAATCATAGGTATTTTCTCAAATACGGGTATCTATTAAATATGTTTGCTTGTAATGAGAAATAATGTCAAGTTAAAAAATGCATTCAGAATAAAAAAATATATATATATCTAAGCGAGATTAAAACGTAAATCACATTTTATCTCGCTATTCAGATTCTGAACAGTTGATATTTTAAAAACTTAACCTATTTTATATATTTTTACTTTTATATATTTATTTTTATTTGTTAATTTGTGAAAACTTTACGCAACACAAAATCATGACTGGCACTATATATATATATATATATATATATATATATATATATATATATGAATAATTGAAACACCAACCTTCCTGCTAACGCAATTTCTACCAATCACGTAACGTCAGGCAGTAAAATACTGGTTGACGATAACTGATTGGTAGAAATCACGGTAGCAGGAAGGTTGGTATTCCAATAATTGTATGTCTTAAATTGCTCTACATTTTCGTTTTTTTTGAAAATAGTATCGAGCAGTTTTTTTTATTAATTTAAGCTGTTCGTTGGTAGATATTACTTTTTGTCAAAAGCTGGATCTTTTAAAGTGAGAATATTCACACACAAACGCACACACATATATGATAAAGTGAACATTGAAGTTAATACTCAAAGGCGACAGGCTGTTTCATGCTAAATGCAATAGTCAGGCCTGAGATTGCGTTTAGCATGAAACAGACTGTTGTCTCTGAGTGTAGAATAAAGAGAAAAACTCTTTATTCTGCATTCAACACCATCACTTCATAAAACCCCAAAAGTGTTGAAACAAAATGGCTATTTTTGTAGTGATTTTATAACATATTTATGTTATAATTTTCGAATAAATTATATTTGCTCTACTCTGTATTGAGCACGCTTTTAAGAATATTATTTTTGGTTATTGGAATGTATTCCGTATACACCAATCCTATACTTGAATATATATATATATATATATATATATATATATATATATATATATATATATATATATATAAATGGCAAATGATGAATGTTTAAAAAAAGAAAAAAGAGATTTTCCCCACCTCCTCAAAAAAAGGTCCATTCTTTTCCCAACTACAAGGTACTGACCATATCTTCTTGACTGATGTTCTAAACCTGTTGAAAACATTTGTCTGTGAAACTCATCAGCCAAGAAAGAGGGGTCTGCCTTTTTCGCATCTATCTAAAAAAAACAGATGGTTTATTACTGCGTTCATTCATCGCGTGTTTTCATCATTCATTAAAAAAAAAAGAAATTTTTAAAAAGATGAATATCTTGAAAGAATCGGATTTGATATTGTAGCATGAATGATAACTGGCCAATGCATTATCATTATCTATCTATCTATCTATCTATCTATCTATCTATCTATCTATCTATCTCATTCTGTTCATATCTATCTATCTATCTATCTATCTATCTATCTATCTATCTATCTCACTTTCTTCAGATCTATCTATCTATCTATCTATCTATCTATCTATCACATTCGGTTCATATGTATGTATGTATGTATCTATCTATCACTTTCTATTCCTATCTATCTATCTATCTATCTATCTATCTATCTATCTATCTATCTTAGTCTTTCCATATTTATCGCTCTCTCTCTATATATATATATATATGTGTGTGTGTGTGTGTGTGTGTGTGTGTGTATATATATATGTGTGTGTGTGTGTGTGTGTGTATTATGATGAGATGAGACGGAATAATTTATGGAAAAATCACTTCCATAAAGTATTTTCCACTTTTCTCCAGTCAGAGAAATTATAAAACAGGTTCCAGAAAATCCAGGACCAGCCTAAAATGGCGGAAATAGAGTTGTAGAAACAATAATGTTGCTGTTAATTAAAAAACCAAATCCAACGATTTTCCGATGAAAGCCGAAAAATACATCGGCTGAAATGTTCAGATGTCACACAGCAACGGTATCTACCTTGATTATTATCTGTATCCCAATTTTTTAAAAATGCACTTGATCCAAACTCGCATTTACGAAAGACCCACATTAATTATGGGTATTCCCCCGACATCCGAAATGATATTAAGTAAAGGATCAGTTACAATCAGTTCAAAAATGAAACATGGCCTTCTACAGTATTTGATATTTCAAAGGTCAAGGGTCGTTGTCAGCTTTGGAAGGCGTGAAATACGACAATATATACAAGTGATTCGCCTCACCATTGATTCGTCCGAACATACAATTCTATGTAGAAAGTGATCACATCCGTAAAATTCAATCCATATATATATATATATATATATATATATATATATATATGCAAATTTAAAATTGAAATAATTCTTTTCTACACTTAGTGAAGTACAACTAACCGTAACATAAATATCACACAAGTTTATTTTTTCTATATGAGAACGGTCGCAATCTTTGCCTATATAACTTAATGGTAAGAGCCTTTCAATTTACGACATTTCAAATTAGAAAAGATGTCAAAGACACGCTCTACTTTCGGAGTGAATATAGATTGAAAATATTAATCTAAACAAACGGAAATATGCAGGAAATACCAAAGGAAAATTGGGAGACAAATAAAAATATAAATAAAGTTTAATTAGACGAAACTGATTTTTCGACGACATATTTCACCTAAATCACATGTTGGAAACGAATTATATAGAATAGTTATAGTTAATCATTATCTTCGCCACCAATCCGCATAAATTTTGGCTCTTACTCCGAAACCCTCTACCTCGAGTGGCTTTTGGGCCTTGTATAGAGTGAATATTATTCTAGGGTTAACCGTTATCTTCCCCACCTATCCTCATAAACTCAGCCTCTTAATCTGTAACCCTCCACCTCGAGTGGCTTTTGGGACTTGTCCAAAGTGATTATTCCAATGTTAACCATTATCTTCCCCACCTATCCGCATAAACTCTGCCTCTTAATCTGTAACCCTCTACCTTGAGTTGCACTCGAGCATTGTACAGTGCGCACAGTTGTACACGAATCATTTAGAATATTTCGGCGACGAAATCTATAGAAGAGTTATAGCGCCGATTGCAAGTCACAAATGAAGATTTGCTGCGATATGTTTTAACAGCGACGGAAAATGCGAAATTTAGAAACTAGATCAGTAAAAGTGAATTGGATCAGTAAAAGCAACCCGTAAAAGGGGCAAACATTTCGTTAAAAAAAAACAAAGAGAAAAGCGCTAAACTACTGCGCAATATTCATTCTCTTATTTGGCAATAAATGCTTGACAATATGAAGCGAACAGACTTGAGACAATAAAGACGTTGTTCGAGAGATGGACGGAGAATGTGAGTAAATTTTTAAATTTGTGTCATATGTGATGAATAAAGAGGGCTTGGAGAATATAACACTGACAGGACCTATTGAAGGCAAGAGAGAAACAACGAGTAACCTACATAATGAGCTTGCGTAAATCGATAGCAGGACAAGGAGTGGGAAGGATAGTAAAAAAAAAAGCTGTAAATTTTAGGAAGTTGTGGAGAGCCATGATCGCATACATCCTCAAGGGACAGTGAGAAACCTCGAGTAAATTAACTAACCAGCCTTTGTAAATGAATGGCAGAACAGAAATTGAGAGGTATAGGAATGAGAGAAGCATTAATATGTACAAGAAATAAGAAGTTGTGGAGCGCCGTGATCCTGAAGATATAATGCGAAACATCGGTTAACCTACTTAACGAGCTTGTCTAAATGGATGATAGAAGTTGGATTAATAGCAAGTGGATAGAAGGAAGTTGTGGAGAGCCATGATTGCTCACGTTCTGGATGAACGCGGCGAAGAGGAAAATCGTGCTAGTTTTGTCAGAGCCGCTCGTTATTTTTAATAATATGGTCATTTTAAATGCCATCATTCAATACTTTTTAATTATTTTTTGTTTTATTCACTTCTAATTTTAAGATATCTTTATTTCCACACCCTCTACTCTTACTGCAACATTCTGACTCCTACATCTGCTCATTTCTTTTGTTGTTGACAAAAAACAAGAGATTTATACTAAACCCTTCTCTTGTGTCTACGTCCCAACGGTTTGCCCAGTTTACTAAATAATGTCACTCCTGAGAGGAAAGCACATACTTTGTAAACCGTGGACCGTGTCTTGTTCGCACCTGTAATTATAGAAGCTCGAGATGTGATAGGTGATTCTTATTTCGATGAAAACAGTAGCAAATGTCCCAGGATAATCGCTTGTTTTTATGGGGCAAAATGGATTCTCCCCTCCGACTACATCCGGTCGGAGTGGAGGATCATTTTAAAAATTCTCTATAAAATTACAATTTTCTTTACTTTATCTCTTCCATCGGCAGACATTTTTTACCAAATTTTAAGACTTATGACCGGAACCAATTTTGTGGGGAAAGGATAAAATTTTGTTAAGGGATTCTCGTTACAAAACGATTCTTGTATTATTCCCAGGAATTGAAATAAGTCTGCTTTTCATATACTGATTTTAGAAGTAGAATGACCCTGCCATTTTCAAGGTTAGCTGAATACAGTATTCCTGCATTTATTTGGACTTGTGCCATACTAACAGTTTTTTTTTTATTTTATTTATTTTTTACATTATTATTATTATTATTATTATTATTTCTTTTGATTTCTGTTGTATACGTATTTTCTTCCGGATCCCAACCAGAGACCTAAGCTCAGAAATGACATCATGACATTTTACACCAAACATTTTCGTATAAAAATAGAATAAAAAAGCAACCTAAAATCCTACACATTTTACATAGATAAGCCCTTTGTAAAGTGTGAGCTGTCCTTGGGAGTACAATTGTTTGTAATTCTACCAGGAATCCCTTCTGATGACCTTCTTCTGTGATGCAAATATCGGTGACGTTAGAAAACTATCTTTTAGCATAATTCTCAAATCCCAGTACAGCCAATGACATAAATTCTTCAACATTCATTAGCTCACCGCCTCGGCCCATTTTTGGAATGTATATATATATATATATATATATATATATATATAGGCCGTATAGACTATTAGCATCTCTCTTTGGATTCAGAGCTTATTGCATATTTATCAACTTGCACGTTCCTCTATCCATCTTTACAAACAGCCTCAAGCAAAAAATCTAAAGCTTATTCACTCCTCGCATGCAATTTCAAGTCCATTATTTACATTATTCGCACTATTGTCCTCATCTTTGTCGCCATATTTATTACAACGTTTCGGCCGTTGTACGCTCCGGCATTCTTCAGGTGGTTGGAATGTCGAACATAACCCTTTATTTCGCTCACTGGGGTAGACTCTTCTAGTTCCACGTGCCATGTTTTAATGGATGTTAGTTATCAGTTATCTCCTGCTAATTTCCCCTCTCCAAGTTCTCCACTGCTTTAACCGGGTATTGAACTCACACTCTTTGGGTCTTGTCACTTGATCTAACCAACGCCTTTATCCACTGTGCCATGTGTCCTTGAGTTCAAGATAATCTAAACCAACAGCCCGATCTTTAACATACTTACTTGACAGACACTTTTGAGCTGTTAATGTAATATTATAAGGTTACATATTTTTAACGTTATAAGGTAACCTCTTGGGATCCTTGTGGGGTATCTAAAAAATAAATAAAAAAAAAACAACAAATGTCTTTGTTATCTCTATGTAACGTTGCTGAAGAGTTCTAGAAATATCATTTTGTTAACTGGGTTTTAAATTAAACTAATTTCAGTATATATCACCAGCCTGAATGTGATGGAACACGGACACTAGGTTAATAATTGATGGGGTGGATAGATCGATCCTTAGAGAGTATTTGGCCTTGGGGAGTCCAAATTCTGATAGATATTTACTAATAAGTAAGGTACGTAAATTAGTAAGGTAAAGTCCAACAATTATTTTAAGACATTTTTATGTTTATACATTCTTTTTATAGATACAAATATTTAAGTAAATGCTCTTTTTATAATAAACAGTATTAAACAACATTTACCGGCCTGAATATCCGAGAAATTGTCATAGAAAATATTCTTCCTCCAACAGGAATCGAATCTATATCCTATACGGAACCGTCATTTAGCCTGACGTGCCTTAACCGATTGGGCCACAGAGGAGCGTTTGGTTAGCAAGGTCGATTTTACTGTTTTTAAACTACAATCTTCCATGAATCTCTCACGTACATTCATATCTGTTCAAAGTGTATCTAAATGTAAACAAATGACGTCACATATTATGAAATAGACAAAGTTCGACAATTATTTTAAGACATTTTTAAAAAAAATTAAAAAAGAACGTATAAACATAAAAATGTCTTAGTAAGGTACGTAAATTATTAAGGTAAGTAAATTAGTAAGGTAAGTAAATATCGACTTACCGATTTCTAATGACACATAAAATTTCGAATGACTAAAATTCGGTGAACTTTTCACCCCTATTTAATGTTCCTGGATGAATAGTTACATTCCTGAAACATTTTACGCAAATACATGAAATTCTTTTTCACTGTACAACATATCATTTATCAATCTGAAGGTATGTGGACGGCTGTTCAAACATTCAACTGAATTGTTTAAAATTCTTTACATATGATTTCAGTTTGTTTATGTTTACTTGCTGTTCTTTTTTTTTTGTCTTCATAAATGTTTTTTATCAGATGAAAGGTTTGTAAACGAAACTTGGGAACTTGATTGATATTCGACACATCATTTTAGTTGGTGCTGCTGTGGAAAGTTTCCAAGGGATGTAATTTCGCTGATTTGTTTTTTTTTTTTTTAATCAATTTGGCGGAAGAAAGGCGACAACGTCACTAAGATTCAAGGGACTACTGGGAGTGAAAGAGAATGAAAATATTAAAAAAATAAATGGTTTTAGGCCGAACCTGGCCACCTCCTCCTTAATCCCAATTCTATGGCATCTAGTTTCATATGCCAGAATTCTTACTTTTGGTAAAAACATCGCGCAAATAAGAACTTGCCGGTCTTGAAATAAGCGAATTCAATCACTTTCGAATGAAATGTAATGTTTTTGTTTTAATTTAATATTTTTTCACTCTAGATTCTCTGTAATGTCTTCTAAACTTTGCTTGAGAGTTCGTATATATATATATATATATATATATATATATATATATATATATATATATATATATCATCATCATCATCACCATAAGATACCAGAAGTGTTAAAACAAAATGGCTATTTTTGTAGTTATTTTATAACGTATTTATGTTATAATTTTCGAATAGATAATATATATATATATATATATATATATATATATATATATACGTTCGTACTAATAACGGGTTTTGTTAACGTTATGTTAATTGATTGGGGTCACAGCATTTAATGAAGTTTTTTTTTGTTTTTGGTGGTGACTGGGGATTATGAGAAGGAAGTTTGAAAGAATTGGTTTTCTGAATTATACTAAGTTAAAAACATAATTATTTTATTTTATATATAATTTTTTAATCCCCGGCGCACAGGTATATATACAAGTTTCTGCTGGGTCATCTGTGGGTCGACTCTTCAAATACCTGAAAGCTCATTCTTTGAAATAATTTATTTGGAAGTCAAACCCTGGATTGTTTTCTGTTTTTGTTTTTTTTGTATTTTTTTAACAGGAGTTGGTTGAATCTCATCGCCCGGTCCATAGTTCTCCCTCTTCCCTTGAACAGGAGTAGAGGCTCATCTTTTGTTTCGTGTTTAGGAAGGGGTTCCCGGTTTTCTCAGGCCTTAATAATAGTGCTGCCGTAAATATTTTGTCATATGCGTGGATAGTGGCAATATCTCTTCCTAGTGAGGGTTTCGGTTTGGCAATTTTCTGGTTGCTGTTCCCGACTGATAAGGCTGAACTCTTGCATAGCATCTTCAGAGGCTGCCCTGATTAACAGTTGCATAACAGCGGGGTCCTTGCAGTGCCATGTCACACAGGGAAGGGTGTTCTTGTAAGCACCTCCGGTACCTCGGGGCTACCCACCAGAGCACCTCCGGTGGGCAGCCCCGTGGCTACACTATGTTGCGGTCTGCGCCAGTTCCCTTCCTGCACATGTTACATTAGACGACCGAGTGCTACTACTACCCTAGTCTTTTCCTTACTAAAATAAACAACCAAATATATAAACGTAAACCAGTTCAACAAAAAACACCTAAACACCTTAAACTTCCGTGATCCAACATTCGTGATATTCGCATCAACTTCTTCAGTGTGGAATCGTTCCTTTTCGAAAAATCTCCAGACATCCTAGCTACCTGAAAAACTAATATAAACTTTTCAGTCTCCTCTTATTCTCGATTCCTGGCTACCTTCCTCTCCTTAGAAAGGATTCTAATGTCCACACGCATGACCTGGGAATTTATGTCTGTTAACATCTCCTGCTGGATAGGGAACTCTCTCTTGAATATCCAGATCATTCTTACATGTGTCTTTGTCTCTCTCTACTTAACTCAGTCAGCTATCTCTTCTTTCTCTACCGTTCCCCTTCCTTTCAGGACTGTTGCGTGCTAGATAGTATTTCCGATAATATAGACAAGGCCAACTACCTACACCCATTCGCAAATATATAAGGTAAGATAACTAATCTTGCTTCGGCAGGTCGAACTCTCTGCTTTCGGGTAGAGAGGAACCCAGACGAGGTTATACCGAAGGGCAGAGTTTCGTCTGGGGTGTTAGACAGCTACCCCGGTTCTACGGCGAGTTTTTGCCCGAGCCTACGGGCTCGGTTTGACCCCCATTATAAAACGGCCTTGTGCCACATCCTGCTTCGCGGGGAGGTAAGATAAATAGCCTTGCTTCGGCAATTAGTTGAAGATTCGTCTCCAGCTGTGCTGGTCAACTCTCTGCTTTCGATCAGGGTGGAACCCAGACTAGGCTATGCCGAAGGGCAGAGTCTCCTCTGGGATGGTAGACAACTACACGACCCCGTGTATACGGGTTCTACGGGGTATTTTTCACCGAGTCTATGGGATCGGTTTTGCCCCGCATTAAAAAAAGGCCTTGTGTCACATCCTACCTCGCGGGGAGTTAAAGTAAATATCCTTGCTTCGGGAGTTACTAGCCTGCCACCCGATTCGCTGTCTTTCAGTAGTGTATTCTCTTTTACAATAAACCTCTGTTTCTTTCATCTACGCGCGTGTTGCTGTTCCTTCACTCGAGTACCACCTTTGTCTGTAACCTTTTTAAGCATACAACAATATTTTGAATCCAGTTTGATAAAAAATATTTGAAATTGATTTTAATTCGTTTAATAATGACTTGCCTTAATGAATATATATATTCATTAAGATTTATAGATTTTCTGGATAAACAGACAATTTTAAAAAATATATTTTAGGGATTCATTTATTTTTGCGCAACACTGTAAATGTGCAATCCATTTTAGTTCTAGCTGCAAATGAAAGTTCTTAAGGGATATGAGGAGTTACGATGGAGTAAGGGATAGCGGCTCGGAGAGCCGAGTTCGAATTCCAGTGCTAATACCCTTGGGAAAGGTATGAATCCTCTACTTCTACCCCGGGTTCTATAGCCTTGCATAGCAATTGGTCTACCGCAGAAAGAAATGGTAAACTACTGCGGGGAAAAAAATCTGCCTCGTCAGTCATGTATCTTTCAATACATGATCGCCTAAGCGTGTATCACGCATGGCACATAACTGACTGAAGTGATATGGCTTCTGTTTTTTGGTAAAGTTCTTTGAGATTCTATATCACCATTTCACAAGAGGATGAAGGACAGTCGTCATCTACACGGTTGATTCGCTTGGGTTTATTTTTAATCATTGATCTGAAAAAAAAATCCGTTGTATATAGATGAGAGTTTAGACATTTTAGAATGAGTCGGACGCCATGCATCCACAATCGATGTCTGACGAGGCTAGTTAAGGGTAGCACTAAAGAATTCTTATATAAGTAAATATAGAATGCCAAAGATTATGTGATTTTCAGCTTCGACAAACGTAAATCTCACTTGGCCTTCATTCTTAGTATACTGTATTACGAAACACAATTTGTAGTCTATGTGCTGTGGATGCTGCTCCAAGTCATATATGTTAATATGGTTATGTAATTATGAACGAAAATGCAATCCAAAAAGATTTTTTAATTAATAATAATAATAATGATAATAATTACAGTAGCAGTGATAATTGGATCACTGAGATGCTGTGCAAAAAACATTGAAAAAAAAAAACCCAATAAACCTGCAGATATTAAATTGTGATTTTGATATAGAGCCATTGCAGAAAGTTTGCCTGTTCGGAACAGCGAGGTAACAACATAAAATACTGGATATCGCTTGTCAGTGAAAAGAAAAAAAGATCGATTTATTTTCTTAACTCACGAACGGGGAACTAAAAATAAACCAGCAACCAACATCATATGATAATAATAATAATAATAATAATAATAATAATAATAATAATAGCTAGTTTTAACCCGTGAAAATTTCTGATGAATCTTAATTCTTGAGTTCATAATTGAATAACCTCACGGTGAGTTCTATGACAATAAAAAATATCCGTAGAAATTCCCCTATCGCATTTGTTAAATATTTATGACGATATATATAACAATCTGAATACTGGTCGTCATTTTACGAACAAATGAAAAGGTCTGAACTTGACTACATTTTTTTCCATTTCACTGAAATGGACGTTAAACACTTCTATCTTCTCTTCTTTCTTTCTTTTTTTCAGTGAAACCAAGTAGCGTCTCTGATATGTTTTTGTCTTCTCACGTGATGAAAAACGGAATAGTCCATTATTTATTAGGTATTGACAGAGCGTAACGGTCGTACGAACTAACGAAATTAGGGACGAACGCAATCATTATAAGATAATAATTAATATTATGAGTCTTGCTATTATTATTAATAATAATAATAATAAATTTTAAATCGTGAAAATGTCACGCTTTTCATATTCGAATTTTCCGATGAATCTTAATTCTTCAGTTAATGATTGAGTAAGCTGATGGCGAGTTTTACAACTATAAAATATCCGTAGAAATTCCCCTATCGCATCATTAAATATTTGAGCTTAACAACTTTAATAAAATATTGCCGTAACATCATAAATATAAATGCTGATTGTTATTATAAGAAGTAAGGGGGTACAAATGAAAATATTTGAAATTGACAATTTTTCCATTTCCCTGAAACAGATGTTAAACAATTCCATCTTTCTTTCTTTCTATGACAATAAAAATATCCGTAGAAATTCCCCTGTGGCATCCTTGAATAATTGAGCTGAATAAATTTAAGAAAATATTGCAGTAGCACTCATCAATATGAATGCCGGTCGTTATTTTAAGAAGTAAGGGGGTACAAATGAAAATATTTGAAATTGACAACCTTTTCCGTTTCACTGAAACAGACATTAAACATTTCTATCTTCCCTTCTTTCTTTCATTCATTTTCTCAATGAAGCCAAGTAGTGACTTTTTCCGTTTTTCCACGTGTTCAAAACGGAATAGTGCATTATTTATGAGGTATTGGCAGTGCGTAACTGTCGTGCGTGCAATAATAATAATAGTGATAATAATGAACATAAACAATATAGTATTAGCTATCGACCAAATTCCATCCTTTGTCTGTTTAAAAAGCCTAATTTTCAAACGCCTTTTATGGAAATGTAAACGACGTGTATAGTAGAAAAGCGAGAAATTTTGCCTGCCATAAATGGTAATTTCTTTTTTCTACGCATGTTTATTTAAACGTATCTACTGTATAATTAAAATCATAATTTTAAAATGTCCTTTTGGGTGGGGTAGCCTCTATTTCTATTGTGATTTAATCTCATCAGCCTGTTGAAAAAAGATTTAGGAAGTGGGACGGTCATTCGAACTTATTCAGGGAACGGCACAGTGACGTCAGCAAATTTAAGAGGAAGTTTTTTATTTCCTTTATTATTAAATAAAGCGAATACTTCTTCTTTTTTTTTATGGGAAATGGAATTAAGGAATTCATTGCTTATAAAATATGGTATAGATAAAAGTAAGGTAACTTGGCCCGGTTTACACTCCTCCTTAGTCTTTTAAACCTGAGCGGTAGTTTATCCCTTGTTTCCTGCTTATGATTGGTTTCTGGATCCTTCCAAAGTCTGCTTCCACGCTCTACTTGTAACATCTCTGACATAATTCTGAGATTTCATTCACTAATTATTTTATTTTATGTTTTTTCTCCTAATCCCCTCCATCGCCCGGTTCACACTCCTCCCCTGTTTTTGAATAAGAGTAAAGGTTTATTCCTTGTTTCTTGTTTAGGAGTGGGTTTCCGGTTCCTTATTAAGTCTACTTGCACATTACACGTCTAACATTTCCGACTGACTCTGAAATTTTATTTACTAATTAAAACTTGGGCTCTAGTGTTAGTTGTTATTTTCCCTGTATACCCCCCCAAAAAATAAAACTTCCAAGTCATCATTGCTTAGTTTATTCGGACCTAGGCTTGTCATGGTTCGTCTAAACTTAAACAAGCCTAGGAGTAGCATGGCTGACTACAGGAAATTCGACGCACCTTTGCTTGATGGGAAGGATTTTCAGGACCAGCTTTTACTAACTCTAATGCAGGAATTGACGGGATCTGTGGTTGGGAATAAGTGGTGAGATCACCTTACGGCTCATCTTAGGTCGTGTGTTACTGATTATAGTAAGCGGCTCAACAGAGTTAGATGAGTAGAGCAAACGGCACAAGAATCTAGAGGAGAAGTGGCTATAAAATCGGGAGATAGTGGGGAAATAGCTGCAGCTAGGGCAGAGTTGGCCTCCACGCTTATCAAACAGGATCCAGCTCTCGCAGTCAGGACCAGGTTAAAAAGGATGTGTTCCGAGGCAACAAATATGACCGCTGAATTTCAGGCTGAAGAAATTCGGAGTATCGTAGATCGATATATCGCTAGCGTCGCATTGCCGGATGGACGTACCTTGATTACAAACAATGGCATATGTGAGGCTTTCCGATCTTATTTTCAGGATCTAAAGCCCGAATCATTTCGACACCTATTTGGCTGACTTTCCTAGCCTCGAGGCGACTAAAGCAGTTGGGTGCGAGGGTCCGATAACAGAGGACGAAATCTGGGATGCGTTGAAGCATGTCGGTTGAGACAAACCCTATGAGGTGTACTTGAGACATTCTCACGTTTATATCCCTCTGCTGGCACTGGCCTTTAAACAATGAATGAAGTGTGATCAAGTGGCTTTTCAAGGATAAACACAGAGGGGATGGGATTAATCATTTCTGGCCCTTAACTATGTTGAATACAGAGTTAAAGATTTTGACCAAGGTCCTAGCTGTCCTAGACGAGGCTGTCCTGCCTAGTCTGATTAGCCCCGTGCAGACTTGCACTGTGAAGGGTCCGAATATTCAGGACAGTTTTTTTTTTATCTGGTGGACTTGATCGCAGAACAGTGAGCCGTACTGATCAATTTAGATTAGTTCAAAGCATTTGATATGGTTGACCATCCCTTTTTTCGAGGCTGGCCTCCAGTCGGCCGGTTTCGGGCCGAACCTTTGATCCTGGATCCATCTAATGTCAAGGTCCCTCGGTGCGATGGCGGAAGTAATTGGCGTAAGATCGAAACCTTTCATGTTGTCCATATCTATTCGTGCTGGTTGCCCATTTTCACCGATGCTGCACGTTTATGCATAGGATCGCTTCCTTCGCACGTTAAAGGCGAATCCGGTCCTACATGGAGTTACCCTCCCTGGTGCGACTACCCCGGCCATGTATTACACCTATGCCGACGATGTGATATGCAACGCCGAGATTGACGAAGTCGGAAAGGAAATCAACAGGTATGAGACGGTAACAGGAGCCAAAATCAATCACAACAAGTCTTCTTGGATTGCGGCTGGGTGCGTGGAGAGGAGTCTCTCTTTCCGGACCGTCCACTTGGATGGAGGAGCTTCTTAAGGTGCTCGGCGTCTGGTTTGGTCCCGACTTCCATTTGCAGAAAAATAGATTCGCGGTACGATAAAAAGACCAAAGCGGTAGTTATTCTGCGGTTTCCGATGAGGTTTTCTTTCAGGGGGTTGGGCAGAAGTTTGTGCCTCGCACATCTACCCCCATCCATCTTTACCGGCTCTTGGTACTTTCTCTCCCGTACGCCGAGCTAGTTTTATTGGTTCGAGTCTTGTTTGCCCTTTGAGGGACCTTTGAGGAGTGACTGACGTTGAGATTCGTCAACAGACATTTGGGCTCAAGTTCCTGAATCGAATGTGGGTGCAAAATGAGAGTAACGACCTCTACTAAAAGGAAGACGCTAAGAAAGCATTTGAAAATCGGGCATGATGGCGACGAGGAGGAGGCCAGTCGTACTCCCCGAACCGCTGCTCCATCTATCGCAAATGTCGACTTGCTCTGAAGGACGCCACACGGGTCTCCTAAGGCCTTATATCATGTGTCAGTGCGGGTGTTCGCAAGAGATAATCTATCAGATGAGCTCGGTTTAATGAACAATAAGGATTTTCGCTTTTTTTTGGTCTTTGGCGTCCGGGTGGCAGTGTCTCAATAACGACGAGGCATCAATCACCTGGCTGGTGTTACGGAAGTCTCTCTGAGTCGGCAAAAAGCTCTGTGCAGCGGGCCTGGCAGTTACCTCAAAGTGCGTTCGTTGGAGTGGGGAGGTTTACTTCCTGGAGCACATCCTTTTTTTACTGTAGTGTCTTTGCGGCCGTTTTGCGAATTCATTGAATGTGACTTGGGTCGCGTCCTGGACGGAAAAATGCCGTCTGTAGCAATGTGAAGAGGAATAAACACTATGTATTCTTTTTGTTTACTTGACATTATGAGAGTCGTGATTTGGATGATGCAACAGGGAAGAAGTTTTCCTCTTCTCAACTGATTTTGTTCTTTAAATACCATTAAGACGGAGAGATGCGACTCTCTTCTGCAAAATTCGGCGAAAGGTGATCGAATGTTTCAAATTTGGTTCGCTTGACAGAGGCTAATTTACAGTGGCATTTGGAGGTGACCTTGGATTGAGTATATTGGTCGATTGATTTAAACTTTGTTCAACCTAGGCAAGCTTAAGTCGTTTTGGTTCAAGCCGCTGAATTTAACTTAACTAAGCTATGGATGGTCATCGACCTCTTTATTTTTGCCATCATTTTTATCTTTGCTTTATTTCCCTTCCTTTTCACAATTAAGTGGCAGGAATTGCAGTTCTCTGATAACTGTGGGATGTCTTTCGTTTCGGAAGTGAGTATTTTCGTGCCTAAATGTGTGAGTGCGAATTTGAGAGATTGTCGAATAGGCGCATGAAAATCATTTTATTAATCGAGCACTATTTTTTCGTCCACTTCACTATTATCACTGCCACATTTCGACTGTAGCGTTCCTCTTACTAAAACTAGTTTTGTTTAGTTGTTCATATATATTTTTACATCATGAACATTGGGGACTTATTTTTATCCACCCAGTCCTCCACAAAGACTGTACATATGGAATTAGGTAGGAATTCTGAGAATAAATATGATACTTTGATGTCTGTCTATGGTGGCTGTCTCTCGCAGCGTTGTGTATATGAAATGTTTTGGTGAAAGGAACAATGTACGAACGGATGGGTCAGTGTCTGAGGCTGGCTATTGAGGCTAGAAGAAAACCGGATGTGGATGCGTGGAGCCACCAACTCAGAGACGCATTTTGTCATTTGACATTTTCGTCGTCTAACTGTTTACTTTGGAGTCCATCAAATGTAGGAGGTACGAGAAAAGTCAAATTAGCGTCTACTGGTGTTGCATTGCAGCTCAGAATAGACATCAGGTTCGTTGACAGGGCGCAGTTTCTTTGCGCTTGTGGCTTAAAAATTACCCTTTGGCCATTCGTTACCCACGAATGAAGGTCACAGCAATTTCTAGTAGTAAACCAGATTTTATTCTTAGGTAGTAACTTACTGCTATAAGCGAGCGAAGTTGGGATAAGGCGTGAGGGGGGAAGTTGCACAGTTCAGCGGCCATTGTCCCTGTCCGTCCTGCGAGGCCCACTTCTTTCCTTCTGTTTTCCTTTTCGCGAAATGGTCAGATTTAGAGACAACAGTTTTCTTTGTCTTGTCATCTTCGTCTAAAAAAAAAGTAATCAATCTTCCTTCCGTCACTTTCTCGCTTGCTCTTGTACTTTGAAGCTGACTTCAATTATTGATAGCCATGAGTGAAAAGTAAATGTCCTCTATCAAGTTGTGCAACAGGTTACGTTGTTTTAAGGTTAACACAACCTACGCTTGACTCATATTGCTACACCGGACAATCGAAAGTTGTTATTAAAGAAAATGCAAATTTGAGTGAGGACCAACGAAAGTTGTTTGAAAACTGAGAGGAACAATGGAATATTTATGTTCAGATTATTCCCAGGTAAAAATGAAAACAAAGGCGATCTGAATGAGATAAGTGAAATTAAATATCTAGATACATCGTGGGTCATATATTAAATTTGAAGCTGAGAGTCTTTGTATCTTTAATGTTTTGAACAAACTTTAACCGGAGTTTGTTGTATTTTCTCCTCCCTTGTAACTGTTATATCGTTTCTTACGTCTGGTTGTAAAGAAAGAAAGAAACACGAGATGAAAGAAAGGTGTGCTCAGAAAGATGACAAAGCCTTTTCTTAGAAATTCAAAATAAAAAAAAGCTTGTCCTACTTGTAAATATCTTGTACGTGACTGAAATACTTTTCAAAACCCAAATGAAATCATATATGACAAACGGATATTTGTTTACTTGCCACGCTTACTTTAAATAAGATAATTCCTTACATTTTGTTTTATCAAGCGTGTCTTCGTTAATCTGAAAGTTCGGACAGAACTTTACGTTTTAGACAGTTTTAAGTATAACAATTTATCCATGTGGAAAGTGTCTTAAAACAACACAGAAAGGGCGACACTGAAATCCGAAGGCACATTAGCATATCGAAAAAATGCCTCCCAAAGTCTAAGCAAATATTAAGAAACTGGAAAATCGGAAGCAACATTTGCTTCTACAGAAAGATGTTGAGACTACTATGGACGGAACATGTTAGCAACGACGAATTTTTAGAGAAAATGGAAACGAAAAGAAACACTTATGCTTAACATCAGGAAGAGGCAGTTAAAATTTCTAAGATACATAATGAGGAAAGAGGGCTTAGAAAATCTGATACTCGCAGGGAAATGGGAACAGAAGAAAACAGCTCATAATCTAACTAATGATCTTGAGTAAATGGATAGCACAACAGCATTTAGGAACGATAACAAAAATAGAAAATTCATGAAGAGCTATAAAGAATGGGAAAATGTGGAGAGCCATGATTGCCAACGTCCTGAAGAAACGGGACGTATGCAAGAAGAGAAGTATGGCCTGGAAGATCGTGACGTGGTTGACGGCGTGCTCGTATCGCAAGCTGTTAAAATTTATCACGATCATATTCTAATTATATAAAATTGTGACTTTGTACCCCAGATTGCCATGGAATGTCACTAAACGAGGTTTATTTTTAAACATAATCCCCTACCTGCGGTCCACACTTTTCTTCTATCGGTGCTTCAGTGTTTTGATGCCATTGGTGGAGAAGATCTCATTCTGTTGGCTAAAAAAAAGTAAAAAAAAATCATGAAATAAGACGTCATTAAAATTGCGATACTGGTTCCTAGCCAAGTGTTTTTTATGTTGGAGAACAGATGATAATCAGATGGGAGCAAATCAGGGGAATACAGTGGGTGATCAAACACTTCAAAGCCACGTTCACGCACAGCAACCACTTAAACGAAGAATGCGCTCGGGATCATTGTCCTGATTTTAACAAAACACCTTTCGTCAGTTTTTTTTTTGGGGGGGTCTTTAGATAGACTTTCGTAACAGTCTCAGCAAGTTGGCATAGTACTCTCCATTGATGTTGTAGCCCTTTTGAAGGTCATCACATTCCCTGCAGATGAAACGACCTTGTCCTTCTTTAGAACAAGTGAGGAGGGGTGCTTCCACTGCATAGATTGTCTCTTTGTTGCTGACTTAAATTGATGAACCGATCACTCATCCTGGGTTAGAAAAAGTTTAAGAAAACCCATTGGATCTGCTTCAGACAAAGTCAGATTTGAATGTAATCAGCCTGGGACGCTTTTGATCAGGTGTCAGAAGACGTTGCACCCACCGAGCATAAACCTTCATCATGCCAAGGTCATTGTGCAAAATATTCTCAAGTCTTTTACTGAATTTGCATTAGTGATTTGATTTATAGTCAGTCGGTTCTCATCCATCACAATGTGGTAAACAGTTGATAAAGATGGAACGTTATCCCTAATGTAGCAACCATGTCAGAATGAGTGTCCTTGGGGACGAAACTTTTTTCTGCAGGTACTTGATAACACCACGTTGCCAAAATTTTGTCCATTTTCAAGAGAAGTCGATGCTAGTTACTTTGAACACTCAGATGTCAGTTTACTTGGGTATAAGCAATGGAGTTATTAATAAGAGTTGAAATTAATGCGTGCAAGATTTCACAGCTCTAGTACCATTCCTTCATAGTCAGCCTACAAACATTTCAGCCTTCAATCGTTGAGGCCAGAACGTTTTGTCAGTGAGAAAGGATTTCTAGGGAATAAAGTAATCCATCAATGACAAGGCTGCG
Source organism: Acanthosepion pharaonis (assembly GCA_903632075.3). Lineage (NCBI taxonomy): Eukaryota > Metazoa > Mollusca > Cephalopoda > Sepiida > Sepiidae > Acanthosepion > Acanthosepion pharaonis. The sequence continues at coordinate 2,808,881 of CAHIKZ030001202.1, forward strand.
TAATCGCTTTTTAAATCTGTCAAGGCTGGAAAGAAAGTATCAAAAAATAAAAATCCATTAATATTTTGCACACACACACACACACACACACACACACATATATATATATATATATATATATATATATATATATATATATATACAACGAAATCCCAAATTACCTCATATGGAAGGGGTATAGATATATTTCAATCAACGAGTGGTACGCTAATCTTATTCAGCCCCAGTGTATTCGTGTCGGAATAAGAAATTTAAAGTAAAATTTTCTAATTAAATTTCTAATTGCAACATGAATACAGTCTATACAGCGAGGTTGAATGAGACTAACGTACCACTCGTTGGTCGAAATATATCTATACCCCCTCCCATATGAGGTAATTTTGGATTTTGTTGTATAACATATATGCTCTGTTATAATAAATACATTGAGCGCATTTTGTGGATCAGTTTTACTATTTAATATTACTAGGATTCACTTGAACATATATATATATATATATATATATATATATATATGTGTGTGTGTGTGTGTGTGTGTGTGTGTAATTTAGAATATAGTGAACCATCAGCCGCCATTCTCGAAGGGGGGAGAATCCATCCATCCACACGCATATATTTATATATAGGGCATATGGGAATTCATGAAAAATGATGGTACCTTTCTGTAGGTGAAACAGCTGAAGCAGCAACCCTTTACGTCACTCCATACCCGCTTCCCTTTACATTTCGAGCGTCTCGTGATGGTTGTCAGGGGTGGCATATATACATTACGAAATTCGCTCTGAGATATTCTCAGAAAAATATGTCAGCAGGGATTGCGTTATCTTTGGCCAGAAACTGAAACATTTATTTTAGAAACAGTTGCCAGCTGGTCTCTAAATGAACTCATTCAAACCCTCAAATTAGCTCCTCCTGATATATATATATATATATATATATATATATATATATATTCATATATATACATACATATACGTTCGTATATATATATATTATATATGTATATATACATATATATATATATATATATATATATATATATATATATATATATATATATATATATATATATATATATATAGACATATTTGTATATATACATACATACATATATATATATATTATATATATATATATATATATATATATATATATAGATATATATATATATATATATATATATATATATACATACATATATATAAATACGTACTTATATGTATATATACATATATATATACACATATATACAAGTCATCGTAGCCGAGGGCTTGATCGTGTTGGCCTTGTTCAAATTGTTGATCACGCAAGATAACACGCTCTTTCTCAGAAACTGTAACTAAGGTCTGCTTAGCATTGTTGCAGTATATACTGTGGCTGTTGAACAAACACAAATCCCTGAACCAGCGTCTGCAATAGGGATTGGCTAGCCGTCCTAGGAGACAGGTATCCTCGAATACGAGCGGCCAGTTATGGACGAGTGACCAGCTATGCTATGCTAATATATATATATATATATATATATATATATATATATATATATATATATATATATATATATATATATATATATATATATATATATATATATATATACTTCATTAAATAATGGCTGAAAAGATATTCCTGGTAAGTTTTTCTTTTTTAAATATTTTTAAATTTTAGCAGGTTTGTATTGATAGATCAATTACGATTGAGTAGTGAGTTCGATTCTCACTGGGTGTTCTACACTTACAGTCATATCTAAATTACGCTTAGTATATATATATATATATATATATATATATATATATATATATATATGTATATGTGTGTGTGTATGTGTGCGCGCGCGCATGGGTGAAGAAGCATTCAATTAATCTATCTTTTAATAGCGATTATTGATAAGAATAACCTTTTTTATCGTAACTGCTGAATTTCAATAGAGCAGTCCTCAAAAGCATATAAAATGCCACAGTTATAAGGAGTTTCGCGGGTTTGTAAAACATCTGGATAGTTTTAGTTGGGTTTATTAGTCTAGATTGTGTACTGCTAGCAAACTTCGGTTTTTGGTCCATAAATAAAATGTAGGCACCCCACTCTCTCTGCAATATTTAACTTATTAGCTATTTCGGTGGTCATTGTATCGATCTCGGATATCCTACTGTTGTGTCTATCTAATTTGTATGTTTCTGTTATTTTTCCCGTGAGGGGGTTACATTTATGATATTTTAACTTTATCGGCTCTTACCAAAATCTGGAATTTCTAATAGTCTTTATGTCCTTGTTCTTTTTTGAATTGGTTGGATTGTTTTAAAACTGAAGCAGGTCTAATCTCAAAAAATATAATTAGAAAAATAACCGATACACTAGTAATCCCAACTGGTACCAACCTTTAGGAGGATTCGTCAGATACTATCAAATGGTCCGTCAATATAAGTAATAAGGATAAAGCGACGTTCGTTAAGTTTGATATAATATATTTCTATTCGTCTATTTCCAGGGACCTCCTAATAGTATTAACTTTGCAAAAAACTATATGGAGATAACAGATAATGAAACTAATATCATTTTAAAGGCTAGAAAATCACTAAATAATTCCACCTGGACTACGTGCCACAATGACGAATTCGATGTCCCCAAGGGAGCATATTACTCAGACAAGGTTACTGATTTAGATTTGCTTAGTAGAATCGTAAAACCGGAATTAGTCGGACTATATAGAGATGATAGATTATCATCTTCCCCTAAAGCAATGGTCCGCTAACAGCGAATTTACAAAAGAAAATTATTAGGGCCTTTGAATTTCTATGTTATAAGACTGAGATTTTTTCTAAACTTAAAATAGTTGATTACCAAGACATCACCCTTAATCTTGATGATAAAACCTTTAAATCCTACCATAAAGAAAAAAAAACTACATTGTTAGTTCCAATAATAAACTACATTTATGTTAGTTCCAATCACCCCAATGCAATCCTCACAACCGTTTGCACCAAAGTTAGTAAATTATCGTCCAACGAAAAAAAAACTTTAATAAAAACAAAGAACCATATGAAAAGGCTCTCCAAAAAAGTGGTTTCAAAAATAATATTTCTTATTTAACTCCTAGAGGTAGTACCGAAACACTGAAAGTGCGATGTAGGTGTAGAAAAAGAATAATTATTTGGTTCAAAGCTTCTGCAAACTGTCAAGTGTTGATATTGGACAATACTTCGTAAAACCAATAACTAAACATTTCTATAAAAACAATCCTCTAAATAAGATATTCAACATGAAGTCGTTAAAAATTAGCTACTCCTGCACTAATAATATGTACCAAATTATTAATTCTCATAATAATTACATCTTAAATAAATTCTATGGGCAAAAAACTAAATCCAGCATGCTCCCCACCCCCGTAATTTGTAGAAATAGAGAAAACTGCCCAGTCGAGGGAAAATACAGATGTACAAGAGTAATGTACAAAGCAACCATCAACCCTAAAGAAAATAAGACAAATTTACATTGGTAACATTGAAAGAGAGAATTTATACACACAGACACTTATTTACCAATTTAAAATTTAAAACGCCAAACAGCTCTTTCAAAGAAATTTTGGGAATTGAAGAAAATGATCTGAATCCCCAGATAAATTGAAAAAAAAAATAGGTTTCGCGAACACCTCTAATAGTTTTAGAGATAGATGCAAGTTATGCTTAGAGGAGAAAATAAGAATAATAAAATACACTATTCAATGCGAACTATTAAATCAATGGAAAGAGCTAATTATGAAATGTAGGCATAGAAGCAGATTCAAACTTATATAAAAATATAGACCTTAACTTATTATTTACTAACTTTCCTCCACCGCCAAAGATACAGTCCCCAAACTGATGCAACCCCCTTTGATTAAATTTTAATTTAATACGTTCCTCTTACAGATATCCGGATGCAGCTTAGTATTCCTAATATTTAAATCAATCCCGAATGGGGGAATTTAATGGCACATATGTATATATTCACATATATACATATGTATATATGTGTGGGTATACATGTGCGTATGGATACATATTTGTAGATGTATCGTTGTTGGCATAGAGTTGCATCCCGTAGCAAGAACTGAAATCCATTAATATACAACTAAAGGCTAGGGCCATAAATAAACTCCAACCTCAGACCACTTTTTCCTAAAGAGATACCTTACGATTTTCCCTTGTCACCAATATAAGTTCCTTATAAAAAACAAGGCGTCCCTTCGAATAGGACTACTATTTAACTTCAAAGTCACAAGTCCAGACAAACATTCAAAAAGGCATTCAGGGCCGATGAAGATTGGCATTGTTATACCGATCTGAAATAGACTATACCCATATGAGGTAATTTCGGATTTTTGCTGCTTGACTGACGCCAATTCAGTCGGGTTTCGATCCTAGCTAGAGGCAACCGGACGTCTAGACACACTGATGAGCTGTGATACAGCGAAACAATCTGTCTGTGGATGTCTATATATATATATATATATATGTGTGTGTGTGTGTGTGTGTGTGTGTGTGTGTGTATTTTGGCAGAAACACCTATTTTATACAAGATTCATTAAAAATTATTAACGAGGTACTGCGATTTAGCTTTTTTTTTATTTAATTTTTCTTGTGTTCTTAAAATTTTCTTCTTTTCTGAACGTTTGGACAATTTCTATATTCAGTTCAGAAAAGAAAAGAATTATAAGAACACAAGAATAATTAAATAAGAAACTTAACCGCATTCCTCGTTAATAATTTTTAATGGAACTTGTATAAAATAGGGATTTCTGCCCAAATATATGCTCTTTGTGTGTGTGTGTGTGCGTGCGTGCGTGTGTGTGTGTGTGTGTGTGTGTGTGTGTGTGTGTGTGTGTGTGTGTTTGTGTGTGTGTACAATGTATCGTGCGAAAATCTTCGGTCACTTTAAAATATTGGAAATATAGTTACCAGCTTAAAAGCCAATGTTTCACTTTGCTTCTTCTACAGATGCAACATTGGCCCCACTAGAGTTATTTCCATATCTAATTATCATATTTTATGCTAACGGTTTTGAATGAGAGCGCTGGGTACGATGCAATCTCCCAAAATAACTCAGCAAAACTTATATATTTGTGTGTGTGCCCGCTCACCAGTATTTGTGTCGCGTATTCTTTTATGTATAATATGTTCATGTCCGTAGATGCATGCGAAACTGAAGGGAGGTTCATGTTCATGCCTTTCCGTCCTGATTTCAGAACACATATTTTGAGGATATTAACATAGCCAGGTCAAATCATGGTCAAGTAAAAAAAACAAAAAACACAAAAAAAACACAAAAAAAAAAAACAAAACCAAGAAAAAACCAGGCAGTACCAAATCAATGTACTAATAGTAAGTTTAAGTGATTCACCACGAGTTTCGTTAAAAATTCTGAACATTTTTTTGTTTGTGCTTTAATTTCATTCAAGTCCAATTCGGCCTTGATTCAAACTGAAAATGATATTTCCATCTTTCAGAAAAAAACAATCAGCTGCCAAATGATTTTCCCATTTGATGGTAAACAGTGAGATTAAGTTGAACCCCGTGTTTCGATCAGGCACGAAAACATTCGGTGGTTTTTCACATCCAAGACATAAATTTTAGCCATTTTCAGTTTAAATGTGCGCACTTCACTTTCAGGATTAGGAGGAAAAGAAGTTTATATATATATATATATATATATATATATATATATATATATATATATATATATATGTGTGTGTGTGTGTGTGTGTGTGTGTGTGTGTGTGTGTGTGTTGTTTAATTTGTTCATAAACAAATCCTTGGCTATGAAAATTATTATATAATGAACTTTTTTCAAATATCCTGCGGAAAGGTATTTTTTCACTTTTTTAAACGTTTATCTATCTATCTATCTATCTATCTATCTATCTACATCTACATTATCTAACTATCTATCTGTTTCTCTCAGCATATTCCTATCTATCTATCTATTTTTAATCGGTATCACCCTAAGCAAGGCAGTACAGTCCCTAGCACACAAAGGATTACAGTGTGTGGAGGAGTTATGAAGAGAAACATTAGTAATGGGTAGAAAGAGAAGGAGGAAAGTAGATAGTGATTGACATTGCATTTAATTTTTTGCAGCTATATTTATCTATCTGTCTATCGACCAACCCATAATAGATCCCTGACCAGTATATAAAAATAGTCGACAAAAAAGACAACGCACATGGCCTGACGATTGAATTTAAGCATGAAACAGACTGTCGCCACTGGGTGTTGACTTCATTGTCCACCTTTGTTGAAGAGTTGTACCATATTATCCATTAAAATCTTAATGCCATATACACACGCAATCTTAATGCACACACACAAATATTTAATTTTTCACTCTATTAAAGATATAGAAATGAGCCGGGCGTATGTTTCGTCTAATATATTTGCGTTCTAAATCTTATTTTCGAATTTTCGGGGAAAGGTGCTGACTAGACATACACAGTAATAAATCTTAATTAATCTAGCAGATTTTTCTATCAGATATGACTTTATTATATTTCTTTATATTGATAAATTAGGAAAAATATCGTTTTTCATTAAAAATGAAGAGAGAAACAAATATTGCCAATATATCAAATACCATTTGTAAACAATTGTTATCAGCACCTGCCTTCCTCTTGTATATGCCGTGTCCCTTCAGGACGTTGGCGGTCAAGGCTCTCTACAATTTGTTCTTTGTAGCTCTTAATGAATACTTCATAATTTTTGTTTTATTATCTACTGAGCTAAGTGTATTCGCAATCTAGCTGTTTGAAATAAGAGGGTGTTATCGTTGAGTAAAAATTTCTGAAAACTTGTAGTAGTAGTTGTAGTGATCGAACTCACACACTTTGGGTCCTGCCACTGGATCTAACCAATGCCTTTATCCACTGTGCCATGTGTCCTTGAGGACACATGGTACAGTGGATAAAGGCGTTAAATTAAACGTGGATAAAGGCGTTCAATACCTGGTTCAGGCGATGGAGAATTTGGAAGGGGGAATTAACAGGAGATAACTGACATCCATTAGACAAGCACGTGGAACCAGAACAGTCTAACCCAGTGAGCGAAATAAAGGGTTCAGTTCGACATTCCAACCACCTGAAGAAGGCCGAAACGTTGTGATAAACATGGCGACAAAGATGAGGACAATAGTCCGAATAATATAAATAGGGAACATAAGTGGTCGTTGAAGAATTCTCTTATAATAATCCTTACATTTTCTTTCCTTTCTCTTATTCTTTATTTGTTGTTTCTTTTTTCTCTCATTCCATTTTTTTTATCTATTAAAAGAATTATGACTTTACATTTCGAATTTCTTTTCGATACATTGTCCGTGTTAGTATTGGTCCCTGAGTAGAAAATCCTATTTTTTTGTGTAAGTGAACCGCATTCGATGTTTGAATTTTGCTGAAAAATAAAATCTGTAACAATATATATGGTGCTTTTAAACTAAATTTCGAGAGTCTATGACAAGAAGGATTTTGCTTAAAGGTACTTTTCAGCCTTGTTCGATCGGCAAATGCCCTTCGTGGCACACACAGACATACATACATAAATACACACACATATAATTTTAGGATATGCTATATTTGTAGGTTAAAGTGCTAAATATCAGAGAGAGAACGTATATAAATATAAAAATGGATATTGAAGTCAACACCAAGAGGCGACAGTCTGTTTCATGCTAAATGCAATCGTGAAGCCTGACGTTTGCATTTAGCATGCATCTCAGGTGTTTACTTCAATGTCCATATATATATATATATATATATATATATATATATATATATATATATATATAGGAAAAAGTTATAATTGATAATTGTTCTATCGAGAAAAAAATGTATATTTATAGATGATTTTTCATAATTTTTTTGCTACACGTGTTTCCGGTCACATGACCTTCTTCATGCAAATTAAAGGAATAAATTTTTAAAGGAATAAAATTTCCTTTAATATTTTATTGTTCATAGTAAGCCTTGATCTCATTTTTATGACTTTTGGCAAGGTAGATGATACCCCCACATCCACCCCGAGAATGCCAAGTCTATTCTGTGTATCGTGTGTGAGTGTGCGTGTCCTCCGCCCTCTCTAGTTTGTACATGAATCAGTATCCACACATATGTACACAAATATACATACACACATAATTTTATTCCTTTAAAAATTGATTCCTTTAATTTGCTTGAAGAAGGACACGAGACCGGGAACCCGTGTAGCAGAAATAGAAATATCAATCCACATTATGACTAAAAAACGTTTGCGGATTCTCCCTTCCTTTTTCTCTCTTTTTTATATATATATATATATATATATATATATATATATATATATATATATATATATATATATATATATATATATATGTATATATAATTCTTAAAAAGATTTTCGACTATAACTCCCGTAACGTTCTGTTGAGAATTTTGTTCTTCTTGGACCTGATTTAAGAAAAAATGTTCAAATGAGATCCTAATGGTAATGGTAGCAAGATTTATTTATTTATATTTTTTTTTGGTAACCGACTAAATATATCTCTTCGGAAAATGTACTACGCGCGTCTTCCAACGCGGCAAATGGGATTAATTTCTTCACCAATGATTCAGTCATCAAACTTTAAAAATGAGGGAAGTATCTTCGAAAAAGGTGACGAAAACCCGAGTTCACTTGCACGATCGTCAATATCGTTCGGTTTTCATCAAGAGGTGTACGCACGCTATTTTCGGAGCGAAACATTCAGCCAGAAAAATGTCGGTTTTATACTGAGACGCCCTCTAGAATCGTCAAAAAGAATTAAAAAAGAACGTAGCGTGGGTGTGTGCGCCGACGAACATCGAAAAACAAATGTTCCGAGTTGCTGAGCTATGAAATCATTGCGCCCAATTTGGCTGAATCTTTTACCAAAATGTCGGCCATTCACCCACGTTAATTACAACAACGCCACCTAGCGGCAAGCGAGAAACGGGGAAATAGAAAGAAAAGATACACGGATATGAAAAAGCTAGTGAATATATAAATAAACAAAAAAGAATTAGATTTTTTTTTCCACAGAATAATATATACGGTCGAGAACAAAAAAAAAAAAACAAAAAAAAAAACACTGAGTAGAATTTTCAAAAAGGGTAGCAAAGATAGATTGACAGCTCGAGGAAGATACACAGAACGGTTGGCATTGTGGGGTTGCTTTCTGGTTATTTGGAGTCTATAGGAATCAACGATTTAATACGATGTCTAAATTTACGGGATCAGGAGTTATCATTAATTACCTTTTTTGCGTGAGCTAATGTTTTCAACTTCGGCCTTATCTTCAGCCTTCTTCAAGGAAGTTTGAATTGAAGTAGTTATTTAATCTCGAAGGATACGGTTAGGTATAAAAATAAGACGAGATATCAATAGACATAGACAGTGAAAGGAGAACAATAAGTAATAGGGACCAAAAGAGAATAGCTAACTAATCAGTTTGGATGAATTGAATGGGAGAGGGAGGTGGGGGAAAACGCTACTAAAGTAATAAAGGAGAAGAATTTCTGAGACGAGAAGTTATCATTATTGACACTCGGACTAATGTCTTCACCTTTGCAATTATCTTCTGACTTCTTTCAAACTGTAAACTTTAATCTACGAGAGTAGAGTTAGGCTTGAGATCAAGACGAGATATCCGTAGACATGGAGTGTTATCGAGTAGAAACTGTCCAGAAAAGACAGAGGTTATCTATGAGCAACCTGTTTGAAGAGCCAGGGTGATGTTATCATTATTGACACTCGGACTAATGTCAACATCATTGGTGTTGTTATCACAGCATTTCCCTTCCTCACTGCCGACCTCAGTCTGGTTCAAAATGTCAGATTATGCGCTTTCTCCTCGAAACTGTAACTAACCCTAACCCTAAACCGTAACCAAGGCCTGAGATGTATTGTTGCAGTATAAACCACATCTGGGGTCGGTTGATATTGAACTAATATAGACGTGCCTAAGCAAGCGTCTTCAACACAGATAGAGTAGCAAACAGCTGTGCTCGGAAATGAGTAGACATTTATTATTATTATTATTATTTTTGTTGTTGTTGTTGTCGTTTGTGTGTTATGTTTCCTATTTGTATCCTGTAGAGCAGTGTCCAAACTACAGAAGAATTGTGACTTAATTGATAGCAATTTTCTTAGAATATCGGATCTTTATAGTAAGGCGATCATCTGAACAACTTGTATGTTGATGTTACCTGGGACACTATTAGTAAAATTGTCCATTCCTTTTCTGACGAGGCCCAGTGCTCCGATTATTATTGGTACAGTCTCAGTCTTCATTCCCCATATCCTGTTCATCTCGATCTCCAAGTCCTTGTATTTGGACAATTTCTCGATAATTTTCATGGAGGTGTTCCTTTCATGTCAATAAGCATACACTTCCTGAATTTTTTGTCTTTTATGATAGTATCAGGTCTGTTGGCTTTTATTTCCCTGTCAGTTTGAATTGATATGTCCCATCATATGTTACATCATTATTTTGGGTAACTGTGTCTGGTTGGTGCTCATACCATCTCTCAGTGGTTTCGATTTTGTGCTTCTTGCATATCTTCCAGTGCACATATGTCGCTACCTTGTTATGTCTGTGGGTCTATTCATTATTTGCTAGTTCCGGACATCCTGAGATAAAATAGTCGAAAATGTCATCATATTTTCCGAAGATCTTACATTTCGGTTTAGTTTCATCCTTGATTATGTGGCAGTGATAGGATTTGGTTGCGAGGCTTTGTTCCTGAGCTGCAGTAATTAGGCAGATTATAAAAATTATTATTATTAATAATAATAATGATAATAATAATTATTATTAGTATTATTATTATTAATAATAATTAATAATAATAATTATTATTATTTTTTATTATCGGGGATCTGATGTTCGCTAAAGACGTGAAACTGCTAGTCATCATGAAGTGTTGATTTCTATGTTCAAACCGTTTATATCTATCTCCCTGTGAGCATGTATGTGGGAGCCTACCGTAGAACGGTAATGAGCGAATTAGTCTCACATATGTATTTGTTTGAGTTTTTTCTTCTGAATTTTATTTTTTATTCCGAAAATGCATAACAGTCAGAGAAGAACAGGAATCATCTAAGAGACTTCTTTTTCCCTGCCATCACTATGGCTGATGCTAACCTCCATGATTGACTCGATGCGCCTTCTCGGGATAACGTTCTCGGCTGACATGAAATCGAAAGATTATATTGAATCAATGGCTAGGACTGCTTGGTTCTCTGTGCCAGGCGAGACATTTATTCTCTCCAGAATCTATATTGCATATTTATAAGTCTACCACACGTCCACGCTTTGAATATTACTGCCACATATGCGCCAGTGCTCCTGCTATATATTTAGAGGTGATTGATAAAAATCTAAAGAAGAATCAGCAATATTAATGGTCTTGACCTGGTGTCTCGGCTTCATTCCCTTTCCTACCGTCGTAAAGTTGGTCCCCTGTGCCTTTTCTATAAATACTTTAATGGTTATTGTTCGGATGAGCTGTTTGCTATGGTGCCTCGATTTATGAATTTAAGCGCAGTACTAAATAGTACTAAATAAGGTCTCATCAATTCACAGTTGAGTTGGCTAGCTATAACCGTAAGTTCTATGCTAACAGTTTCTTCTCTCGCACTTTTCGCTTGTGGAACTCCCTCCTGTTTCCATGTTTTCCTACCAACATTGATATTGAAAAATCTATATACAATGTCAATCGTCATCTACTCTCTTCTTGATTACTCTTCTATTGTTCTCGCTCTTTAATAATGTTTCTCGTTTTTTTTCTTATTCTTTCACATTTCGTAACCTCTTTCTTTAGTGGCTTTTACTGCCTTGCATGGGGTGAAATGGTTAACATTGCTTTGGAATACTCTTTCCTAACACTTATGTGCATATGTCTTTTTCTCCGTGTGTGTGTGTGAGAGAGAGAGAGAGAGAGAGAGAGAGTGAGGGAGAAAGAGAGAGAGAGAGAGAGAGGGAGAGAGAGAGAGAATCGGCTGTTTGGCCTTGGTTGACAACCAATAAAGGGGACTTAACCACATATGCGTTAAATGCTAATTACTAGGTAGTGCATAGTGTGACCTAAAAGAAAAAAATAAGTAAAAGTCATTCAATGCAAGTCTCGTGAGCCACTCGAGGTAGAGGGTTTTTGTTACAATTGCAATGCTGGATGAGCTGTGTGGTATGAATGACAAACGAGGTAACATGAAGTTAAGATTAGGAGGATAGACAAGGAAATATCAGTTTCAGGAAGAATTGAAGATGGTATTCAAAAAGGTTTGATTTCTTTTTGCTAATTTTTCATTGAAGCAATGCTATGGGAAATAGAAAATGTTTATATGGGTGGGGGGAATTAATTGCGTCATTAATAATAAAAGAGAAAATGCAGCCTTATATTAAATGATTTCAAGCTGTAATTGTTACTACAAAATATATTTCCGCTTAGCAGAAATAGCATACCCACTTTCTCACATGACGAAGAAAATTATTTACTTACGACTTTCCTCTACATACCAAATTTGAGAGCTGGACATGGAACATTTTTGCAGTACATACCAAAAAACTCTTCTTATATATATATATATATATATATATATATATATATATATATATATATATATATAAAAGTGAACATTGAAGTCAACACTCCGATAGACTGTTTTCATGCTAAACGCAATTATCAGGCCACATGTGTTGTTTTTTTTTTCCTCAACTATTTATATTTATGGGTGTATTGTGAGTAATCTATTACATTATTATTTATTTTTACTTTATTTATTCTTATTTATTTATTTATTTTGTTTATTCGATTTTGAATCAGTCCAAAAACTGCAAACTTTGCTCTGAGGAAAAATAGCTATAATTACCTTCCTAGAACAAAACAAACTACTAAATAAACGATCAGAACTCATGTCAAAATGCAGACACGAAACAAATTTTTACTACGTTACTTAAAAATCGAAAACAGAAACTAATAAATAAAAGTAAATAAAATAAAAATCATTCATTCACACATTGATTGCACATTATTTCATTTATAAATGCCCCTGTTTTAGTTAGGCCTTTTCTTTTTCCTTGGGTCTATTCTTTCTCTCTCTCTCATTTTTTCTTTTTATGTATACATAAGGTTAGTAGATGCAAACCCGACGACAAGTTTTCATATATACAACGGCAGTGTTTGGGTACCTCGAGGCGGTGTAATGGTTAGCAAGCTTGTCTCACTAGAACAAATACGACTTAGTAGTGAGTTCTATTCTCACTGGGTGCCCTCTACTTTGGCCTTGTGCCACATCTAGCTACACTTGAAAAATCACTATAGATCGGCAGTGTAAATTGACTAGATTTTAAATTTGGATCGTATAATCATTTATTATGTCAAATATCACCACAAATATAGCCACACTTTTCCGGTGTTTTTTTTTTCTTTTTAATTTTAGGTCATCGAATCGGTAGTGATTTATGCATCTGATAATAACTCATATATATCTTTATCTCACTCATTTAAACTGTTATTTAACTTCTCTCTTTAAAACTTCTTTCCACCCTCACCTTAAGGCGTTTCCTGTTGTTCTTTCTTCCGTTAGAAATAGCCTCTCTAGAGTTTTCATACATTTCCATCTCACCCTTGTTTCTCACTCTCACACATACACTCACTGAAATATTGTTTTTTTTTTATACAAGGAGTTAGATTTTCTGTTTTCTTTTTGAATTTGAAGGTCTAATGAATTGGATCGTGATTACGATCTCAATGTAATAAAATTATAACCATGGAATATTAGTGTTTGAGCCTTATATATATATATATATATATATATATATATATATATATATATATATATATATATATATATCCTCATTGGGTTTACCCATACGAATTACCTAGTTTTCATAAACTATATATATATATACAATAATAATAATAATAATAATAATTTACATATGTAGATAGAAGTGTCATGATATTGTAACTGTATTATAACATTTTTTATCATTAAATTTGTGATCAGTCTTGTTATGATGAGCAACTAATACATTTAGTGTGTTGTCTTATAAAAGATCCCTTCTGTGTTCATATAATCTTGTATTTAAATTACTTTACGTTTCACCAGTGTCTTCCTCATGGCAATTATTGCAGGTAATGAAGTAAGTTCCACTTTAAAGTTTTAACATATTAGTTTGTTTTGTATTAATTAGGTCTTTTATTGTTTTATAGGTAGTTGTAACATTTTATACTGAGTTTAGATAAATTGGTGAATTGAACAATATATTTTGATTCGTTGGGTTTGTCAGGAAGGACAGCTTTTCCATTTTGGAATATTTTATGGACTTTTTGTTTCACATTGAATAAAAATAATTATGGTATTGGAGTAGGATGAAAAAATTGTCCATGTATTTCTCCTCTTCAGGTAAATTCTGAATGCTCTTAAATAGAAATTGATTCATCAGCAATTCTGTCACAGTCATACCTGTCCATTGTTTGATATTGTCCAACCAATTTTTGCTTTGGCGACCTCTCCTTCATCCACCTTCAACGGTGCCTTGCATGATGGTCTTGCATAGGCTGTTGTGCCTTGTAATGTGTCCAAACCACCTCATTTTCTCACTTTCTTTTGCGCCATGTAACCTCTTGCGTCTTAGTGGCATTATCGCCTTGCTTAGGGTGAAACGATTTTTAAAATAAAACTGTTATCGTGTCGCATAACGCTTGACAGATTTCACGAGCTCATCGAATTCTTTTAATTCAAAGAAAACTGGTCAATTCTTTTTGTCGAAAATAGTCTTTCGAACGGAGAATTTACGGCATGTGGAATCATAGCTGGATTCCTATTTTATGTGCCATCAAGTAAGTAGGCGATCATGACCCTCCACAACTTCCTGTATCTTGTTGCTCTAAATAACTTTTGACTCTACCATCCCACTTTTTGTTTTATCTCTGTCATCCACGCACCTAAATTCATTAGATGTCTTGCTCACCGTTTCCTTCTAACCCGCATTCTTTTAAGAATGCCTTGTGAGTGTTACATTTTCAAAGCCCTCTCTCCTCACAATATACACTAGAATTTCTAGTCGCTTCCTTATTTATACATAAGCTTCATTTTAAATATAGTAATCCGTGTTTATTGATGGGAGCCATGATTCAAGAACCCAACGAATAACTGAAACTGCACTTACTATCAAACATATGCTATGTTTTTTTTTATCTTGTGCATACATAGGTATCATAAAGTTTAATTTAATAATTAGTTGCAATAAATGGATTAATAATAATAATAATAATAATAATATATGTGTGTGTTTGTATTTAAATAAAAAGAAAGGACAGTACCTAAACTTGGAATTCGAACACAATATTTATTTTTCAACATATCTTTCTTTGCAACGCACTTAATTCTGTCATAACTATTAAGTAACAGTTCTTGGGAAGATGCTGTCTGAGTGGAACTTTCTTCTGATTACGAAGGAAACGAAGATGATTCAACTCTGTGTATGTGACATGGTGGGTCCTATCTGCATTGATGGAACTAAGGAATATAGCTCGTGTGAACATTTGCCATGGAAATAGCGACGGATTAGAAAGAGGCTAGCAAAGTTTCAAATGTGGGGAAAGACGTTGTAGAGTGAAAAATAATTCATCGCCCATATGGCCGCGTAAACGATTTTTTACAGTGAAATTTTCAAATCCAAATTGAGTTTAAAATGACGAGGAGAAATGTGAGGTTGCTTTAGTAAGAAAGAAATTCGACTTAGACATCAACTTCACAAGAAGCGTTGCTTAATACTTACGACAGAATTAAGTGCATTGAACAAGAAAGGGATTATGTTGAAAAAATAAATATTTATCATGTAAAAATAAATTCCATTGTCAGCATTTGATTTCGGATTTATTGAGACACATTAAGATATGTAGTGAGCTTTTTCCTTCGGAAACATCATGCATATTACACAATGGACGTTTTTGTTCGATATTTTAAAAAAAAGAGAGAAACCGCAAATGTTTTTAGTTATAATATGGATTTGTTTTGTACATTTTTTTCCTTCATATTTCTGCTACACGTGTTTCCGATCTGGTGATCTTCTTCAGGCAAATAAAAGGAATACATTTTGATTACGTTCTTTTAATGTTCGCTTTTTGTATTTGTTAGGGAGCCTTGAAATCCTTTCTGGACTGTTGGCAAAAGTGAATTTCTGCTTAACTGTTAATAAAACCATTAGGTTGGGTATGAGAGGTGATGATGATTGATGTGTTGATGAGAGATGTTTTCCTATCTCAGTGTGCGTACGTGTTCCTGTTAGCCTGCATAGGTATATTTCCTCCGCATATATACATACTGTCTTATAATAAGGAATCAGCATACACATATATGTATATGTATCTACACATACACACATACATACATATACACATACACACATACAAACACACATACACACTCTTCCTGTGTTCGTTTGTGTGCCCGTGAGTAGTCTATCTCTTTTTGCCAGTGTGTATATATATATATTTTTTTGTTCTCCATGGATAACTGTTTGCGCGTGCGTGCGTCTATGTATGTGTGCGGTTTATTTGCTTGCCTGCGTATGTAGACCAGCACACGCGTAGACGCCTGTTTATATTTGCCGCTTCATTTATCCACTCTCCAACTATATATATATATATATATATATATATATATATATATATATATATATATATGTGTGTGTGTGTGTGTGTGTGTGTTTGTGTGCTGATGTGCATACACAGGGAAGTAAATAAATAATCCTCAAATTTATGCATAAGGTGTAAAGGTAATAGTGCTCAATGCAGTTATACAGAGCAAAAGATATGAATTAATTAGTATATATACGCGTGCCTACGTTTTGGCGTGCGACTATAGTTTCGCTGGGTGGCGTTCCCAGTTCATCGGGCATGGTGTCTCTATATATATACACAATATATATATATATATATATATATATATATAGAGAGAGAGAGAGAGAGAGAGATAGATAGATAGATAGATAGATAGATAGATAGATAGATATGAACATACTGAGACAGCTAGCTAGATAAATATGAACAGGCTGAGATAGATAGATAGATAGATAGATAGATAGATAGATAGATAGATAGATAGATAGATAATGAACAGACTGATATAGAGAGATAATGAAGAGATTGAGATAGATAGATAGATAGATAGATAGATAGATAGATAGATAGATAGATAGATAGATAGATTTCCGCTTTATGTGTAGGTTGTGGTAGGAAGATGCTGTTATGTTGTCTGTTATGATGCCATTGAGTTATTTAACATCTGCTTGACATCTGCAAGGCATCTGTAGTGTATTTGTTGAGGGAGAAGGTCACCCTGCTGGTTCGTGACGGTTAAAAAAGGTAAGTTTATAGAGTAGCACGGATATCTCGAAATGTCACGCATGTTTACTGGGAAAAAAAAAAACGTGTTAACAAATGAAAATAGTGACAGATCGCGACACCCCGGCATGGTGCGATGGCCGACGAGCTACTCCAGTTGGTCATTACTAGTGAATAGTGTGTTCAAACCTCACTGGTTGCCGTATATTTATCGCATTCTGGCTGAGTAATTATAAATGTTATATGTCTTGCTATTCGAATCAACATGCTCGTCATTATCATTATACTCACGTTTTCTGAGCCTTCACCCCAGATGCTGTTCATCATGCTTTCTATGTGCCGTGTCCTTTCAGGACGTAGGCGATCATAGCTCTCCACCTCCCTGTCTCCCTTGCAGCTCTCAACAAGTTCCTTCTCTCTGCCACCTTTCCCAGATCACGTTCTGTTATCCACTTGCTTAAGTCTGTTGTTTTTTTTTGTCTCTCTATCCCTCTATTCGACCCGTGAGTATCAGATTCTCCAGACCCTCCTTCCTCATTATTTGTCCCAGGAACTTCAGCTGCCTCTTCCTGATGTTAAGTATAAGCCCCCATCCTAGTTTTCATCCCCTCTAAAACCTCATCGTTGCGCACACGCTCGGTCCAGGACATCTTTAGCATCCGTCTGTTGAACCACATCTCCATCGCCGCGAGTGTCTTCTTCATCTTTGAGGAAATCGTCCAACATTCGCTGCCGTAAAGTAGGACAAATGTCACGCAACGGCTTAGCATTCTTTTCTTTGTTACCAAAGAAATCCCTCTGTCTCGCAATACTCTGCCCAGCTTTTGAAATGCGTCCTTGGCCATCCCAATACGTCTACGGATCTCGGTGTCGCATTTACCGTCCTCTGTCAGAACGCTTCTCAGTTCTGTATCTTGACATACCTGGGTCAGAAATCTTATACTGTCCCGCCACTTGTGTATCGACATTCGGTTTAAGTTTAAAAAATGACACCATTGTATTATCCAACTGTCGGTACACGACTCCAAAAGCTAAGCAAATTATTAAGGAAGAGTAAAATTTCGTTAGAAACAAAGAATGGAGTACTGAACAGTTATGTGTTATCAGTTTTCTTTGATGGTTGTAATTACTGGACAATCTTCTCACAAATTGAGAGAAGACTTGAGGCTGCAAAAAAATGTTCTACAGGAGGAAGATGGGGATACATACCGAACATGTGAACAACGACAAAGTTTTGAGAAAATGGAAACAAAAACGAAACTTATAATTAACATTAGAAAGAGACTATTGAAATTTTTAGAGCACATAATGAGGAAAGAAAATCTGATACTCACAGGACAGATAAGAGGCAAGATGGAAAGGGGAAAACAACACATAAGCTACTAGCTTGAGTAACTCGATGCCGGAACAAGTTTTAGTAGAAAAACAAAATTTATTAAGCGCTACAAAGGACAGGGACTTTTGGAGAATCCTTATCAGCTACGCTCTAAAGGGACAAGACACATAGAAAAAGACGATTGTCAAACTAGATTTAAAGCATTGCTTCCCTGGAATCAGTGAGTTCAATCTGGTAGTGTTGAAAAGTTATATTCTCTGGTTTTGGAGGAGAAAGTTGACTACGACGATTCCTTTTTCTTTAATGTACCGTGTCCCTTCAGGCCGTGAGCAATCATGCCTCTCCACGACTTCCTCTCTATTTGCTATCTCTCCTAATCAGTGCTAACCCTAACGCTGCTTGTTAGGTTGGTTATTCACTGTTTTCTTCTGCCCGTTTTGACTTGTGAGTGATAACTTCTCCAAGCCCTCTTTTCTCATTAGGTGGCCGAGAAAAGTCAGCTGTGTATTTCTTATTTTAAGAAGAAGCCGCTTTTTTGTTTTCATTTTCCCTTAAACTTCCTCATCGCACACACATGCGTCGAATCACGTTTCTTTTGTCTCGAATCTCTTTTTGGCTTACGGCAACATCATGAAACAACATCTAGCCTAGTTAGTACCTAGATGAATGACTGTTTGGGAAATCCCAGGTGCTGTAAGCTTGGATGTGCGGGTGGTGTAATGGATAATGGCTCGAAATTGTTAATCAGAGAACCGAGTTCCAATTTCAGTTAGGTTCGTTATATACACTTATGAGCAAATACCATTTTGGAAGACATGAATCCACCATTTCTCTCTCCAGATATGAGTTAATTAGTAATACTTATATCATTAAACAACTGTTATCTCCAAAATAAAAATCTGACTTATTATCGTCCAATTTACATATAAACAAATTTAAAACGAGAACAAAAAACTGTGTCGTGACTTGATTGGCTTTCTAACCTAAATTCTTCTGGCAATATAATTACTGTTGCATTTTGGGTAATAAAAAAAAGAATGCGATTCCTAGGATACGTCGGTAAAATCACAAGTTCTAAGCCAGGCACATATCAACAAGAAATGTCACTTCGATGTTTAGTCGACATGCCGAATATGATCTACTAAAAGATCAACTCTACTAAAGCGAGTGATCTACATTGCGAATTTGATATGAAAAAGTTCACTATAATAATGAGAAAATAAAAGAAGAATAAATGAAATAGAAAGGAAAAGGTATTCTGTATTTGTCTTATATATATATATATATATATATATATATATATATATATATATATATATATAAGGTTCAAACAATAATATTCCATGGTTATAATTTATTACATTGGAATTGTAATCACGATCCAATTCACCAGACCTACAAAATATATATATATATGTAATGAAGAAACAACTTCAATATATATATATATATATATATATATATATATATATATATATAATGAAGAAACAGTTTCCTGTCTGGCAAAATTGTGCCTTGAAGATGACAATTTGAAATTGCCGAAATTACTTGGCACATGTCTTTCATCTGATAACAACTCAGTATAAGGATCTCATTATTCAAGGATTGTAAATTAATGTCTCATTAAGTCTTGTTAATGAAGTGATTTCGCCATTAACAACATTAACATTACTATTTAATTCTTTGTACCAATTGATATAAAATATAAGCTGCACATTCTAAGATATATACATATATATATCTGTGTGTGTGTGTGTGTGTGTGTGTGTGTGATAAATTTGGGCATGTAATCCCGACAGTGTTATAAGTAAATGACATCTGGAAAAACGTTCATGGAAAATATGTCCCGAAAATAATATCCGATAATGCATTTCGCCTTCAACGGCTTCATCACAGATGGATAAGGAAAATGTGTTGTGTGTGTGTGCATGTATTTTTGTATGTTTAAAATACTTAAATCTTGAATATTATTTTTCCATGCTGGTGTTGTTCAAGACGGAAAGAGAATGAGGGACTTTTTAAAAAAATCATTTTTTATATTCTCCGCTTTTAAGTGTCCGGGTTTTGAGATGGAAATTCTTCCGAAGGGGTAGAAAATAAATTCAAGAATTCTTTTTATTCATCCATTCTACGTGTCGATAGTATGTAATGATGATGGAGCTGTTGAAAGCGAAATACATTATCGGATGTTATTTTCGGGATATATTTTTCATGAACGTTTTTCCAAATGTGAATATATATCTATCTATCTATCTATCTATCTATCTCTCTATCTCTCTCTCTCTCTCTCTCTCTCTCTCTCTCTCTATATATATATATATATATATATATATATATATATGCATGTATAAAGCATGACTAATTAAATAAATTAAAAACATGTCTGCTTATTTTTAGCATAATCCGTCCATATTCACGGATATTTTTCCGTGTATTGTAATCAAATGACGAATGAAATCATTTGATTGTAATACACGGAAAAATATCCGTGAATATGAAAGGATTATGCTAAAAGTAAGCAGACGTAATGTTTGCAATTTATTTAATCAAACATGCTTAAAAGAGAATTTGCTGCCTAAATACACAAAATTATATATATATATATATATATATATATATATATATATATTACAGGTAATAATTTGTTGGTATTTAGACAGCAAATTCTCCTGAACATGTCTGTTTAAATAAAATTTTCAAACATTATGTCTGCTTATTTTTAGCATAATCAGTTCATATTCACGAATATTTGTCCTTGTATTACAATCAATTCATGCAAGAAATGGACTGTAACATTCGAAATATTTTGTTGCAGTAAATAATGACACAGACCCGATCATGTTTGAGGGTATAATGGCGTAGCACTTCGGGGTTAGAAACCACAAGTGACATACCCACGCCAAGAACTTTAATGACGAATGAAAATAATGTAGAATTTTAACAAACCAAGATAAGGAATTTATTTACGAATTTACATTTGCTTGATGTTGAGTCAGTAGATCGTTTCAGGTAAATGAAACGCAAATTTTTAAAGTTTGTAATTTTGAATTGTCACGAAGAGGAAATGTTCATACAACAGATTAAATGATCTGGCTCAAAATAATATTCAAAAATGTTTTAAAACAACGTAAGAGTGTAGGTTGTTCGCAGAAAGGATATACGGTTGAACGCATTCAAAAGTAGACGAACAGAGATAGTTTGAGATACTTATCTTGGAGTGTTGAAAGAAATTTCTTTGAAGTGCCAAATGCTTGGTTAAGGCCGATATTATAATCAGCGAGTAATTTGAGACTGGCAAAAACTTGAACGTTAGACGCGGGAACGGCGACTAAACATTTCACATAACTTCACACATTATTCTCTTGTCAATTTAATTACCTCATTTTATATCAAACAAAATTTCGCACAGGTCTCTATTTTCTTTTCTTTTTTTTTTTTTTTTTTGGTTCAAAGGCTAATTCCTTTGAAGATTAGGTTTTTATTGTCCCAAAAGCAATTTCACATCGGCTTATAAATTTCTTTACGTCTTTTTCCTCAGCTCGCACGAATTTGAAGGCAGTGGGCAACGGGAGTTATTATTATTTCATACTCACCACAACTGATATGAAAATAACCCCTGAAACTCTCGGCTGACTTCCACGCAGTGGCGGGTCAATATTTTGGGGGCCCTGAAGCTTGAACAGATAGTTGCGGGATGTGGGGGGGGGCGTCTTCGCAGCTAGGAACAATAGATTTGAGAATTCAACTGCCAAAATCTTGACTATGAATATATTCTGGCCAGCTCAACGAATTCATACAGTTGGGATGGGGGAAGGGCTGCAAGCCACCAAGAATATTTTGAAATTTGATCTATTACACGGGTATTTTGAGACCATATGAAATGTGTATTAGAACATATTCTAAGGTCAAAATTAGCTATTTGAACTCATTGGCTTATGAATCTATCATTAAAAAAGCCTGATTTTAATAACAAACACTTAAAGAAGCATCGACGTTTTTTGGAAAATTCACTCATTAAAAAAGATGCTTCAAATTAAGGACCCCGAAGCTTAAGCTGCATTAGTTTCATAGTTTATCTGCCACAGCTTTCATGTATTCCACTTATCTTCTTGCATCAATTTTAAATAAGTATTAGATATTTTGAATGCCTTTCTACTACACAACAAAGAATACAACTACGTTCCAGACAGTCCTCAAGCATCTTGGAGATTCCATACAATATGGAACAGTTACCGTTATACGCGTGAAAGATCGAAACTGGGAGCAACGACAAAGATTTAGAGAAAATAGAAATGAAAAAGGAAACTTATACTTAACACTTGAAATTTCGAGGGCACATAATGAGGAAAGTGTCCTTGAAGAATCTGATTCTCATAGGACAAATTAGGGGTAAGGGAGGGAAACAACGCAAAACCTACTTTGTGAGCTTGAGTAAATGGATGGTGGAACAAGGGTTAGCAGAGATAACCAGAGACTAAATTTATTAAGAGCTACAAGAGAGAGGAAATTGTGGAGAGCCATGATCGTCAACGTTCTAAATGGACAAGGCATATAGAAGAAGAGTCAGTTTTTCTGTTTATGCTACAGTTTCTATCTATTAACATTTAGTCATGTATGTGTATATCAGTCACGTTTTGGTTTGATTTCTATAAATAAAGGTATATTTTGGCTCAATTATTTAGGTCAGATCTATCTATGAAGATATGAAGAGTCTAAGACAAGACCAGACCAGATAGATGATTATCTATCTATCTATCTATCTATCTATCTATCTATCTATCTATCTCTGTTTGTTCATATCTATCTATCTATCTATCTATCTATCTATCTATCTATCTATCTATCTATCTCTGTTTGTTCATATCTATCTATCTATCTATCTATCTATCTATCTATATATCTATCTATCTATCTATTTCTGTTTGTTCATATCTATCTATCTATCTATCTATCTATCTATCTATCTATCTATCTATCTATCTATCTATGACTACATTTGAGTCTAAGATATGAACAGACTGATAGACAGATATCTTCATGGACAGTATTAGATATAAAGGGACATATATATATATATATATATATATATATATATATATATATATATATATATACATATACAGATATGAATAAACTGTGATAGATTGAGAAAGAGAAATAAATAAAATGAAATAAATGCATACTTATCTATCTATCTATCTTTCTAATCAGATGTTGCCTTTGTATATATATGTGCTAATGGTATACATGCGTGCATTCGGAGTGCGATAATGTTACGTGTCTATTTCGAGACTCAATTTTGCATTGCGATACCTCCTCTCAAAATATGTAAGAATTTCGCTGAATCTTATGCGCACCTGTCTTTCTTTTTCTAGCTGACGGCCTATCAACTATTTCCTCGCATCTATGTCTGTCTCTACTTTTTTTCCAAAGTTTACTTTTCTCATTTGCTTATACTTTGGTGTTCTATCCATCTCTGTGCGTGAATTTGCTTTACAACGATTAACAGCAATCTGATCTGGCAGGCCGGTTCGCTAATGTTAGCGAACGCGATCCTCTTTGTCTGTTGCGCTTCATTGGCCTTGTGCCTGACAATGGAATGCTTAGTAAATAATTATTAAAATTAGGCATACATTTCGGGCATTCGTTTTCGACAACAGATGTCATTTATATAATGGCATTCTCCTTCTGCTATGAAATCGCTTTCTCTTTGACCATCTCTGACATCACACCAACTTCCGGGAAGATTGTGTATTTTCTTACAAAAGAACGATAACGTTTTTGATTTAATGGAACATTTAAAAAATTTTTTTCAATATTTTGAAAAATAAGAATTGTTGCTTGTAGCGTCAAAAAGTAGTTTAACGGTAACAACTTTATAGAGGTCGCTACATGTGGAATATGACAAGTCGAGAGAGATCGCCGCATGTGGAAAATAGCAAGTCTAGAAAGTTCACCACGTGTAGAAAGTGACACGACGGTAAAACTTGTTACATGGAGAAAGTGACAAGCATAGAAAGTTCGCTACATGTGAAAAGTGACAAGTCTTTAGAGATCGCCACATGTGGAAAGTGATAAGTCTTTAGAATTCGCCACATGTTGGAAGTGATATGTGTAGAAACTCTCCACATGTAGAAAGTGTCATGACGGTGGGAACTTGTCACACGTAGAAAGTAATGTCAGTAGAGCTCGCCACATGTCGAAATGTGACAAACTGGAAGAGCTCGACACCTATGAAGAGTGAAAAGTTTCGAAAACTCGCCACATGTGGAAAGTGCCATGACGGTATACCTTTTCACATGTAGAAAGTGATAAGTCTGCAGATATCGCCACACGTAGAAAGTGAAAAAGTCTGGAAAGCTTGCCACATGTAGAGAGTGTTTTGACAGTCTAGCTGGTTGCTTTTAAAAGAAGCTGCAGAGTTCGTTTGTATTTTCAACTTCAATGGGGACATTGTCACCCACTGAAATCATAAGGTGACTTTCTTACGTAGACAGAGGTCCTTTTGATTTCAATGCATCATTGAAATGAGTCAATTGCTCACTGTCGTGTTGGACAGTAACAACATGTTCAAATTTCAGTAATTTGTAACAAAGAATTCAATTTGAATCTCACCAAACAGAGAGGATTTTTATCATTAGATTCGTTTAGGCTGAAATGCTAAAGTTTTTCTCGGATCTAAACACAATTTTCTTTGTTTTCGATTATCGTGATAAATCTATCTTTTATTGCCAATGACTACATTTCCCTGTTCGAAGGGTCACACAATTTCTAGAAATTTATATTAATGTTTATTATGGACATTTCATATGGAATTGATTTTTTTTAATTTTCTGAATTTTTGTCAATGCTTTTATTTGTTAAGAACGAATTTTCCTCTCTTTTTTTAATAGAATTTCAAATACAATGTCTAAATATTTTCACGTAGATTTATTCAGCTAAATATATCTCTTGTTCCTTTACCTTTCTTCATCTTTGAGTAAGCTTCAGGTTTCAATTCTCTAAGAACTTAGTATCTATCTGAGTTATGATCTGGTTTAAATGGTTTTTTATAGACCCCCCCCCGGGAATTGAATGTATTCCTATTAAGGAAATGTCATAGGGATCCAAATATGTAGTCCTCTGAAAGTGCAACGTCTGGTGAGTATGACATCCCAGACAATCTGTACCAATTTACGGCGGGACGACAAAGAAAACTGAGGTCTTGTCCTGATGGAAGATGACGCCCTTCCTTATTGGCCAATTCCAGTTCAGTTAAGGTTAAGTCTTCTTCTTCTTCTTCTTCTTCTTCTTCTTCTTTGTGCTGTCTTTTCAGGACGTTGTCAATCATGGCTCTTCACAATTTCAGTTCTTTGTAGGTTTTAATAACTTTTGACTTTTTGCCATCTCCCCCAAACACTGCTCCGTCATCTATACACTCAAGCTCGTCAGGTTTCCTCTGTCTGTACGTTCAATTTGTCCTGTAAGTATCAAATTTTCCAAGCCCTCTTTTCTTGTTATGAGCCCCCCAAATTTTAACTGTCTCTTCCTGATGTTAAGTAGAAGCGTCATTTTTAATGCCATTGCCTCTAGAACGTTGTCGTTGCTCACATGTTTGGTTCATGATATCCTCAGCGTCAAGGGAAAATTTTGCAGAAGGAGCTGGTAATACACAACGCCCCCCCCCAATCCCACCAGATAGACAGCGTCGAATGCACACTGGATTTTGGATCGTTTAATGTTAGTACTTTCTATTTTCGCCCAGGATCTTTTTCGCACAACATTGTTGTAAACAATCATATTTTCATCATCTATGATCGTTCTTTTTCAAAAATAGGTCGTTTTGCTGTGTTTGAGTATAGCATCAATGATTTAAATGTGGTCCATGAATTTGTTTCTGTCAAATCGTGTGGCACCAAAACATCGTAGCTATTCTTGTATGAAAGATCAGATAAGATATGTGGACTAACTCTGCGATGTCCCGTGTTGTGTGACTTTGATTATTTTGAATCAGCGTTTCGATCTGTTCATTCTGAACGACTGCAGGTCTGACAGAACGTTCTCATTCTTCCAGATCAATATCTTCCCTTCTAAACACTATGAACAAATTACGAACATTTTTTCCATCTATGACACCCTCTTCATAAACGGTACATTTCTTGCTGATTGAACAGTTTGTTTTTCTTTCAGAAATTAAAGATCATGAAATAACCGAAATTAATATCGTTTTCCTTCATTTTCACTTTTAACATAAAAAAAACGCACAAATTCACAAGCCACATAAAAATCGTATTATAAGTTCCAGTCACGTGTGAATTGAAATCATTGGGTCAAACGCTACCTAATAAATAGCAGTAGGAACTCATTTCAGTTTGTTCATATCAATCTATTATTTCAAATATCTATCTATCTATCTATCTATCTATCTATCTATTTCAATCTTTTTATTATCTATCTGCAAAAATTTGAATGCAGTGTCAATCGCTATTTACTGTCCTAGTGAATATTGCTTTTCTCCGCTCATTATTAATGTTTCTGTGCCTAATTCTTCTACACCCTGATTGATTAATTTGTTTGTTTAACGGAATATCGACTTCTCATGGGTCATTTAATATCGAAAATTAATTTTCTTTGGAGCTTTGAAGTAATAAAATATATGTTATTCTGCTTTCACAATTGAATAAATGGTAGATGATACCCTGCTTTTGTGTATATACATGTTTGTGTGGACATAATTACTAGAGGCGGTGATGTGTGTGTTTTAAGTTGTAATTTTATGAAGTTATATTTTGGAATACAGTTTGATTTCTTTAAGAAATGGTAGGATATTATATGGATTATGAAAGAACTAGCAGCATGGCCCGGCGTTGCCCGTGCTTGATTAAAAAATCATACGACTCATACAGCAATCGCTATCACTTGACTTAAAATATTTTTGCCCTTCCTTGCCTTTAAAGGAGTGCCCTTTTCCGTGCTGATGTTGCTACATGCCTTACTTCTTGCCTATCTCACACAACGAATTTTTTCTAAGCTCTATACTAAACATTAAATCTGTTACGAAAAAAGAACTAAACAAAATGAACACAAAACGATCAGCTTTAAAAAAGGACTCGTAACTGGAAAAACCGAATGAAAAAAGAATGTTAACAACAAATACTTTTTCACACCAACCCAGTTCTGCGGAATCAGAATCAACGTTGAGTTTAAGCAAGCGAATGAGCCAACTGGAGTAAAGTGTCATGCAGATTTAAATTTTTCCCACTTGTAACAAATGCAGCTATCGATTTTTTTTGCATGCTATAGCATGCTAGTTAACATACGTGTCAGTCAGCTGTTGGCTCTCACGCTGGCCAATAGAATCTTCCTGCTTATTCGTGGAAGCCAGCTATAGGCTCTCAATCTGGCCAGTAGAAAATGTCCGCAAACTACATGAAAACTGCCGTAGAAGCATGAAAAATCGATTATTTCCATTATCGATGGGAATTGGGAAATGCAAAGTCGGTCTTGGCCTTGCAGCTAACTTGGAGCATGTGCATGTAAATTTTGGTGCCAATCCGTTGAAAATTGCGGCCGTGCATTCGTTACATCCCCCCCCACACACACATCCTGCCTTTTATTGATAGAGAGTCTTTCATGTTGGTTGTTCGGTTGGTTGATTTCGTTTAACGGCACATCAACGTTTTTGGGTCATTTAATGCCGAAATCTACACATTTTAATCACAATGTTATGGCTTCAAATAAATATTTTGAAAGCAGTTGTATTCCTTCAACTTCAAAAAAAATTTATTGTTGGTAATTTTACTATAAAATGAATTGCTGCTCATTTTACTTTCAAATTTTATTCTTGGTAATTTTACTATAAATATGTATTTTTAGAGTTTCGTTTTTGTTTGCCCGTACTTAGAACCCTAGCGGGTGCTACCACCCCAAGTCAAGATGGACTTGAAAACAATAACAATTAAAAGGTGGTTTCACGCTCCTTAAAACCTGCAATCTCCCGATCAGAGTTCTTGCTATCGGATGTAGTTTATCTTCATGCCCAGGACTATAAAATAATTGAGCTTGTTTTTTTTAATAAATGGAACAACATTTTTTATCGAATTTGTCTTTATCAAATGTCAAATCACAGTCAAACATTAAAAACTGACAGAAGATGCTTTCCAGAACCTAAGCAAAGTATTACGAAAATTTCAGTACAAACAAAGAAAAGTGTACTAAATTGTCATGTAAATCAATCAATCCATATATATATATATATATATATATATATATATATATATATATATATATATATATAGAGAGAGAGAGAGAGAGAGATAGATAGATAGATAGATAGATAGATAGATGAATTATGAATAGATAGATAGATAGATAGATAGATAGATAGATAGATATGAACCAAGATGCACATAACGAAGAAAGTGGGCTTAGAGAAATTATACTCAAAGGACATATCGAGAGAAGAAGGTTTTTTCACGGCTTATCAAATTTTATTTAAATTCAGAAAATATTTTTAGACTGGAAGATTTTTTTTTCCATTTTGGAAATGTTCTACTAATTAACCCACATCCGGGGTGGGGGTGGGGTGGGGAAGAGGTAGATTCATACCTTCCCCAAAGGTATCTTTGCGTAAAGTGAATGTAACGAACCCGGCTTGAAATTGAACTCGGTTCTCCGATATTGAAACAGTGGCTAACTTACGCAATGCGTTTCTGTGACTAGATAACAAAGTAAGAGGAGGAAGCTAAACGTTGAAGTGGGGCGGGGGAAGAGCTCATAAAAGTTTTGTGTTTTCATACGCAATGCAGTAATTCTCTGAATTCTTGCTACCATTTATAATAATAATAATAATAATAATAATAATAATAATAATAATAATAATAAGCAGAAGCAGAAGAATAAAAAGCAGAAGTTTATATTTAAGCGATGACGATGATACTAAAAATAAAGCCATAAGGAAGTCTGTTAATACAATCATTTCAAAATATAATAACTACTCTTTCGGGTGACTGAGACAGATACGCCTTTCCTGGGCGTTTCGGCGTGGTGTAATGGTTAACAAGCTCGTCTCGCTAGATCAATTACAACCGTGTAGTGAGTTTGATCCTCCCTAGGTGTTCTGGACGTTCGGCCTGATTAACAGTAGATAGGTTCGCCTATCTTTCAGTTCACATTACTCCCTGGTCTTTTGAACAGGAGTAGAGGTCTATCCCTAGTTTCCTGTTTAGGATTGGATTCCCGGTTCCTTCTAAAATCTTCTCATTTTCTTTTACTTCCCTTAGACTCTTGCGTCTTAGCATTATCACCTTGCTCAGTGTGAATTGATTAAAATATTGACTAAATGATTCGTTTTCAACCCTTTGAAGCTTATCAACCCTCTGAAGGTTATTTACACCCAGAAAATATTTTTAGATCGTAAGAATTTTTTATAGTGATAATAATGGTTTACTGATGCAAGTCTTACTAATTAATCCATAGCTTGGGGGGAGAAGAGGTGGTGCCATACCTTTCCCAAAGGTATTTGCGCGTAAGTGAATATAACGAACCCAACTGGAATTGGAACTCGGCTCTTCGATTAACAATTCCGAACCATTATTTATTACACCACCCGGAGATTCCGAGTTTTAAAAAACAAAAAAAAAAAAAAAAAAAACAAAAAAACTACTAAGCTATGCTTGGTAAATCGTCATATGCGCTTTTCCTTTCCGTCGGAGTCTGAAATAATGCTGATGTGTAGGTACTAACCCACAAATTCAAATGACTATATTCCCAGCAGATAGGCTATTACCATTTTAGAGATTGGCGCTAGACAATCTTTTGTACCTACTCCTCCCTGTTAACCCTTGTGTCAGACAAAGCTAAGCTGATGTATCCGTTACACAATATAATGGTGTTGATGAGAAGGATATAGGTGGAGTAGATGTTTGTCATGTCGGCACAAGTGGCGGCGGGAGGTGAGTTTCTGAAGCACCCCTCACCGTAATTCTCACGTCGGCCCTGTTGATAATAGCAGATATCGCATAACACCGTGTTCTTGGGTGAAGAGCGAAGTTTAGCAGGCCAAATACGTACTGACTACCTCAATATATTTTAGCCTTCAACACCCGCACATGCGCTCTGATGAAATTCTCTGTTCCCACTCTTTCTCGCTCCCACTTTCCTTCTTTTTCTCTTTACCACTCTCTTTCAGTCTTCACCTCTATCACTTTTCCACTTCCCATTTCTTTCTTTCTTTCTTTCTTTCTTTCTTTCTTTCTTTCTTTCTTTCTTTCTTTCTTTCTTTCTTTCTTTCTCCACCTTCTCCTTTCCACTTTACCTATCTCTCTCTCTCTCTCTCTCTCTCTCTCTCTCTATCATACCCTTTCTCTTTTCCATTATCACTCTATTTCTCTCTCTATCACCGCACTGTTTTTACACACACACACACATACATAAACCACGCACATCCGATAATGGAAAATGGTAATTACACGTACGCACATACACACAGAGATAGAACCACCCACAGAAACTCGCACCAACATACACACACATATATACAAAAACTGTAAACTCACACGAACAAATAAATACATACACACAAAAGCATTCATACACCCACGCGCAAATACACGTAAGCACGCATTCGCACAAGCACAAACATGCATATACGCATACATACACAAGCTAAGCACGTGCCGGCACACACATACTCGCACATGCTCGCATACACACATAAACTGCAAGTATACGCAGAGATACACTTACATACACAAGTACACACACGCAGATTCACAGGCAGATACACACATACGTACGCGTAAGAAAACACACGTACATACATACATGCATACACAGGCAAGCATACACACAAACGCAAACATAACAATTGGAAGCACGCACACGTACACCCATACCCACACATAAATAAACTGTATGCACACACAGCCACTCGCGCGCATGCACACACACACACACACACACACACACACACACACACACACACACACACACACACCCGTGTGCGCATTTTGCGATAGCAAATTCGTAAGACAAGAGCAGAAAAGTTGACAGAGAATTAGTGCGATCGAGAACCACAACGACGACGATGATAGTGACGTGTCCCCTTACCATTAAGGCCCAAGGGGTCACACGTGTACTGCAGCCATTTGTGTGTCTAGAACAAGAAACCCTGACAAAACCCATCCCTCTTCAGGTAAGTTTCGAAATTCAGAGTTTTCCGTCTTCTAAGGTGATTGCCATCTCAAGGCTAGGGAGCCGAGTCTACCGTGCTAATTAACCCATATATGGAGGGAGAAGAATTAGATTCATATTAAAGCTATTTGTACGAAAGAGAACATAACGAAGTCGACCGAAATTCGAACAAGACGACCCGATTACTTTTTCTCAGTAGCTAATCGCTACAATATCTGCACATCCGCCGTGCGAATACCATAGGGAAATAGTTAAAAAAGTTGACGTTGAAAATCTGTTCTAATTCTATTATGAGCTCCTAAAACTGTAGCTTTATGTCAGTCTTATGTAAGTGTAAGTATATGTGGCTGAGTTATCTAAATTCACTCCTGTCGCACCGGTGACGTCTCTTCAAGTCACTCTGCGGTGTTAATAAAGGTGTCTAGCGAGGTCGCTACACAGATTATTCGGTCACGTGAGACATCATCCATGAGTTTCTCGTGCCCAGCACAGACGTTCTTATGTCACTAACAACGGTGGGACATCCTGTGTCCTCCACACCTCCAACCTTCCTCCACACCACCTCACCCCACCCGATCTCACTATCACACAAGTAGCAGCTGGGGGTGGGGAGGCCTTTTAAAGAAGAAGCAGTTCAGCAGGCCTACTTGCTTCTTGACACGATCTACCGACCCTCGTCACAGTCGCTTGATTTGTTAGAGTCAACATCAGCTGAATGGTCGTCTTCGTCCTTCGTTACAGGTATGTACATCTCATCTTCACTCGACTTAGTGGTTTCATCTTCCACAGAATTATCAACATATGAGGAAAAGGGTGGGGGTCTCTCACATGGCGTGGCATATAAACCACAAATCTGGTTACTGTCCCTGTCCTCCAGTTACTCGTGCATCTGTTCGGCGATCTCCTTACTAGAACGACGTCCCCTTTCTTGTACATACCCTGCTCAGATTCAGGTTTCAGCAGAGGGATCCTGTCGACACCTTTCATTTGTACTTCATACTGGTACAAGGCATTAGCCGCAGTTGCACGGAGGACTCCATCCTTTGGCGTAACTTTGTACCAGTAAACCGCTTCCTGGACACAGCATTGCTTTCTGGCAGCAATCCGCTTTATGGATCTGTGCAATCGTTCAACAATGTCGTTTCCAGATGGCGCATATGCACATCGCAAACGTAGGCGGATACCCCAGGTCGCAGCAAACGTTCTAAAGCTCCTGCTGTTACATCTTGCCTGGAATGTTTGTCACTTGATCCGGCACCGATCTGATGATGAAAAGGGAAAAACTGGAAACAGCAGATGTATGGCATAGACTAGGGATGGATATCACCCATTACAGGAGTTCTCACTATCTTACCTTTAATAGACTGTGGATCTGCCCGGTTTGCCATTTGGTGACGAGTCTCAACTCTATTTTTATTTCATTTTATTTTATTTTTTGAGAGGGGTCCACCTAAAAAGATTTTGACAGATAATGATACGGCGTTTAACAATACTTGTAGATGTAGCATAGCGGCTCTTGGCCGAGCTGGTGATACTAAAGAATTGAGCTCGTTGGAACATTTGCCATGGAAGTAGCGACAGAAGATCAACGTGCTTGCGACTTTGCGTCGATGGGATAGGGAACAATTGGGAACTGAGTTTGAACTCATGAACGATAAGGGCCGGAAATTTGCTTTGATTCATCTTTGTTAAAGGTCGTTGTCAATGGTTAGGCTTCTGAAACATATGAGATCAATGCAGGCATCACAAACTACTCGGTCCTACACTTTTTCTGATATATATTGACGATCTATCAAAGAACATTTTCATATTATTAGTAAAAATCAATGCAGATGACAGCAATGATCTCTGATGTAGCATGGCGGGTCTTGGTTGTAATGGTATGAGCTGGTGACACTAAAGAATGGAGATCGTCGGAACACTCTTCATGGAAGTAGCGATAAAAGAGGGATAGGCTTGCATCTTTGCAAGAAAGGGGTCGACTGGTAAATAAGTGAGTTTGAACTCATGACGCATAAGAAATGGAAATTTACGTCGATTCCTCTCTGTTAAAGGTCGTTTTCCAATGGTTAGGCTTCTGAATGAATTTCCCTATGGTATCAGCTCTCAACTTGGGATCTACGTTGATGACACAACCATTTACTCGATAGTAAAAGTCTGATCCGTTTCATAACGTCAACATGGCAGCTGATACCCGAAATGAGCTTCAGTTTGTTGTTAACTGGAGCGCAGAATGTCTTGTTAATTTTATCGTCTCCAAAACTATCCTGCTCTCCATTAATCATCTGAGAGACTCATCTCTGCCTTCCATCAGCATGGCTGATGCTAACCTCCAAGAGAGGTTGGGAAACCCTGTCTTAGATTAACTATTTTAAAAATCGCTTACTGGTCTTTTGTACCGACCTGCGCTAGGATATTTAAAATTATCTTCTTCTTGGTGGACAATTTGCGATTACCTTAATTACTGTGAATGAATTGTCTTGCATTTCGCATTTATTGTTTAAGTTTTTGATTTATTGTTTCACTAAATCACTTGCGATCTGTGTTCAAACTCAAGTGTCGGCAGTGATACTTTATTCCTATATAACAATATGTTGAAATTCCTTTTTAATAGCCAAAATCCTATATCGCCCACCAAACCTTCCAATTGCCCACCTTTTTCTGTTCAGTTACTCATCGCCTGCCCAATAGCTGAAATCGCCCACTGGTGGGTGATGACGCCCAGGTTGGGAAACACTGTCTTAGACGAACTATTTTGAAAACCGCCCGCAGAGAGTATTTTGTACCGGTCTACTCTAGGCTATTTAAAATTATCTTCTTCTTGGTGGACAATTTGCGGTTACCTTAATTACTGTGAAGGAATCGTCTTGCATTTTGTATTGTTTCAGTTTTTGATTTATTGTTTTAAAAATCATTTCAGTAAATTTTACTAAATCTGCAAAATAATAACCATTCCAGTTCCTTTAACACAATCCAGTTTAATATTGTTAATAATGTTACATCTTTTTGTTGTTCTTCATTATAACGTTTACAGGTTATTGAAGTAAACATTAATTGATATTAACCTAAATTACTTCGGCCAATGTATTAAAAGATGTTTAATAGGTTTTGACTTTTTTTTTCTTTTTTTAAGCATTTCACCCCCAAAAAAGGCGGGAAGCCACTGGCACGCAAGGGGTTACAGAGAATTTGGAGCGAGAGCAGATAGGAGTGATAGAGGAAATGATGAGGAGAAATATAGTGGATAGATCAAGGCCACTGGAGATGTTTATTGACATTACATTTGAAAAGTTGTAGATTATAGCTATCAGGGAAACAGGATAAGGGAAGGGAGTTCCACAGGCGAGAGGTGCGACATATGAAGCAATTGGAGTAGAAGAGACGGCTACATTTAACAGTTTCAACAGTGAAAGAGTGGGAGCGGGATGCCAGCCTCGTAGGACGCTTGAATCAGCGAAAGCAGCTCATCAGAGCAATTACCATGAAAGTGTTTGTAAAAAAGACAGAGAGAGTCAACGGCACGTCTGTGAAAGAGCGACTGCAGACGAGATGCCAGATCAGGGCCAATTACATTGCATATCCGTCTCTGGATCTTATCAAGAACCCCGAGACAACAAAAGGGGCTCCAAACCATATATGGCAGCAATACTCGATGCAAGGGCGAATGGTTGATTTGTAGATTTGAAGTATCGATTCCGGGGAGAAAAAATTCCTGGCACGGCACAGGGAGCCAACTTTCCTCGCGGTGGACGAAGCAATTTACTCAGTGTATTTGTTCCATCTCAGGTCAGCAGACAATGTGAGACCGAGCAGCCACAAAGAGGGGCTCTCGAGAAGTTGAGCGCCAGACATTCTAATGGTGGGGGGAGCAGGGAAGGATCTCTGTGGGGATTAATAGAGAGCACTTTTGTTTTTGAGGCGTTAAAGTTAACCAGCCAATTCCTGCCCCAGTTCACAACCGATTGGAGGTCCTTTTCGAGACCAATGGCCAGGTTAGTTTTGTCAGCGACACTAGATTTGATTTTGAGGCAGGTGTAAATTGTAGTGTCGTCTGCGTAGATGCCTACTTGGGAACCTATGACGTCAGGAAGATCGTTGATGAAGATAAGGAACAGAGTAGGGTCTAGGATGGATCCTTGGGGAACACTTGCATTCGTGGTATAGGAGCTGGAGGAGAATCCGTTGAGAACGACCTTCAATTCACGGTTTGACAGGAATGATTGTATTAAGTCAAGAGAGAGCAGATCATGGGATGTAAGGTGTTTAACCACTTCGGCGTTGATTAAAGCTTCGAAGACTTTGCTGAAGAGGGGGGAGACAGATAGGATGGTAAGTAGAAGGATCAGAGAGATCGCCAGAGTTCTTAAAGACAGGAACAATCGATGAGGATTTCCAGCAGTCTGGAAAACAAGATTCCTTGAGGCAGTAGTTATACAATTTGGAGAGGGCGGGTGCCAGTTCAGGCGCACATTTCTTCAAGACAATGGCTGGTATCCCGTCTCCACCACTAGCCTTGTTGGGGTCTAAATTAGAGATAATGCCCAATACCAATGACGGGGTTATGTGCAACCCGTTCAATAGGGCCTCAGTTCTAAGAGGGAAATCGGGTATGGGTACATCGGAAGAGTCGAGCGTTGAATTAAATGAAAATTTCCGAGCAAAGCATTCAGCCTTGTCGGCAGAGGAGGTCAGGACCTCAAACTGGTTGAACAAAGAATGTATAGAGGGTTTGGTATTGTCAAATACGCTCTTGCAGAGACACCAATAATCCTTGGAGCCGAATTTCCGAGATGCAATACGTTCCTTCATTCGAGCAGCAAATACTGACTTAGCTTCGTCGAGGACACGCTTACACTCGTTACGGGCAGGGGCAAAGAGACGTCTATTGTAGTCGGACATGTCGCTACGATATAGGTGGAAGAAGTGGTTCCTATGGGCAATGACGGCCGAGCAAGCAGGGGAGAACCAAGAGGAAAAGCGCGATTTGACCTTACATTTCCTTGAGGAGATGAAGGCGTTGATTCCAGCTTTAACTTAGGAGGAGACCTCAGAAGTACATTCTTGAACGGGGAGCGTAAAGACAACATCCTAAGGGACATCGCGAAGGAAATCACAGAACGAGTCCCAGTCTGCTCGTTGTGGGGGAATGCCCGTTGTCCACCCCCAAGCTCTGCGTTCATTGAAACAAAGAGCTTGGGGATAAAGCCTGTCTGAACTTTCCCAATTTACCCAAAGGGTACTCGCTCTGTTTCTCTCTGTATTTGCCAACCTAACTAGTCTTTTTTTTTCTTTTTTTTTTTTTTTTTTTGTATGTGGGTTTTCTAAGGAGAGGAAGGTATCCAGGGTTCGAGAAATCAGAGGAAGGGATAGACGAGTCAAGGTTGGCCTCACACAGAGCCGGTATATTCGGGCAGTTTGCAGTGAGGAAAGATTCCACACTGCAGAAATTGGTTCTAATGCCACGGGTGTTGGAGAATAAAATGTTAAAGAAATTCTTGAATACGCCATAAATGGTGTTATAAAGTTTCCACATTTACAACCCAATTTTAGTTTATTCTAATATTTTTTAAATATATTACCTTTTTATTTGTTTCTAACGATATCAAGAAATGTCTCTCGTTTATTTTAAATGCCCACCACCAACTAAACTGTTCTCTTTCAAGCGTGTGCGAGAACCTTTTCTTCTCTTTCATCAGCATGGCTAATAATAATTCATTACAACTTCTCGGTTTAACATTCTACACTGACATTAATCGAGGAACAATCCATCACTTGATAGATCTACTGCTAGGAAAGTCAGTTCACTGTGTCATGCTAGAAATTTATTCACCCCTGCATCTATCTTACAACTTTATAAGTCTACCATTCCTCCATACATTGAATGTTGCTGCCACATCTGGTCTGGAACTTCTGTTATGTATTTAGAGATGATGGACAAAATTCAAAGAAAAATATGCAATAGTATGCCTCTCTATAGTTCCTCTGTGATTGTTATGTATGTATAGCTGTCCACTCGTATTCGAAGACATCTGTCTACTAGGATGGCTAGCCAGTCCCTATTGCAGGCGCTTTCTAAAGCACATTTGTGTTTATTCAACATCCACAGAACCCACCTGTGGTTTATACTGCAACTATGTCTCGCGTTAATTTTAAATGCCCACCCCAACTAAACTGTTCTACTCACGCTGTCCACTGACATGAGGTAGAATAAATACATTGAATCAATAGCTTCATCTACTGCAAGGAAAGTTGTTTCTCTGTGTTGTGCCAGAAAGTTTTTCTTTGTTTGAGTCCATCCTTCAAATCTATAAATCAACCACCCGCCCTTGCATGGAATAATGCTGCCATATATGGTCTGGTGTTCCCGCTGTACGTCTTGAGGTCATTGTCAAAATCCAGAGACGAATATGCAATATGATAGGTCCTGATCTGGCATCTAGTCTACAATCGCTATCCCACAGATGTGCTGTGGCCGTCCTCTATCTCTTCTACAAATATTTTCACGGTAACTGTTCCGACGAGCTACTTTCGCTGGTTCCCGGGCTACACAAATTTAAGCGAGCTACCAGGCTGGCATCTCTCTCCCACCCTTTCACTGTCAAAATGGTTAAATGTAACCGTCTCTTTTTCTCAAACTGTGAAACTCCCTTCCCCTTACTTGCTTCCCCGATGACTATAATCTTCAAATATTCAAGTGTAATGTCAATCGATATCTGACACCCTGAGATTGTTCCCCATCCTCCTCTGCAGCCTTTCCTCAAACACGCCTATTTACTTTTGTTCTCAATCCTCTGTAACCCCTAGCGTGCTAGTGGAACTCCCGTCTTGCTTGGGGTGAATTGCCTTAAAAAAATTTCAAACATCTGGGAAAACCTTTTTTGCCTTTCACCAGCATGGCTAATATAAATTCATTGCATCTTCTCGGTTTAACGTTCTACACTGACATGAATCAGAACGATTATATTGAATTCATTGATGGGTTAGCTGTAGGAATGTCGGCTCACTGCGTCGTGCTAGGCAATTCATCTCTCCGGTGTCTATCTTGCATATCTATAAGTCTATCTATCTATAGTTTCTTGATAAAATCCAAAGAAGAATCAGCAATATTATTGGCCACAATATGGCGTCTCGACTTCATTCACTTTTCCATCGCTGTAACGTTGGAATGGACTATTATGTTGTTACACGATTTGGATAATTTTCCCGGGAAATACTGTTCACCAAAACGTAATATATTTTGATAAAAATATAATGGAATTTTAAAGCAAAAAGAATCATCTGAGAGATCTCTTTCTTTTTTTTTTCCAGGAGAGCGACTCGTTGCCCCTTCTTGGGCTAACGTTCTCGGCTGTCATGAAGCAAAAAGACTACATTGAATCCATTGCTAGATCAGCTGCTAAGAAATTTGGTATGCTATGTCGTGCTAAACAATGTTTCTCTCTAGAATCTATCTTACATATCTATAAGTCTACTATTCGTCCATGCTTACAACATCACTGCTATATATGGTCCGGTGCTCCTGAGGTTATATGGACCGCAGATCCTTTGTATTTTCTCGGATAACCCCTTCACATAAGACAGGCAGACTGTTTTTTCTGAGTGTTGTTGTCCTCCTCCTCTTGTACCCGCCTATCCCAGTTTATTGGGGCTGCTGCAATGTACCTAGGGTAGTTGTTACGTTGTAGGGTACAACCTATACTGACCGAAGCGTTGTGATAAATATGGCAACAAAGATTAGGACAATAGTCCGAATAATGTAAATAGTGTATTTAATAGACGCATTTACATGTTTTGTTTTAAGAAATGCAAAAATGAATGAATTTTATTTTAACAAAGTTAAAAATGTATTTAGCATCTGTTTTAGTAAAAATGAAAACACATTATGCATTTTTTATTTTAAGAGATGTATAAACATATGTATTTTTAAGACATTTTAAATTGTATGTATTTCAAGAAATGAAATTTTATCAGGTTTTTTTAGTTTACGAAATTTCTTATGGATCTTTTATTCCCGGAAGGCCAAATCCATACTTTATTTATTAGGACAGTTAAAAAATACAATACTCGTTGTCTATTTCAAGAATTAATTAAATGCGGTAAAATAAATTAGTGGCACAAGACGGAAGGGTAAGTTGGAAAAGACTAGCCAACACCTAACGAATGCCGACTCACAAACCATTCATTCTAACAATTTCCTCAATTAACACAAGAAGCCATCCTTCTCCGTCCAATTCAACATGTACCACAATACGACATTTTCGCAGGGATTCTAACAAAACACCCAGGATTTTTAAAAAATTCCTTCATATGCACAAATATTTTCTCTCATTTTTAAAAAAATTTATTTAAAAAAAATTATATCTTAAATGAAGGGGAAAGGGTGAACTCACATGGCCGTAGCAGAGAGAAATGATTTTTGCGGGGGGGGGGATTTAGAATTTAACCTCAAGTTATCAAAGGCTATCAACATTATTAGTGACAAGATTATTTTAAATTTCCAGCACTTTCTTAATTTGTTAGTTTTTTTTTTCTTGTATTTTTTTCTTTATTGTATTTTGTTAAAATAAAAAACCTGAAAAAGTTATTACAATAGGTGAAAATTTGTGGGGAGCCAAAGAACCACAAACCTTAGCGGACATGACTCAGTAACAAAAATAAAAGAAACAAAACATACATAAACAAATAAAAATGTTTTAATATGGCCCGACCAATTCCACAAACAGAAGAGCGGCCGCTGTATCCTGCCGATGAGTAAACACAAAAGGGGGAAAATATAGCTTTCATTTTAAGAAAGGGGAAAATGTATTAGTCATCTTTCATTTTAAGAAAGATAAAATGTATTAGGCATCATTCATTTTAAGAAAGCTAGAAATGTATTAGGTATCATTCATTTTAAGAAAGGTGGAAATGCATAAGGCATCTTTCATTTTAAGAAAGGTCAAATGTATTCAGCATCTATTATTTAAATAAAGGTGGAAATGAAATAGTAAACTTTCATTTTAAGAAAGATAAAATGTATTAAGCATCATTCACTTTAAGAAAAGTAAAAATGTATTAGGTATCTTTCATTTTAAGAAAGGTGGAAATGCATCAGGCATCTTTCATTTTTAAGAAAGGCGAATATGCATTAGGTATCTTTTATTTAAAAAAGGTTAAAATGAGTTAGGAGACTTTCATTTTAAGAAAGATAAAATGTATTAGGCATAATTCATTTTAAGAAAGCTAGAAACGTACTAGGTATCTTTCATTTTAAGAAACGAGGAAATGCATTAGACATCTTTCATTTTAAGAAAGGCGAATATACATTAGGTATCTTATATTTTAAAAAAAAGATGGAAATGAATAAGTAAACTTTCATTTTAAGAAAGATAAAATATATTAGGCATCATTCATTTTAAGAAAGGTGGAAATGCATCATTCACCTTTCATTTTAAGAAAGGTAAAATGTATTTAGCATCTTTTATTTAAAGTAGGTGGGAATGAATTAGGAGACTTTCATTTTAAGAAAGATAAAATGTATTAGGCATCATTCATTTTAAGAAAGGTAGAAATGTATTAGGTATCATTCATTTTAAGAAAGGAGGAAATGCATTAGGCATCTTTCATTTTAAGAAAGGCGAATATGCATAAGGTATCTTTTATTTAAAAAGGTGGAAATGAATGAGGAAACTTTCATTTTAAGAAAGATAAAATGTATAAAGCATCATTCATTTTAAGAAATTTAGAAATGTATTAGGTAACTTTCATTTTAAGAAACGAGGAAATGCATTAGACAGCTTTCATTTTAAGAAATACATATTATATATTAGGCATCATTTATTTTAACACGGGTGGAAATGTATTAGGCATTTTTCATTTTAAGAAAGGTGGAATTACATTAGGTATCTTTCATTAAGGAAGGTAAAAATGTATTAAGCATCTTTCATTTTACAAAAGGTAGAAATATATTAGGCATCTTTCATTTTAAGAATTGTAAAAATGTATTAAATATCATTCATTTTAAGAAAGATGCAAATTCATCTTTCATTTTGAGAATGTTAAAAATATATTAAGCCACTTTTATCTTAAGAAAGGTGAAAATGTATTAGTTAACCTTCATTTTAAGAAAGGTCTAAATACATTTGTCAGCTTTCATTTTAAGAAATATGGAAATTCATTAGGCATCTTTTATTGTAAGAAAGGTAAAAATGCATTAAGTATCATTCACCTTTAGAAAGATGGAAATGCATTAGGCATCTTTCTTTTTAAGAAAAGTGGAAATGCATTAAGCATCTTTCATTTTAAGGATGTGTTATAGTCCGGTTCCTTGTGCCGCTGATAATCCAGGGTAGAACCAATAAAGAAGAACTCGAACACAGGTATGGAATAACACAGATATATTACAAACAGGAATATATACAGAGAAGTAGAAGTGTTAGTATGAACAATCAGGTTTAGTAGAGTGGACAATGTAGTCTCGACCAGTATCACTATTCCAATGTCTTGCAGTAATCGTCTGAACGCGACTCTGTTTCGGACTGCCTCTGACCCGACTCTTGACTCGACTTGAACTACTGACTCACGATATTGAGTCTCCCCCCACCACTGGGGCAACATGTGACACAAGGTCGGTTGTTTATTGTGGGTTTCCCGAGCCCGTGGGCTCGGCCCAAAAATATGCCCGTTTGAACCCGTATAAACGGGTTCAGGGCCGGTTTTACCTCCCCGAAGGAGACTCCGCCCTTCGGCGTAGCCTCCTTCGGGTTCCTCTCCGTCCGTAGACAGAGAGTTGAACCGATCAGTCGCCCAGAAAGTGTACTGACTCACTTTCTGCCTACTCCTGAGGCGCAGTATTTATTAAGTATGGAATAGTCCATTATTATTATTATGGGTAAGGTCCCATAAAAGAATGGTGAAAAAAGGCATTAGGTAACTTTCATTTTGAAAATGTTAAAAATATATTAAGCCTCATTCGTTTTAAGAAAGGTGGAAATGTATTAGGTATGATTCATTTTAAGGAACGTGGAAATGCATTCGGCATCTTTCATTTTGAAAAAGGTAAAAATGTATTAAGCATCTTTCAATTTTTAACAATGGTGGAAATTCACTAGAAATCTTTCATATTAAAAAAGTTAAATATGTATTAAGAATCCATCTTTTTAAGAAAGATGGAAATTCATTCGGTATCGTTCATTTTAAGAACGGTAAAAATAAGACATCTTTTATTTTAAGAATGGCAAAAATACTTTAGACATTATTTATTTGTAGAAAAGTAAATATACATTAGACATATATCATTTTAAGAAAGGTAAAAATGCTTTAGGGATCTTTCATTTTAAGAAAGTTAAAATATATTAAATATTTTTCATTTTAAGTAAGGTAAAAATGCATTAGACATCTTTTATTTTATGAAAGCTAAAAATGTATTAGGCATCTTTCATTTTAAAAAAAGGTGGAAATACATTAGGCATAATTTATTTTAAGAAAGGTAGAAATGCATTAGTTATCTTTCATTTTAAGAAACGAAAAATTCATTAGGCATCTTTCATTTTAAGAAAGGTAAAAATACATTAGGCATCTTTCATTTCAAGAAAGGTAAAAATACATTATTATTATTATTATAGAATTAAGACAACAAAAAGAGGAATGCCTTTGACGGTGTGCAAGCAACGTGGACGTCTTTAAAACGTTGATAATAAAAACGACACTCATACTAGAATGAGAAAGAGGCAGCTACAATTACTTGGACAACTAATGAGGAAGGAGGGCTTGGAAAATTTGATACTCACTGGACATATCGAAAGGAAAAGGGACGAGGGTAGTCAATGCGCCATTTAGCTGGTAAGCTTCTCTTAATGTATAGAGGAACGGGTGCCTTGGCAAGAGAACAAACTTTGCTAAGTAACGGGAAGTTGTGGAGAGCCACGATTGCTTACGTCTTGAAATGACATGGTACATAAAAAAAGGAGCAGAAGAAAAGTGAAGATGAAATAATCTGTAAGGAAAACGTAGAAAGATTAAGAGAGAATAAAAACAATGATAATTAAAAAGGAAAATTAATAAAAAGAGGAAAGGAAAAGAACGGAGAGAAAGAAAGAATTGGTAAAGAAAAGGAGGAAGGAGAATGAGAAGAAAAAGAAAAGAAAGTTAATTAAAAATGAAAATGAAGAAGAAGAAGAAGAAGAAGAAGAAGAAGAAGAAGAAGAAGAGAAAGAAAGAAAGAAAGAAGGGCAGAAAGAAAGAATTAGCAACGAAAAGGAAGAAAGAGTAAGAGAAAAGAAGAAGGATAAATAAAGATAGAAAAATTCAGAAGAGGAGGAGGAAGAAAGGCGGACAAAATGAAAAAATTAGAAAAAGAAAAATTAGAATAAGAAAAAAAAATTAGAATAAGAAAAAGAGGAAAAAGAAAGATTGAAGAAAAAGAAGGACAAGTAAAAAGGAAAAATTAAA
The DNA here is from genome assembly GCA_903632075.3 of Acanthosepion pharaonis. Taxonomy (NCBI): domain Eukaryota; kingdom Metazoa; phylum Mollusca; class Cephalopoda; order Sepiida; family Sepiidae; genus Acanthosepion; species Acanthosepion pharaonis. The sequence continues at coordinate 2,853,190 of CAHIKZ030001202.1, forward strand.
AAAAAAAAGGAATGAAAAGACGAAGCATATAACTCTAAACTCCACTAGGGCTGGACATTTCTTATGACCCATCAGATTGTCTTTGTGCTATTCTAGGGTATGCCGCAGGTGAATGGGGTTTACTTGGCGGCACCCTGATCCTCTCCAACTAACAATACGACAGGTTGTACCATATTACATGGTACCATCTGCGAATAACGATCACTGACTTGATTGATCTCTTATCGACGCACAAGATGGAGATTGCCTTTACAAAAGGCTTTTTGACAGAGTCCAGTGCCCACAGATCTGGCTGATACTACCCTCTGACCCTGGATAAAAAATAAATAAATAAGATGTAACCGTCGTACATAGAAGTAGAATTGTGTCTTACATTTTGGTCAGAAGACGTGATTGAATGCAACTCAGAGAAACTTGGAATTGGACAGATATTACTATCCTCTATATGTATGAATGTCATTTTTCTACCTCAGATCAAACTAGCAAAATCATTTGTTATTACTTTCGGCCAAAAAGCGTAACCGTACCTAGTTGCGAACGGCTGGGGATTAGGATCTTCTCTGTTAATTTGTGGAATCGTGGATTCCACCCTTTTTACGTGCGCGCGCGGATTGCACCCCTTCATGTCACGTTCAGCTAGACATAGCAGTAAACAGCCCCTTTTTGGCTGTCGTGAGGAAGGTTGCTGGCTAGCTGCTTCTGGTTCCAGCTTGGACAGGATTTGAATTTTTCCCGCGCATTTTCTGACGTCACAGACGAACAGCGTTTTCAAGTTAGTTGCGGCCTGATTTTCAAGCTAGAAGGTCAACTCATTTATTCCGTGCCCCTAACCCATACGCGGGCCGGAATATCTTACTCTTAACTAACCAAAACTTCAACATGTCGATATCACACTTTTCCAAGACTTATCCTCGTCTTGATGCGAACAGCATGTTGAACCTTTCTCCATTTTCAGCTAGAAAATGTAGAGACTACGACACTGTCGTCAATATATTTTTCCAAGACCAACTCTTCGTCTTGATGCGAACAACTTTCGAACTTTCCTCTGTTCACTACCAGAGTTCTACAACACGGTCGCCCTCGCGCCTTTCCAAGACTAATTTCCTCGTCTTGATGCGAACAACTCAATTTTCCTTCACTAAAGATTGTTGAACTTTTCATACACCTTTGAAACTCCTAACCATTACGAACCAGTTCCCAAAAAGATAACATTACACACACATTATTAAACCTCGCAGTGAGTACTTTTCCTATTTGTGTACGCATACACGTACAAAAAACATTTTTTCCAAAACTTTCTTTCTGATGAAACGTTTCCCGCCTTAGCTATCTTGGTTTTCTGTTTTGGCGCGGAACCTTAATATTCTAATGGTCTCTACATATTACTAACTGCCTACAGGCTAAAAACAGACCTTACCTTTTCTGATTGTCTCCACTATTGAGACAAGTTTATTTGTTATTAAAATAAAATTTCATATATGTTTTCAACCAGACTCGTTTTGTCGTTTCCTCCTGTCTATCTACATTGTATTATTTTTATGCACTTGTTGAATGACCCCTTTTCCTCACTAAGATCACTCATTTAATATTTTTACTTTGTTTGTGGATTCGGTAGTCATAAGTAGTGTCTGGCACAAGGCCACCTTTTAATAAACCAGCACTGCATGCTACCGGGCCCGCAACAAATTCACCCCAAAATAAAATCAGACCAAATTATCCCAGAGCGAGGACCTTCCATTACACGTTGGGCTGACCTTCGCGATCACCTCAAATGTAGGCGTCTCGGGTGCGCTATATCTAAGTGTGGGGTCTACGTTCGCACTCATCCCGATAAATACATCAAAAATAGATTTTTTTATTTAATTGTAAAAAATTCCTTGCAAATGCATCGAATGTCATCTGCACTTATGAAATGTGAAGAACTCCCTGATTTTTGGTCATTTTTCATTCTGAGAGTTGGAATGGTTGCAAGGCAAGCTAAACAAATTTTGATTTAAAATTTATAATTTCAAAGAGTGCCTAAAATTTACTAAAATAACAAAACAAAAAAAAAAAAAAAACCCAAAAAACCCCCAAAAAACAAAAAACAAAAAAAAAACAAAAACAAAAAAACAAACAATGATCTTAAAATTTATAATTTCTTGGGGTGAATTAATATTTAAGATAAGTAACTTTACATTATTTGGAGTGAATTAACAGAAAAGTTCCGGGGATTGGGCTAAAACTGGTTTTTAATACTAGGCAAAAAGTAAAAAGTATAATGTTTGTGCATACAAAGATGAAGAATAATAGTATAGATTTTGACCAGAAAGCCTACTTGATACGAAATCAAAGCAACTGCTACTACATTCTGATCTTATGTAGAGTTAAACATTGAAGTCTCATTGAAAAAAGAAAAAAATCTTATAACCTAATTCGAAATAGAAACTTGATGGTCGCTCAGTATCTGTCTATATTTCTGAGATGAGATATTATGCACATTATTTACATTATTCAGACTATTGTCCTCATCTTTGTCACCATATTTATTACAACGTTTCGGCCTTTCAGTATCTGTCTATATTTCTGAGATGAGGTATTATGCACATTATTTACATTATTCGGACTATTGTCCTCATCTTTGTCGCCATATTTATTACAACGTTTCGGCCTTTCAGTAACTGTCTATATTTCTGACATGAGATATTATGCACATTATTTACATTATTCGGACTATTGTCCTCATCTTTGTCGCCATATTTATTACAACGTTTCGGCCTTTCAGTATCTGTCTATATTTCTGAGATGAGATATTATGCACATTATTTACATTATTCAGACTATTGTCCTCATCTTTGTCACCATATTTATTACAACGTTTCGGCCTTTCAGTATCTGTCTATATTTCTGAGATGAGATATTATGCACATTATTTACATTATTCGGACTATTGTCCTCATCTTTGTCGCCATATTTATTATAACGTTTCGGCCCTTCAGTATCTGTCTATATTCCTGAGATGAGGTATTATGCACATTATTTACATTATTCGGACTATTGTCCTCATCTTTGTCACCATATTTATTACAACGTTTCGGCCTTTCAGTATCTGTCTATATTTCTGAGATGAGATATTATGCACATTATTTACATTATTCGGACTATTGTCCTCATCTTTGTCGCCATATTTATTATAACGTTTCGGCCTTTCAGTATCTGTCTATATTTCTGAGATGAGGTATTATGCACATTATTTACATTATTCAGACTATTGTCCTCATCTTTGTCGCCATATTTATTACAACGTTTCGGCCTTTCAGTATCTGTCTATATTTCTGAGATGAGGTATTATGCACATTATTTACATTATTCGGACTATTGTCCTCATCTTTGTCGCCATATTTATTACAACGTTTCGGCCTTTCAGTATCTGTCTATATTTCTGAGATGAGATATTATGCACATTATTTACATTATTCGGACTATTGTCCTCATCTTTGTCGCCATATTTATTATAACGTTTCGGCCATTCAGTATCTGTCTATATTCCTGAGATGAGGTATTATGCACATTATTTACATTATTCGGACTATTGTCCTCATCTTTGTCACCATATTTATTACAACGTTTCGGCCTTTCAGTATCTGTCTATATTTCTGAGATGAGATATTATGCACATTATTTACATTATTCGGACTATTGTCCTCATCTTTGTCGCCATATTTATTATAACGTTTCGGCCTTTCAGTATCTGTCTATATTTCCTGAGATGAGGTATTATGCACATTATTTACATTATTCAGACTATTGTCCTCATCTTTGTCACCATATTTATTACAACGTTTCGGCCTTTCAGTATCTGTCTATATTTCTGAGATGAGGTATTATGCACATTATTTACATTATTCGGACTATTGTCCTCATCTTTGTCGCCATATTTATTACAACGTTTCGGCCTTTCAGTATCTGTCTATATTTCTGACATGAGATATTATGCACATTATTTACATTATTCGGACTATTGTCCTCATCTTTGTCACCATATTTATTATAACGTTTCGGCCATTCAGTATCTGTCTATATTCCTGAGATGAGGTATTATGCACATTATTTACATTATTCGGACTATTGTCCTCATCTTTGTCACCATATTTATTACAACGTTTCGGCCTTTCAGTATCTGTCTATATTTCTGAGATGAGATATTATGCACATTATTTACATTATTCGGACTATTGTCCTCATCTTTGTCGCCATATTTATTATAACGTTTCGGCCTTTCAGTATCTGTCTATATTCCTGAGATGAGGTATTATGCACATTATTTACATTATTCAGACTATTGTCCTCATCTTTGTCACCATATTTATTACAACGTTTCGGCCTTTCAGTATCTGTCTATATTTCTGAGATGAGGTATTATGCACATTATTTACATTATTCGGACTATTGTCCTCATCTTTGTCGCCATATTTATTACAACGTTTCGGCCTTTCAGTATCTGTCTATATTTCTGAGATGAGATATTATGCACATTATTTACATTATTCGGACTATTGTCCTCATCTTTGTCACCATATTTATTATAACGTTTCGGCCATTCAGTATCTGTCTATATTCCTGAGATGAGGTATTATGCACATTATTTACATTATTCAGACTATTGTCCTCATCTTTGTCACCATATTTATTACAACGTTTCGGCCTTTTCAGTATCTGTCTATATTTCTGAGATGAGATATTATGCACATTATTTACATTATTCGGACTATTGTCCTCATCTTTGTCGCCATATTTATTACAACGTTTCGGCCTTTCAGTATCTGTCTATATTTCTGAGATGAGATATTATGCACATTATTTACATTATTCGGACTATTGTCCTCATCTTTGTCACCATATTTATTATAACGTTTCGGCCTTTCAGTATCTGTCTATATTTCTGAGATGAGGTATTATGTACATTATTTACATTATTCGGACTATTGTCCTCATCTTTGTCACCATATTTATTATAACGTTTCGGCCTTTCAGTATCTGTCTATATTTCTGAGATGAGATATTATGCACATTATTTACATTATTCGGACTATTGTCCTCATCTTTGTCGCCATATTTATTATAACGTTTCGGCCTTTCAGTATCTGTCTATATTTCTGAGATGAGGTATTATGCACATTATTTACATTATTCAGACTATTGTCCTCATCTTTGTCGCCATATTTATTACAACGTTTGGCCTTTCAGTATCTGTCTATATTTCTGAGATGAGGTATTATGCCTTTCACATTTTATTTACATTATTCGGACTATTGTCCTCATCTTTGTCGCCATATTTATTACAACGTTTCGGCCTTTCAGTATCTGTCTATATTTCTGAGATGAGGTATTATGCACATTATTTACATTATTCGGACTATTGTCCTCATCTTTGTCACCATATTTATTATAACGTTTCGGCCTTTCAGTATCTGTCTATATTTCTGAGATGAGATATTATGCACATTATTTACATTATTCAGGACTATTGTCCTCATCTTTGTCGCCATATTTATTACAACGTTTCGGCCTTTTTCAGTATCTGTCTATATTTCTGAGATGAGGTATTATGCACATTATTTACATTATTCGGACTATTGTCCTCATCTTTGTCGCCATATTTATTACAACGTTTCGGCCTTTCAGTATCTGTCTATATTTCTGAGATGAGGTATTATGCACATTATTTACATTATTCGGACTATTGTCCTCATCTTTGTCGCCATATTTATTACAACGTTTCGGCCTTTTCAGTATCTGTCTATATTTCTGAGATGAGGTATTATACATTATTTACATTATTCGGACTATTGTCCTCATCTTTGTCGCCATATTTATTACAATGTTTCGGCCTTTCAGTATCTGTCTATATTTCTGAGATGAGGTATTATGCACATTATTTACATTATTCAGACTATTGTCCTCATCTTTGTCACCATATTTATTACAACGTTTCGGCCTTTCAGTATCTGTCTATATTTCTGAGATGAGGTATTATGTACATTATTTACATTATTCAGACTATTGTCCTCATCTTTGTCGCCATATTTATTACAACGTTTCGGCCTTTCAGTATCTGTCTATATTTCTGAGATGAGGTATTATGCACATTATTTACATTATTCAGACTATTGTCCTCATCTTTGTCGCCATATTTATTACAACGTTTCGGCCTTTCAGTATCTGTCTATATTTCTGAGATGAGGTATTATGTACATTATTTACATTATTCGGACTATTGTCCTCATCTTTGTCGCCATATTTATTACAACGTTTCGGCCTTTCAGTATCTGTCTATATTTCTGAGATGAGGTATTATGCACATTATTTACATTATTCGGACTATTGTCCTCATCTTTGTCGCCATATTTATTACAACGTTTCGGCCTTTCAGTATCTGTCTATATTTCTGAGATGAGGTATTATGCACATTATTTACATTATTCGGACTATTGTCCTCATCTTTGTCGCCATATTTATTACAACGTTTCGGCCTTTCAGTATCTGTCTATATTTCTGAGATGAGGTATTATGCACATTATTTACATTATTCGGACTATTGTCCTCATCTTTGTCGCCATATTTATTACAACGTTTCGGCCTTTCAGTATCTGTCTATATTTCTGAGATGAGGTATTATGCACATTATTTACATTATTCAGACTATTGTCCTCATCTTTGTCACCATATTTATTATAACGTTTCGGCCTTTCAGTATCTGTCTATATTTCTGAGATGAGATATTATGCACATTATTTACATTATTCAGACTATTGTCCTCATCTTTGTCGCCATATTTATTACAACGTTTCGGCCTTTCAGTATCTGTCTATATTTCTGAGATGAGGTATTATGCACATTATTTACATTATTCAGACTATTGTCCTCATCTTTGTCGCCATATTTATTACAACGTTTCGGCCTTTCAGTATCTGTCTATATTTCTGAGATGATTATTATGCACATTATTTACATTATTCGGACTATTGTCCTCATCTTTGTCGCCATATTTATTACAACGTTTCGGCCTTTCAGTATCTGTCTATATTTCTGAGATGAGAATTATTATGCACATTATTTACATTATTAGGACTATTGTCCTCATCTTTGTCGCCATATTTATTACAACGTTTCGGCCTTTCAGTATCTGTCTATATTTCTGAGATGAGCTATTATGCACATTATTTACATTATTAGGACTATTGTCCTCATCTTTGTCGCCATATTTATTACAACGTTTCGGCCTTTCAGTATCTGTCTATATTTCTGAGATGAGGTATTATGCACATTATTTACATTATTAGGACTATTGTCCTCATCTTTGTCGCCATATTTATTACAACGTTTCGGCCTTTCAGTATCTGTCTATATTTCTGAGATGAGATATTATGCACATTATTTACATTATTCGGACTATTGTCCTCATCTTTGTCGCCATATTTATTACAACGTTTCGGCCTTTCAGTATCTGTCTATATTTCTGAGATGAGGTATTATATACATTATTTACATTATTCGGACTATTGTCCTCATCTTTAATGCCATATTTATTACAACGTTTCGGCCTTTCAGTATCTGTCTATATTTCTGAGATGAGATATTATGCACATTATTTACATTATTCGGACTATTGTCCTCATCTTTGTCACCATATTTATTATAACGTTTCGGCCTTTCAGTATCTGTCTATATTTCTCAGATGAGGTATTATGTACACTATTTACATTATTCAGACTATTGTCCTCATCTTTGTCGCCATATTTATTATAACGTTTCGGCCTTTCAGTATCTGTCTATATTTCTGAGATGAGATATTATGCACATTATTTACATTATTCGGACTATTGTCCTCATCTTTGTCACCATATTTATTATAACGTTTCGGCCTTTCAGTATCTGTCTATATTTCTGAGATTAGGTATTATGTACATTATTTACATTATTCGGACTATTGTCCTCATCTTTGTCGCCATATTTATTATAACGTTTCGGCCTTTCAGTATCTGTCTATATTTCTGAGATTAGACATTATGTACATTATTCACATTATTCGGACTATTGTCCTCATCTTTGTCGCCATATTTATTACAACGTTTCGGCCTTTCAGTATCTGTCTATATTTCTGAGATGAGGTATTATGCACATTATTTACATTATTCGGACTATTGTCCTCATCTTTGTCACCATATTTATTATAACGTTTCGGCCTTTCAGTATCTGTCTATATTTCTGAGATGATATTATGTACATTATTTACATTATTCGGACTATTGTCCTCATCTTTGTCACCATATTTATTATAACGTTTCGGCCTTTCAGTATCTGTCTATATTTCTGAGATGAGATATTATGCACATTATTTACATTATTCGGACTATTGTCCTCATCTTTGTCGCCATATTTATTATAACGTTTCGGCCTTTCAGTATCTGTCTATATTTCTGAGATGAGATATTATGCACATTATTTACATTATTCGGACTATTGTCCTCATCTTTGTCGCCATATTTATTACAACGTTTCGGCCTTTCAGTATCTGTCTATATTTCTGAGATGAGGTATTATTATTATTATTTACATTATTCGACTATTGTCCTCATCTTTGTCACCATATTTATTACAACGTTTCGGCCTTTCAGTATCTGTCTATATTTCTGAGATGAGATATTATGTACATTATTTACATTATTCGGACTATTGTCCTCATCTTTGTCGCCATATTTATTACAACGTTTCGGCCTTTCAGTATCTGTCTATATTTCTGAGATGAGGTATTATGCATTATTTTTCATTATTCGGACTATTGTCCTCATCTTTGTCACCATATTTATTACAACGTTTCGGCCTTTCAGTATCTGTCTATATTTCTGAGATGAGATATTATACACTATTTACATTATTCGGACTATTGTCCTCATCTTTGTCGCCATATTTATTACAACGTTTCGGCCTTTCAGTATCTGTCTATATTTCTGAGATGAGATATTATGCATTATTTACATTATTCGGACTATTGTCCTCATCTTTGTCGCCATATTTATTACAACGTTTCGGCCTTTCAGTATCTGTCTATATTTCTGAGATGAGATATTATGTACACTATTTACATTATTCGGACTATTGTCCTCATCTTTGTCGCCATATTTATTACAACGTTTCGGCCTTTTCAGTATCTGTCTATATTTCTGAGATGAGATATTATGCACATTATTTACATTATTCGGACTATTGTCCTCATCTTTGTCGCCATATTTATTACAACGTTTCGGCCTTTCAGTATCTGTCTATATTTCTGAGATGAGATATTATGTACACTATTTACATTATTCGGACTATTGTCCTCATCTTTGTCGCCATATATTTATTACAACAACGTTTCAGTATCCTATATTTCTGAGATGTATATTATGCAACGTTTATTTATTATTTCTGTACCCTCATCTTTCTTTGTCGCCATATTTATATACAACGTTTCGGCCTTTCAGTATATTTATTTTTGAGATGAGATATTATGCACATTATTTCATTATTCGGACTATTGTCATCTTTGTCGCCATATTTATTACAACGTTTCGGCCTTTCAGTATCTGTCTATATTTCTGAGATGAGTATTATGCACATTATTTACATTATTCGGACTATTGTCCTCATCTTTGTCGCCATATTTATTACAACGTTTCGGCCTTTCAGTATCTGTCTATATTTCTGAGATGAGATATTATACACATTATTTACATTATTCGGACTATTGTCCTCATCTTTGTCGCCATATTTATTACAACGTTTCGGCCTTTCAGTATCTGTCTATATTTCTGAGATGAGATATTATGCACATTATTTACATTATTCGGACTATTGTCCTCATCTTTGTCGCCATATTTATTACAACGTTTCGGCCTTTCAGTATCTGTCTATATTTCTGAGATGAGATATTATGCACATTATTTACATTATTGGACTATTGTCCTCATCTTTGTCGCCATATTTATTACAACGTTTCGGCCTTTCAGTATCTGTCTATATTTCTGAGATGAGAGTCCCTCATCTTTGTCGCCATATTTATTATAACGTTTCGGCCTTTCAGTGAATCTGTCTATATTTCTGAGATGAGATATTATGCACATTATTTACATTATTCGACTATTAGTCCTCATCTCTTGCACGTGCTACATTTATTACAACGTTTCGGCCTTCTAGCATCTTTTGGTCTATATTTCTGAGATGAGATATTATGTACATTATTTACATTATTCGGACTATTGTCCCTATCTTTGTCGCCATATTTATTATAACGTTTTGGCCTTTGCAGTATCTGTCTACTTCGAGATGAGATATTATGCACATTATTTACATTATTCAGACTTGTCCTCATCTTTGTCGCCACATTATTGGCAACGTTTTGGCCTTTCAGTATCTACAATTCATATTTCTGAGATGAGATATTATGCACACATTTACATTATTCGGACTATTGTCCCCATCTTTGTCGCTTACATTTATTACAACGTTTCGGCCTTCAGCATCTGGTCTATATTCTTGAGATGAGATATTATGTACACTATTTACATTATTCGGACTATTGTCCTCATCTTTGTCGCCATATTTATTACAACGTTTCGGCCTTTCAGTATCTGTCTATATTTCTGAGATGAGGTATTATGTACACTATTTACATTATTCGGACTATTGTCCTCATCTTTGTCGCCATATTTATTACAACGTTTCGGCCTTTCAGTATCTGTCTATATTTCTGAGATGAGGTATTATGTACACTATTTACATTATTCGGACTATTGTCCTCATCTTTGTCGCCATATTTATTACAACGTTTCGGCCCTTTCAGTATCTGTCTATATTTTGAGATGAGGTATTATGTACACTTTTATTTACATTATTCGGACTATTGTCCCTCATATTTTGTTGCCATATTTATTACAACGTTTCGGCCTTTCAGTATCTGTCTATATTTCTGAGATGAGGTATTATGTACACTATTTACATTATTCGGACTATTGTCCTCATCTTTGTCGCCATATTTATTACAACGTTTCGGCCTTTCAGTATCTGTCTATATTTCTGAGATGAGGTATTATGTACACTATTTACATTATTCGGACTATTGTCCTCATCTTTGTCGCCATATTTATTACAACGTTTCGGCCTTTCAGTATCTGTCTATATTTCTGAGATGAGGTATTATGTACACTATTTACATTATTCGGACTATTGTCCTCATCTTTGTCGCCATATTTATTACAACGTTTCGGCCTTTCAGTATCTGTCTATATTTCTGAGATGAGGTATTATGTACACTATTTACATTATTCGGACTATTGTCCTCATCTTTGTCGCCATATTTATTACAACGTTTCGGCCTTTCAGTATCTGTCTATATTTCTGAGATGAGGTATTATGTACACTATTTACATTATTCGGACTATTGTCCTCATCTTTGTCGCCATATTTATTACAACGTTTCGGCCTTTCAGTATCTGTCTATATTTCTGAGATGAGGTATTATGTACACTATTTACATTATTCGGACTATTGTCCTCATCTTTGTCGCCATATTTATTACAACGTTTCGGCCTTTCAGTATCTGTCTATATTTCTGAGATGAGGTATTATGTACACTATTTACATTATTCGGACTATTGTCCTCATCTTTGTCGCCATATTTATTACAACGTTTCGGCCTTTCAGTATCTGTCTATATTTCTGAGATGAGGTATTATGTACACTATTTACATTATTCGGACTATTGTCCTCATCTTTGTCGCCATATTTATTACAACGTTTCGGCCTTTCAGTATCTGTCTATATTTCTGAGATGAGGTATTATGTACACTATTTACATTATTCGGACTATTGTCCTCATCTTTGTCGCCATATTTATTACAACGTTTCGGCCTTTCAGTATCTGTCTATATTTCTGAGATGAGGTATTATGTACACTATTTACATTATTCGGACTATTGTCCTCATCTTTGTCGCCATATTTATTACAACGTTTCGGCCTTTCAGTATCTGTCTATATTTCTGAGATGAGGTATTATGTACACTATTTACATTATTCGGACTATTGTCCTCATCTTTGTCGCCATATTTATTACAACGTTTCGGCCTTTCAGTATCTGTCTATATTTCTGAGATGAGGTATTATGTACAATTATTTACATTATTCGGACTATTGTCCTCATCTTTGTCGCCATATTTATTACAACGTTTCGGCCTTTCAGTATCTGTCTATATTTCTGAGATGAGGTATTATGTACACTATTTACATTATTCGAACTATTGTCCTCATCTTTGTCGCCATATTTATTACAACGTTTCGGCCTTTCAGTATCTGTCTATATTTCTGAGATGAGGTATTATGTACACTATTTACATTATTCGGACTATTGTCCTCATCTTTGTCGCCATATTTATTACAACGTTTCGGCCTTTCAGTATCTGTCTATATTTCTGAGATGAGGTATTATGTACACTATTTACATTATTCGGACTATTGTCCTCATCTTTGTCGCCATATTTATTACAACGTTTCGGCCTTTCAGTATCTGTCTATATTTCTGAGATGAGGTATTATGTACATTATTTACATTATTCGGACTATTGTCCTCATCTTTGTCGCCATATTTATTACAACGTTTCGGCCTTTCAGTATCTGTCTATATTTCTGAGATGAGGTATATTATGTACACTATTTACATTATTCGGACTATTGTCCTCATCTTTGTCGCCATATTTATTACAACGTTTCGGCCTTTCAGTATCTGTCTATATTTCTGAGATGAGGTATTATGTACACTATTTACATTATTCGGACTATTGTCCCTCATCTTTTGTCGCCATATTTATTACAACGTTTCGGCCTTTCAGTATCTGTCTATATTTCTGAGATGAGGTATTATGTACATTATTTACATTATTCGGACTATTGTCCTCATCTTTGTCGCCATATTTATTACAACGTTTCGGCCTTTCAGTATCTGTCTATATTTCTGAGATGAGGTATTATGTACATTATTTACATTATTCGGACTATTGTCCTCATCTTTGTCGCCATATTTATTATAACGTTTCGGCCTCAGTATCTGTCATATTTCTGAGATGAGATATTATGCACACAATTTACATTATTCTGACCATTGTCCCCATCTTGTCGCCATATTTGCCACAACGCCGGCCTTTCAGTATCTGTCTATATTTCTGAGATGAGATATTATGTACACAATTTCACATTTATTCGACTATTGTCCTCATCTTTGTCGCCATATTTATTACAACGTTTCGGCCTTTCAGTATCTGTCTATATTTCTGAGATGAGGTATTATGCACATTATTTACATTATTCTGACTATTGTCCCCATCCTTTGTCGCCATATTTATTACTAAACGTTTCGGCCTTTCAGCATTGTCTATATTTCTGAGATGAGGTATTTTGCGTACACAATTTACATTATTCGGACTATTGTCCCTATCTTTTGTCACCATTTATTACAAACGTTTCGGCCTTTCAGTATCTGGTCTATATTTCTGAGATGAGTTATTATTTACATTATTTACATTATTCGACTATTGTCCACTACCTTTGTCGCCATATTACTACAACGTTTCGGCCTTTTCAGTATCTGTCTATATTTTGAGATGAGGTATTATGTACACAATTTACATTATTCCGACTGATGTCCCCATCTTTGTCGCCATATTTATTGTATAACGTTTTGGCCTTCAGTATCTGTCTATATTTCTGAGATGAGGCATGTACACATCTTCTATATTATTCGACTATTGTCCCTCATCTTTTGTCGCCATATTTATTGCCATAACGTTTTGGCCTTCAGTATCTGTCTAGGCTTCTGGAGGATGAGGTATTATGTACACAATTTGTTAATTATTCCGATTCATTGTCCACATCTTTTGTCAAATTATATTTACAACGTTTCGGCCTTTCATATCTGGTTCATTTGAGATGAGTTATTATAAACACTTATATTATTCGACCATCGTCCTCATCTTTGTCGCCATTTATTACAACGTTTCGGCCTTTCAGTATCTGTCTATATTTCTGAGATGAGGTATTATGTACACTATTTACATTATTCGGACTATTGTCCTCATCTTTGTCGCCATATTTATTACAACGTTTCGGCCTTTCAGTATCTGTCTATATTTCTGAGATGAGGTATTATGTACACTATTTACATTATTCGGACTATTGTCCTCATCTTTGTCGCCATATTTATTACAACGTTTCGGCCTTTCAGTATCTGTCTATATTTCTGAGATGAGGTATTATGTACACTATTTACATTATTCGGACTATTGTCCTCATCTTTGTCGCCATATTTATTACAACGTTTCGGCCTTTCAGTATCTGTCTATATTTCTGAGATGAGGTATTATGTACACTATTTACATTATTCGGACTATTGTCCTCATCTTTGTCGCCATATTTATTACAACGTTTCGGCCTTTCAGTATCTGTCTATATTTCTGAGATGAGGTATTATGTACACTATTTACATTATTCGGACTATTGTCCTCATCTTTGTCGCCATATTTATTACAACGTTTCGGCCTTTCAGTATCTGTCTATATTTCTGAGATGAGGTATTATGTACACTATTTACATTATTCGGACTATTGTCCTCATCTTTGTCGCCATATTTATTACAACGTTTCGGCCTTTCAGTATCTGTCTATATTTCTGAGATGAGGTATTATGTACACTATTTACATTATTCGGACTATTGTCCTCATCTTTTTGTCGCCATATTTATTACAACGTTTCGGCCTTTCAGTATCTGTCTATATTTCTGAGATGAGGTATTATGTACACTATTTACATTATTCGGACTATTGTCCTCATCTTTGTCGCCATATTTATTACAACGTTTCGGCCTTTCAGTATCTGTCTATATTTCTGAGATGAGGTATTATGTACACTATTTACATTATTCGGACTATTGTCCTCATCTTTGTCGCCATATTTATTACAACGTTTCGGCCTTTCAGTATCTGTCTATATTTCTGAGATGAGGTATTATGTACACTATTTACATTATTCGACTATTGTCCCTCATCTTTTTGTCGCCATATTTATTACAACGTTTCGGCCTTTCAGTATCTGTCTATATTTCTGAGATGAGGTATTATGTACACTATTTACATTATTCGGACTATTGTCCTCATCTTTGTCGCCATATTTATTACAACGTTTCGGCCTTTCAGTATCTGTCTATATTTCTGAGATGAGGTATTATGTACACATTATTTACATTATTCGACTATTCGACTATTGTCCTCATCTTTGTCGCCATATTTATTACAACGTTTCGGCCTTTCAGTATCTGTCTATATTTCTGAGATGAGGTATTATGTACACTATTTACATTATTCGGACTATTGTCCTCATCTTTGTCGCCATATTTATTACAACGTTTCGGCCTTTCAGTATCTGTCTATATTTCTGAGATGAGGTATTATGTACACTATTTACATTATTCGGACTATTGTCCTCATCTTTGTCGCCATATTTTTACAGCGTTTCGGCCTTTCAGTATCTGTCTATATTTTGAGATGAGGTATTATGTACACTATTTACATTATTCGGACTATTGTCCTCATCTTTGTCGCCATATTTATTACAACGTTTCGGCCTTTCAGTATCTGTCTATATTTCTGAGATGAGGTATTATGTACACTATTTACATTATTCGGACTATTGTCCTCATCTTTGTCGCCATATTTATTACAACGTTTCGGCCTTTCAGTATCTGTCTATATTTCTGAGATGAGGTATTATGTACACTATTTACATTATTCGGACTATTGTCCTCATCTTTGTCGCCATATTTATTACAACGTTTCGGCCTTTCAGTATCTGTCTATATTTCTGAGATGAGGTATTATGTACACTATTTACATTATTCGGACTATTGTCCTCATCTTTGTCGCCATATTTATTACAACGTTTCGGCCTTTCAGTATCTGTCTATATTTCTGAGATGAGGTATTATGTACACTATTTACATTATTCGGACTATTGTCCTCATCTTTGTCGCCATATTTATTACAACGTTTCGGCCTTTCAGTATCTGTCTATATTTCTGAGATGAGGTATTATGTACACTATTTACATTATTCGGACTATTGTCCTCATCTTTGTCGCCATATTTATTACAACGTTTCGGCCTTTCAGTATCTGTCTATATTTCTGAGATGAGGTATTATGTACACTATTTACATTATTCGGACTATTGTCCTCATCTTTGTCGCCATATTTATTACAACGTTTCGGCCTTTCAGTATCTGTCTATATTTCTGAGATGAGGTATTATGTACACTATTTACATTATTCGGACTATTGTCCCTCATCTTTGTCGCCATATTTATTACAACGTTTCGGCCTTTCAGTATCTGTCTATATTTCTGAGATGAGGTATTATGTACACTATTTACATTATTCGGACTATTGTTCTCATCTTTGTCACCATATTTATTACAACATTCCGGCCTTTCAGTATCTGTCCACATTTCTGAGATGAGGTATTATGTACACTATTTACATTATTCGGACAATTGTCCTCATCTTTGTCGCCATATTTATCACAACGTTTCGGCCTTTCAGTATCTGTCTATATTTCCGAGATGAGGTATTATGTACACTATTTACATTATTCGGACTATTGTCGTAATTTTTGCCGCCATATTTATTACAACGTTCCAGTCTTTCAGTATCTGTCTATATTTCTGAGATGAGGTATTATGTACACTATTTACATTATCGGACAATTGTCCTCATCTTTATCACCATATTTATTACAACGTTTCGGCCTTTCAGTATCTGGTTATATTTCTGAGATGAGGTATTATGTACATTATTTACATTATTCGGACTATTGTCCCTCATCTTTGTCGCCATATTTATTACAACGTTTCGGCCTTTCAGTATCTGTCTATATTTCTGAGATGAGGTATTATGTACACTATTTACATTATTCGGACTATTGTCCTCATCTTTGTCGCCATATTTATTACAATGTTTCTGGCCTTTAATTGTCCAAGTTGAGATTAACCATATGTACACAATTTACATTATTAGGATTATTGTCCTCACTTTTGTCCGCTATTTATTACAACGTTGCGTCCTTTCAGAATCTGAAGGAACGATTTCTGAGATGGGAAATGCGTACACAATTTACATTATTCCGACTATTGTCCTGATCTTTGTCGCCATATATATTAGCATCAAACTGTTTCAGTATCTGTCTATATTTCTGAGATGAGTTATTACATTACACACGGGCAAAATTCCGACTATTCTCCATCTTTTGTCACCATATTTATTACAATCTGACATGCCTTTCAGTATCTGGTCTATATTTCTGAAAAAAAAAATATGTACACAAGTCTCAGATTCCGACTATTGCGCTAGAGTTTGTCGCCAGATATTTATTACAAAAATCGGCCTTTCAGTATCTGGTCATATTTCTGAGATGAGGTATTACGCACACCATTTACATTATCCGGACTATTGTCCCTCCATCTTTGTCATATATTTATTACAACGTTTCAAGGCCTTCAGTATCTGTCTATATTTCTGAGATGAGGTATTATGTACACTATTTACATTATTCGGGGACTATTGTCCTCATCTTTGTCGCCATATTTATTACAATGTTTCGGCTTTCAGTATCTGTCTATATTTCTGAGATGAGGTTTATGTAGGATATTTACATTATTCGGAGTATTGTCCCCATCTTTGTCGTTAATGATTTATTACAACGTTTCGGCCTTTCAGTATCTGTCTATATTTCTGAGATGAGGTATTATTACACTATTTACATTATTTGGACTATTGTCCCCATCTTTGTCGCCATATTTATTACAACGTTTCGGCCTTTCAGTATCTGTCTATATTTCTGAGATGAGGTATTATGTACACTATTTACATTATTCGGACTATTGTCCCTCATCTTTGTCGCTATATTTATTACAACGTTTCGGCCTTTCAGTATCTGTCTATATTTCTGAGATGAGGTAATAGGGTACACTATTTACATTATTTGGAATATTGTCCTCATCTTTGTCGCCATATTTATTACAACGTTTCGTCCTTTTCAGTATCTGTCTATATTTTGAGATGAGGTATTAGGGTACACTATTTACATTATTCAGACTATTGTCCTCATCTTTGTCGCCATATTTATTACAACGTTTCGGCCTTTCAGTATCTGTCTATATTTCTGAGATGAGGTATTATGTACACTATTTACATTATTCCGACTATTGTCCTCATCTTTGTCGCCATATTTATTACAACGTTTCGGCCTTTCAGTATCTGTCTATATTTCTGAGATGAGGTATTATGTACACTATTTACATTATTCGGACTATTGTCCTCATCTTTGTCGCCATATTTATTACAACGTTTCGGCCTTTCAGTATCTGTCTATATTTCTGAGATGAGGTATTAGGTACATATTTACATTATTCGGACTATTGTCCTCATCTTTGTCGCCATATTTATTACAACGTTTCGGCCTTTCAGTATCTGTCTATATTTCTGAGATGAGGTATTAGGTACACTATTTACATTATTCGGACTATTGTCCTCATCTTTGTCGCCATATTTATTACAAACGTTTCGGCCTTTCAGTATTCAGTCTATATTTCTGAGATGAGGTATTAGGGTAACACTATTTACATTATCCGGACTATTGTCCTCATCTTTGTCGCCATATTTATTACAACGTCTCGGCCTTTCAGTATCTGGTCTATATTTCTGAGATGAGGTATTAGGGTACACTATTTACATTATCCGGACTATTGTCCTCATCTTTGTCGCCATATTTATTACAACGTTTCGGCCTTTCAGTATCTGTCTATATTTCTGAGATGAGGTATTATGTACACTATTTACATTATTCGGACTATTGTCCTCATCTTTGTCGCCATATTTATTACAACGTTTCGGCCTTTCAGTATCTGTCTATATTTCTGAGATGAGGTATTATGTACACTATTTACATTATTCGGACTATTGTCCTCATCTTTGTCGCCATATTTATTACAACGTTTCGGCCTTTCAGTATCTGGTCTATATTTCTGAGATGAGGTATTAGGAACACTATTTACATTATTTGGACTATTGTCCTCATCTTTGTCGCCATATTTATTACAACGTTTCGGCCTTTCAGTATCTGTTCATATTTCTGAGATGAGGTATTATTGTACACTATTTACATTATTCGGACTTTATTGTCCTCATCTTTTGTCGCCATATTTATTACAACGTCTCGGCCTTTCAGTATCTGTCTATATTTTGAGATGAGGTATTAGGTACACTATTTACATTATTCGGACTATTGTCCTCATCTTTTGTCGCCATATTTATTACAACGTTTCGGCCTTTCAGTATCTGTCTATATTTCTGAGATGAGGTATTAGGTACACTATTTACATTATTCGGACTATTGTCCCCATCTTTGTCGCCATATTTATTACAACGTTTCGGCCTTTAGTATCTGGTCTATATTTCTGAGATGAGGTATTATGTACACTATTTACATTATTCGGACTATTGTCCTCATCTTTGTCGCCATATTTATTACAACGTTTCGGCCTTTCAGTATCTGGTCTATATTTCTGAGATGAGGTATTATGTATTTTATTTACATTATCCCGGACCATTGTCCTCATCTTTTTGTCGCCATATTTATTACAACGTTTGGCCTTTCAGTATCTGTCTATATTTCTGAGATGAGGTATTAGGCAAAGAATTTACATTATCCGGACTATTGTCCTCATCTTTGTCGCCATATTTATTACAACGTTTCGGCCTTTCAATATCTGTCTATATTTCTGAGATGAGGTATTAGGTACACTATTTACATTATCCGGACTATTGTCCTCATCTTTGTCGCCATATTTATTACAACGTTTCGGCCTTTCAGTATCTGTCTATATTTCTGAGATGAGGTATTATGTACACTATTTACATTATCCGGACTATTGTCCTCATCTTTGTCGCCATATTTATTACAACGTTTCGGCCTTTCAGTATCTGTCTATATTTCTGAGATGAGGTATTAGGTACACTATTTACATTATTCGGAATATTGTCCTCATCTTTGTCGCCATATTTATTACAACGTTTCGCCTTTCAGTATCTGTCTATATTTCTGAGATGAGGTATTATGTACACTATTTACATTATCCGACTATTGTCCTCATCTTTTTGTCGCCATATTTATTACAACGTTTCGGCCTTCAGTATCTGTCTATATTTCTGAGATGAGGTATTAGGTTTTATTTACATTATTCCGACTATTGTCCTCATCTTTGTCGCCATATTTATTACAACGTTTCGGCCTTTCAGTATAATCTATATTTTGAGATGAGGTATTAGGTACACTATTTACATTATTCCGACTATTGTCCTCATCTTTTTGTCGTCATATTTATTACAACGTTTCGCCTTTCAGTATCTGTCTATATTTCTGAGATGAGGTATTATGTACACTATTTACATTATTCCGACTATTGTCCCCATCTTTTGTCGCCATATTTATTACAACGTTTCGGCCTTTCAGTATCTGTCTATATTTCTTGAGATGAGGTATTAGGTACACTATTTACATTATTCGACTATTGTCCTCATCTTTGTCGCCATATTTATTACAACGTTTCGGCCTTTCAGTATCTGTCTATATTTCTGAGATGAGGTATTATGTACACAATTTACATTATTCGGATATTGTCCTCATCTTTGTCGCCATATTTATTTACAACGTTTCGGCTATTTCAGTATCTGGTCTATATTTCTGAGATGAGGTATTATGTACACTATTTACATTATTCGGACTATTGTCCTCATCTTTGTCGCCATATTTATTACAACGTTTTCGGCCTTTCATAATCTGTCTATATTTCTGAGATGAGGTAGGGTACACTATTTACATTATTCGGACTATTGTCCCTCATCTTTGTCGCCATATTTATTACAAACGTTTCGGCCTTTCATAATCTGTCTATATTTCTGAGATGAGGTATTAGGTACACCATTTACATTATTCGGACTATTGTCCTCATCTTTTGTCGCCATATTTATTACAACGTTTCGGCCTTTCAGTATCTGTCTATATTTCTGAGATGAGGTATTATGTACATTATTTACATTATTCGGACTATTGTCCCCATCTTTGTCGCCATATTTATTACAACGTTTCTGGCCTTTCAGTATCTGTCTATATTTCTGAGATGAGGTATTATGTACTATTTACATTATTCCGACTATTGTCCTCATCTTTTGTCGCCATATTTATTACAAACGTTTCGGCCTTTCAGTATCTGTCTATATTTCTGATGAGGTATTATGTACACTATTTACATTATTTGAGTATTGTCCTCATCTTTGTCGCCATATTTATTACAACGTTTCGGCCTTTTCAGTATCTGTCTATATTTGAGATGAGGTATTATGTACACTATTTACATTATCCGGACTATTGTCCTCATCTTTGTCGCCATATTTATTACAACGTTTCGGCCTTTCAGTATCTGTCTATATTTCTGAGATGAGGTATTATGTACATTATTTTACATTATTCGGAGTATTGTCCTCATCTTTGTCGCCATATTTATTACAACGTTTCGGGCCTTTCAGTATCTGTCTATATTTCTGAGATGAGGTATTATGAACACTATTTACATTATTTGACTATTGTCCTCATCTTTGTCGCCATATTTATTACAACGTTTCGGCCTTTCAGTATCTGGTCTATATTTCTGAGATGAGGTATTATGTACACCATTTACATTATTCCGACTATTGTCCTCATCTTTGTCGCCATATTTATTACAACGTTTCGGCCTTTCATAATCTGTCTATATTTTGAGATGAGGTATTATGTACACTATTTACATTATCCGGACCATTGTCCTCATCTTTTGTCGCCATATTTATTACAACGTTTCGGCCTTTCAGTATCTGTCTATATTTGAGATGAGGTATTATGTACACCATTTACATTATCCGACTATTGTCCTCATCTTTTTGTCGCCATATTTATTACAACGTTTCGGCCTTTCAGTATCTGTCTATATTTTGAGATGAGGTATTATGTACACTATTTACATTATCCGGACTATTGTCCTCATCTTTGTCGCCATATTTATTACAACGTTTCGGCCTTCAGTATCTGGTCTATATTTGAGATGAGGTATTATAGGTACACTATTTACATTATTCGGACTATTGTCCCTCATCTTTGTCGCCATATTTATTACAACGTTTCGGCCTTTCAGTATCTGTCTATATTTTGAGATGAGGTATTAGGTACATTATTTTACATTATTCGGACTATTGTCCTCATCTTTGTCGCCATATTTATTTATTAAACGTTTCGGCCTTTCAGTATCTGTCTATATTTCTGAGATGAGGTATTATGTACACTATTTACATTATCCCGAATATTGTCCTCATCTTTGTCGCCATATTTATTACAACGTTTCGGCCTTTCAGTATCTTTTGTCTATATTTTGAGAGGAGGTATTAGGTACACTATTTACATTATCCGACCATTGTCCTCATCTTTGTCGCCATATTTATTACAACGTTTCGGCCTTCAGTATCTGGTTCATATTTCTGAGATGAGGTATTATGTAAACTATTATTTATTATCCGGACTATTGTCCCCATAATTTTGTCGCCATATTTATTACAACGTTTCGGCCTTTCAGTATCCGTCTATATTTCTGAGATGAGGTATTATGTACACTATTTACATTATTCGGACTATTGTCCTCATCTTTGTCGCCATATTTATTACAACGTTTCGGCCTTTCAGCATCTGGGTCTATATTTTGAGATGAGGTATTAGGTACACTATTTACATTATTTGGACTATTGTCCTCATCTTTGTCGCCATATTTATTACAACGTTTCGGCCCTTTCAGTATCTGTCTATATTTTGAGATGAGGTATTATGTACACTATTTACATTATTCGGACTATTGTCCTCATCTTTGTCGCCATATTTATTACAACGTTTCGGCCTTTCAGTATCTGTCTATATTTCTGAGATGAGGTATTAGGTACACTATTTACATTATTCGGACTATTGTCCCTCATCTTTGTCGCCATATTTATTACAACGTTTCGGCCTTTCAGTAATCTGTCTATATTTCTGAGATGAGGTATTAGGTACACTATTTACATTATTCGGACTATTGTCCTCATCTTTGTCGCCATATTTATTACAACGTCTCGGCCCTTTCAGCATCTGTCTATATTTTGAGATGAGGTATTAGGTACACTATTTACATTATCCGAATATTGTCCTCATCTTTGTCGCCATATTTATTACAACGTTTCGGCCTTTCAGTATCTGTCTATATTTCTGAGATGAGGTATTATGTACACTATTTACATTATTCGGACTATTGTCCTCATCTTTGTCGCCATATTTATTACAACGTTTCGGCCTTTCAGTATCTGGTCTATATTTCTGAGATGAGGTATTAGGTACACTATTTACATTATCCGGACTATTGTCCTCATCTTTGTCGCCATATTTATTACAACGTTTCTGGCCTTTCAGTATCTGGTCTATATTTCTGAGATGAGGTATTAGGTACACTATTTACATTATTCGGACTATTGTCCCCATCTTTTGTCGCCATATTTATTACAACGTTTCGGCCTTTCAGTATCTGTTTATATTTCTGAGATGAGGTATTAGGTACACTATTTACATTATTCGGACTATTGTCCCCATCTTTGTCGCCATATTTATTACAACGTTTCGGCCTTTCAGTATCTGTCTATATTTCTGAGATGAGGTATTATGTACACTATTTACATTATTCGGATTTTTATTGTCCTCATCTTTGTCGCCATATTTATTACAACGTTTCGGCCTTTCAGTATCTGTCTATATTTCTGAGATGAGGTATTATGCACACTATTTACATTATTCGGACTATTGTCCTCATCTTTGTCGCCATATTTATTACAACGTTTCGGCCCTTCAGTATCTGTCTATATTTCTGAGATGAGGTATTTTGTACACTATTTATATTATTCTGACTATTGTCCTCATCTTTGTCGCCATATTTATTACAACGTTTCGGCCTTCAGTATCTGTCTATATTTCTGAGATGAGGTATTATGTACACTATTTTTTACATTATTCGGACTATTGTCCTCATCTTTTGTCGCCATATTTATTACAACGTTTCGGCCTTTCAGTATCTGTCTATATTTGAGATGAGGTATTATGTACATTATTTACATTATTGGGACTATTGTCCCTCATCTTTTTGTCGCCATATTTATTACAACGTTTCGGCCTTTCAGTATCTGTCTATATTTCTGAGATGAGGTATTATGTACACTATTTACATTATTCCGACTATTGTCCTCATCTTTGTCGCCATATTTATTACAACGTTTCGGCCTTTCAGTATCTGTCTATATTTGAGATGAGGTATTATGTACACTATTTACATTATTTGGACTATTGTCCTCATCTTTGTCGCCATATTTATTACAACGTTTCGGCCTTTCAGTATCTGTCTATATTTTGAGATGAGGTATTAGGTACATTATTTACATTATCCGGACTATTGTCCTCATCTTTGTCGCCATATTTATTACAACGTTTCGGCCTTTCAGTATCTGGTCTATATTTCTGAGATGAGGTATTATGTACACTATTTACATTATTCGGACTATTGTCCCTCATCTTTGTCGCCATATTTATTACAACGTTTCGGCCTTTCAGTATCTGTCTATATTTCTGAGATGAGGTATTATGTACACTATTTACATTATTCGGACTATTGTCCTCATCTTTGTCGCCATATTTATTACAAACGTTTCGGCCTTTCAGTATCTGTCTATATTTCTGAGATGAGGTATTAGGTACACTATTTACATTATTCGGACTATTGTCCTCATCTTTTGTCGCCATATTTATTACAACGTTTCGGCCTTTTCAGAATCTGTCTATATTTTGAGATGAGGTATTATGTACACTATTTACATTATTCGGACTATTGTCCTCATCTTTTGTCGCCATATTTATTACAACGTTTCCGGCCTTTCAGTATCTGTATATTTTTGAGATGAGGTATTATGTACACTATTTACATTATTCGGACTATTGTCCTCATCTTTGTCGCCATATTTATTACAACGTTTCGGCCTTTCAGTATCTGTCTATATTTTGAGATGAGGTATTATGTACACTATTTACATTATTCGGACTATTGTCCTCATCTTTGTCGCCATATTTATTACAACGTTTCGGCCTTTTCAGTATCTGTCTATATTTCTGAGATGAGGTATTATGTACACTATTTACATTATTCGGACTATTGTCCTCATCTTTGTCGCCATATTTATTACAACGTTTCGGCCTTTCAGTATCTGTCTATATTTCTGAGATGAGGTATTATGTACACTATTTTTTACATTATTTGGACTATTGTCCTCATCTTTTTGTCGCCATATTTATTACAACGTTTCGGCCTTTCAGTATCTGTCTATATTTCTGAGATGAGGTATTAGGTACACTATTTACCTTATTCGACTATTGTCCTCATCTTTGTCGCCATATTTATTACAACGTTTCGGACTTTCAGTATCTGTCTATATATCTGAGATGAGGTATTATGTACACTATTTACATTATTCGGACTATTGTCCCTCATCTTTGTCGCCATATTTATTACAACGTTTCGGCCTTTCAGTATCTGTCTATATTTCTGAGATGAGGTATTATGTACACTATTTACATTATTCGACTATTGTCCTCATCTTTGTCGCCATATTTATTACAACGTTTCGGCCTTTCAGTATCTGTCTATATTTCTGAGATGAGGTATTATGTACACTATTTACATTATTCGGACTATTGTCCTCATCTTTGTCGCCATATTTATTACAACGTTTCGGCCTTTCAGTATCTGTCTATATTTCTGAGATGAGGTATTATGTACACTATTTACATTATTCGGACTATTGTCCTCATCTTTGTCGCCATATTTATTACAACGTTTCGGCCTTTCAGTATCTGTCTATATTTCTGAGATGAGGTATTATGTACACTATTTACATTATTCGGACTATTGTCCTCATCTTTTTGTCGCCATATTTATTACAACGTTTCGGCCTTCAGTATCTGTCTATATTTCTGAGATGAGGTATTATGTACACTATTTTACATTATTCGGACTATTGTCCCTCATCTTTGTCGCCATATTTATTACAACGTTTTCGGCCCTTCAGTATCTGTCTATATTTCTGAGATGAGGTATTATGTACATATTTACATTATTCGGACTATTGTCCTCATTTTTGTCGCCATATTTATTACAACGTTTCGGCCTTTCAGTATCTGTCTATATTTCTGAGATGAGGTATTATGTACACTATTTACATTATTCGGACTATTGTCCCATCTTTGTCGCCATATTTATTACAACGTTTCGGCCCTTCAGTATCTGTCTATATTTCTGAGATGAGGTATTATGTACACTATTTACATTATTCGGACTATTGTCCTCATCTTTGTCGCCATATTTATTACAACGTTTCGGCCCTTTCAGTATCTGTCTATATTTCTGAGATGAGGTATTATGTACACTATTTACATTATTCCGACTATTGTCCTCATCTTTGTCGCCATATTTATTACAACGTTTCCGGCCTTTCAGTATCTGTCTATATTTCTGAGAGATGAGGTATTATGTACACTATTTACATTATTCGGACTATTGTCCTCATCTTTTGTCGCCATATTTATTACAACGTTTCGGCCCTTCAGTATCTGTCTATATTTCTGAGATGAGGTATTATGTACACTATTTACATTATTGGACTATTGTCCTCATCTTTGTCGCCATATTTATTACAACG
The DNA here is from genome assembly GCA_903632075.3 of Acanthosepion pharaonis. NCBI lineage: Eukaryota > Metazoa > Mollusca > Cephalopoda > Sepiida > Sepiidae > Acanthosepion > Acanthosepion pharaonis. The sequence goes on from CAHIKZ030001202.1 coordinate 2,880,146, forward strand.
TTTCGGCCTTTCAGTATCTGTCTATATTTCTGAGATGAGGTATTATGTACACTATTTACATTATTCGGACTATTGTCCTCATCTTTGTCGCCATATTTATTACAACGTTTCGGCCTTTTCAGTATCTGTCTATATTTCTGAGATGAGGTATTATGTACACTATTTACATTATTCGGACTATTGTCCTCATCTTTGTCGCCATATTTATTACAACGTTTCGGCCTTCTTCAGTATCTGTCTATATTTCTGAGATGAGGTATTATGTACACTATTTACATTATACGGACTATTGTCCTCCATTTTGTCGCCATATTTATTACAACGTTTCGGCCTTCTTCAGTATCTGTCTATATTTCTGAGATGAGGTATTATGTACACTATTTACATTATTCGGACTATTGTCCTCATCTTTGTCGCCATATTTATTACAACGTTTCGGCCTTCTTCAGTATCTGTCTATATTTCTGAGATGAGGTATTATGTACACTATTTACATTATTCGGACTATTGTCCTCATCTTTGTCGCCATATTTATTACAACGTTTCGGCCTTTAAGTATCTGTCTATATTTCTGAGATGAGGTATTGTACACTATTTACATTATTCGGACTATTGTCCTCATCTTTGTCGCCATATTTATTACAACGTTTCGGCCTTTCAGTATCTGTCTATATTTCTGAGATGAGGTATTATGTACACTATTTACATTATTCGGACTATTGTCCCTCATCTTTTGTCGCCATATTTATTACAACGTTTCGGCCTTTCAGTATCTGTCTATATTTCTGAGATGAGGTATTATGTACATTATTTACATTATTCGGACTATTGTCCTCATCTTTGTCGCCATATTTATTACAACGTTTCGGCCTTTCAGTATCTGTCTATATTTCTGAGATGAGGTATTATGTACACCCATTTACATTATTCGGACTATTGTCCTCATCTTTGTCGCCATATTTATTACAACGTTTCGGCCTTTCAGTATCTGTCTATATTTCTGAGATGAGGTATTATGTACATTATTTACATTATTCGGACTATTGTCCTCATCTTTGTCGCCATATTTATTACAACGTTTCGGCCTTTCAGTATCTGTCTATATTTCTGAGATGAGGTATTATGTACACTATTTACATTATTCGGACTATTGTCCTCATCTTTGTCGCCATATTTATTACAACGTTTCGGCCTTTCAGTATCTGTCTATATTTCTGAGATGAGGTATTATGTACATTATTTACATTTTTCGGACTATTGTCCTCATCTTTGTCGCCATATTTATTACAACGTTTCGCCCTTCAGTATCTGTCTATATTTTCTGAGATGAGGTATTATGTACATTATTTACATTATTCGGACTATTGTCCTCATCTATATTTTTGTCGCCATATTTATTACAACGTTTCGGCCCTTTCAGTATCTGTCTATATTTCTGAGATGAGGTATTATGTACACTATTTACATTATTCGGACTATTGTCCTCATCTTTGTCGCCATATTTATTACAACGTTTCGGCCCTTCAGTATCTGTCTATATTTCTGAGATGAGGTATTATGTACACTATTTACATTATTCGGACTATTGTCCTCATCTTTGTCGCCATATTTATTACAACGTTTCGGCCTTTCAGTATCTGTCTATATTTCTGAGATGAGGTATTATGTACACTATTTACATTATTCGGACTATTGTCCTCATCTTTGTCGCCATATTTATTACAACGTTTCGGCCTTTCAGTATCTGTCTATATTTCTGAGATGAGGTATTATGTACACTATTTACATTATTCGGACTATTGTCCCTCATCTTTGTCGCCATATTTATTACAACGTTTCGGCCTTTCAGTATCTGTCTATATTTCTGAGATGAGGTATTATGTACATTATTTACATTATTCGGACTATTGTCCTCATCTTTGTCGCCATATTTATTACAACGTTTCGGCCTTTCAGTATCTGTCTATATTTCTGAGATGAGGTATTATGTACATTATTTACATTATTCGGACTATTGTCCTCATCTTTGTCGCCATATTTATTACAACGTTTCGGCCTTTCAGCATCTGTCTATATTTCTGAGATGAGGTATTATGTACATTATTTACATTATTCGGACTATTGTCCTCATCTTTGTCGCCATATTTATTACAACGTTTCGGCCTTTCAGTATCTGTCTATATTTCTGAGATGAGGTATTATGTACACTATTTACATTATTCGGACTATTGTCCTCATCTTTGTCGCCATATTTATTACAACGTTTCGGCCTTTCAGTATCTGTCTATATTTCTGAGATGAGGTATTATGTACACTATTTACATTATTCGGACTATTGTCCTCATCTTTGTCGCCATATTTATTACAACGTTTCGGCCTTTCAGTATCTGTCTATATTTCTGAGATGAGGTATTATGTACACTATTTACATTATTCGGACTATTGTCCTCATCTTTGTCGCCATATTTATTACAACGTTTCGGCCCTTCAGTATCTGTCTATATTTCTGAGATGAGGTATTATGTACACTATTTACATTATTCGGACTATTGTCCTCATCTTTGTCGCCATATTTATTACAACGTTTCGGCCTTTCAGTATCTGTCTATATTTCTGAGATGAGGTATTATGTACACTATTTACATTATTCGACTATTGTCCTCATCTTTGTCGCCATATTTATTACAACGTTTCGGCCTTTCAGTATCTGTCTATATTTCTGAGATGAGGTATTATGTACACTATTTACATTATTCGGACTATTGTCCTCATCTTTGTCGCCATATTTATTACAACGTTTCGGCCTTCAGTATCTGTCTATATTTCTGAGATGAGGTATTATGTACACTATTTACATTATTCGGACTATTGTCCTCATCTTTGTCGCCATATTTATTACAACGTTTCGGCCTTTCAGTATCTGTCTATATTTCTGAGATGAGGTATTATGTACACTATTTACATTATTCGGACTATTGTCCTCATCTTTGTCGCCATATTTATTACAACGTTTCGGCCTTTCAGTATCTGTCTATATTTCTGAGATGAGGTATTATGTACACTATTTACATTATTCGGACTATTGTCCTCATCTTTGTCGCCATATTTATTACAACGTTTCGGCCTTTCAGTATCTGTCTATATTTCTGAGATGAGGTATTATGTACACTATTTACATTATTCGGACTATTGTCCTCATCTTTGTCGCCATATTTATTACAACGTTTCGGCCCTTCAGTATCTGTTCATATTTCTGAGATGAGGTATTATGTACATTATTTACATTATTCGGACTATTGTCCTCATCTTTGTCGCCATATTTATTACAACGTTTCGGCCTTTCAGTATCTGTCTATATTTCTGAGATGAGGTATTATGTACACTATTTACATTATTCGGACTATTGTCCTCATCTTTGTCGCCATATTTATTACAACGTTTCGGCCTTTTCAGTATCTGTCTATATTTCTGAGATGAGGTATTATGTACACTATTTACATTATTCGACTATTGTCCCTCATCTTTGTCGCCATATTTATTACAACGTTTCGGCCTTTCAGTATCTGTCTATATTTCTGAGATGAGGTATTATGTACATTATTTACATTATTCGGACTATTGTCCTCATCTTTTGTCGCCATATTTATTACAACGTTTCGGCCTTTCAGTATCTGTCTATATTTCTGAGATGAGGTATTATGTACATTATTTACATTATTCGGACTATTGTCCCTCATCTTTGTCGCCATATTTATTACAACGTTTCGGCCTTTCAGTATCTGTCTATATTTCTGAGATGAGGTATTATGTACACTATTTACATTATTCGGACTATTGTCCTCATCTTTGTCGCCATATTTATTACAACGTTTCGGCCCTTCAGTATCTGTCTATATTTCTGAGATGAGGTATTATGTACATTATTTACATTATTCGGACTATTGTCCTCATCTTTGTCGCCATATTTATTACAACGTTTCGGCCTTTCAGTATCTGTCTATATTTCTGAGATGAGGTATTATGTACACTATTTACATTATTCGGACTATTGTCCCTCATCTTTGTCGCCATATTTATTACAACGTTTCGGCCTTTCAGTATCTGTCTATATTTTGAGATGAGGTATTATGTACACTATTTACATTATTCGGACTATTGTCCCTCATCTTTGTCGCCATATTTATTACAACGTTTCGGCCTTTCAGTATCTGTCTATATTTCTGAGATGAGGTATTATGTACACTATTTACATTATTCGGACTATTGTCCTCATCTTTGTCGCCATATTTATTACAACGTTTCGGCCTTTCAGTATCTGTCTATATTTCTGAGATGAGGTATTATGTACACTATTTACATTATTCGGACTATTGTCCTCATCTTTTGTCGCCATATTTATTACAACGTTTCGGCCCTTCAGTATCTGTCTATATTTCTGAGATGAGGTATTATGTACACTATTTACATTATTCGGACTATTGTCCTCATCTTTGTCGCCATATTTATTACAACGTTTCGGCCTTTCAGTATCTGTCTATATTTCTGAGATGAGGTATTATGTACACTATTTACATTATTCGGACTATTGTCCTCATCTTTGTCGCCATATTTATTACAACGTTTCGGCCTTTCAGTATCTGTCTATATTTCTGAGATGAGGTATTATGTACACTATTTACATTATTCGGACTATTGTCCTCATCTTTGTCGCCATATTTATTACAACGTTTCGGCCTTTCAGTATCTGTCTATATTTCTGAGATGAGGTATTATGTACATTATTTACATTATTCGGACTATTGTCCTCATCTTTGTCGCCATATTTATTACAACGTTTCGGGCCTTTCAGTATCTGTCTATATTTCTGAGATGAGGTATTATGTACACTATTTACATTATTCGGACTATTGTCCTCATCTTTGTCGCCATATTTATTACAACGTTTCGGCCCTTCAGTATCTGTCTATATTTCTGAGATGAGGTATTATGTACACTATTTACATTATTCGGACTATTGTCCTCATCTTTGTCGCCATATTTATTACAACGTTTCGGCCTTTCAGTATCTGTCTATATTTCTGAGATGAGGTATTATGTACACTATTTACATTATTCGGACTATTGTCCTCATCTTTGTCGCCATATTTATTACAACGTTTCGGCCTTTCAGTATCTGTCTATATTTCTGAGATGAGGTATTATGTACACTATTTACATTATTCGACTATTGTCCTCATCTTTGTCGCCATATTTATTACAACGTTTCGGCCTTTCAGTATCTGTCTATATTTCTGAGATGAGGTATTATGTACACTATTTACATTATTCGGACTATTGTCCTCATCTTGGTCGCCATATTTATTACAACGTTTCGGCCTTTCAGTATCTGTCTATATTTCTGAGATGAGGTATTATGTACATTATTTACATTATTCGACTATTGTCCCTCATCTTTGTCGCCATATTTATTACAACGTTTCGGCCTTTCAGTATCTGTCTATATTTCTGAGATGAGGTATTATGTACATTATTTACATTATTCGGACTATTGACCTCATCTTTGTCGCCATATTTATTACAACGTTTCGGCCTTTCAGTATCTGTCTATATTTCTGAGATGAGGTATTATGTACATTATTTACATTATTCGGACTATTGTCCTCATCTTTGTCGCCATATTTATTACAACGTTTCGGCCTTTCAGTATCTGTCTATATTTCTGAGATGAGGTATTATGTACATTATTTACATTATTCGGACTATTGTCTCATCTTTGTCGCCATATTTATTACAACGTTTCGGCCTTCAGTATCTGTCTATATTTCTGAGATGAGGTATTATGTACATTATTTACATTATTCGGACTATTGTCCCCATCTTTGTCGCCATATTTATTACAACGTTTCGGCCTTTCAGTATCTGTCTATATTTCTGAGATGAGGTATTATGTACACTATTTACATTATTCGGACTATTGTCCTCATCTTTGTCGCCATATTTATTACAACGTTTCGGCCTTTCAGTATCTGTCTATATTTCTGAGATGAGGTATTATGTACACTATTTACATTATTCGGACTATTGTCCTCATCTTTGTCGCCATATTTATTACAACGTTTCGGCCCTTCAGTATCTGTCTATATTTCTGAGATGAGGTATTATGTACACTATTTACATTATTCGACTATTGTCCTCATTTTTTGTCGCCATATTTATTACAACGTTTCGGCCTTTCAGTATCTGTCTATATTTCTGAGATGAGGTATTATGTACATTATTTACATTATTCGGACTATTGTCCTCATCTTTGTCGCCATATTTATTACAACGTTTCGGCCTTTCAGTATCTGTCTATATTTCTGAGATGAGGTATTATGTACATTATTTACATTATTCGGACTATTGTCCTCATCTTTGTCGCCATATTTATTACAACGTTTCGGCCTTTCAGTATCTGTCTATATTTCTGAGATGAGGTATTATGTACATTATTTACATTATTCGGACTATTGTCCTCATCTTTGTCGCCATATTTATTACAACGTTTCGGCCTTTCAGTATCTGTCTATATTTCTGAGATGAGGTATTATGTACACTATTTACATTATTCGGACTATTGTCCCTCATCTTTGTCGCCATATTTATTACAACGTTTCGGCCTTTCAGTATCTGTCTATATTTCTGAGATGAGGTATTATGTACATTATTTACATTATTCGGACTATTGTCCTCATCTTTGTCGCCATATTTATTACAACGTTTCGGCCTTTCAGTATCTGTCTATATTTCTGAGATGAGGTATTATGTACATTATTTACATTATTCGGACTATTGTCCTCATCTTTGTCGCCATATTTATTACAACGTTTCGGCCTTTCAGTATCTGTCTATATTTCTGAGATGAGGTATTATGTACATTATTTACATTATTCGGACTATTGTCCTCATCTTTGTCGCCATATTTATTACAACGTTTCGGCCTTTCAGTATCTGTCTATATTTCTGAGATGAGGTATTATGTACACTATTTACATTATTTGGACTATTGTCCCCATCTTTGTCGCCATATTTATTACAACGTTTCGGCCTTTCAGTATCTGTCTATATTTCTGAGATGAGGTATTATGTACACTATTTACATTATTTGGACTATTGTCCCCATCTTTGTCGCCATATTTATTACAACGTTTCGGCCTTTCAGTATCTGTCTATATTTCTGAGATGAGGTATTATGTACATTATTTTCATTATTCGGACTATTGTCCCTCATCTTTTGTCGCCATATTTATTACAACGTTTCGGCCTTTCAGTATCTGTCTATATTTCTGAGATGAGGTATTATGTACATTATTTACATTATTCGGACTATTGTCCCCATCTTTGTCGCCATATTTATTACAACGTTTCGGCCTTTCAGTATCTGTCTATATTTCTGAGATGAGGTATTATGTACATTATTTACATTATTCGGACTATTGTCCCCATCTTTGTCGCCATATTTATTACAACGTTTCGGCCTTTCAGTATCTGTCTATATTTCTGAGATGAGGTATTATGTACATTATTTACATTATTCGGACTATTGTCCCCATCTTTGTCGCCATATTTATTACAACGTTTCGGCCTTTCAGTATCTGTCTATATTTCTGAGATGAGGTATTATGTACACTATTTACATTATTCGGACTATTGTCCTCATCTTTGTCGCCATATTTATTACAACGTTTCGGCCTTTCAGTATCTGTCTATATTTCTGAGATGAGGTATTATGTACACTATTTACATTATTCGGACTATTGTCCTCATCTTTGTCGCCATATTTATTACAACGTTTCGGCCTTTCAGTATCTGTCTATATTTCTGAGATGAGGTATTATGTACATTATTATTTACATTATTCGGACTATTGTCCCCATCTTTGTCGCCATATTTATTACAACGTTTCGGCCTTTCAGTATCTGTCTATATTTCTGAGATGAGGTATTATGTACACTATTTACATTATTCGGACTATTGTCCTCATCTTTGTCGCCATATTTATTACAACGTTTCGGCCTTTCAGTATCTGTCTATATTTCTGAGATGAGGTATTATGTACATTATTTACATTATTCGGACTATTGTCCTCATCTTTGTCGCCATATTTATTACAACGTTTCGGCCTTTCAGTATCTGTCTATATTTCTGAGATGAGGTATTATGTACACTATTTACATTATTCGGACTATTGTCCCATCTTTGTCGCCATATTTATTACAACGTTTCGGCCCTTCAGTATCTGTCTATATTTCTGAGATGAGGTATTATGTACATTATTTACATTATTTGGACTATTGTCCCTCATCTTTGTCGCCATATTTATTACAACGTTTCGGCCTTTCAGTATCTGTCTATATTTCTGAGATGAGGTATTATGTACACTATTTACATTATTCGGACTATTGTCCCCATCTTTGTCGCCATATTTATTACAACGTTTCGGCCTTTCAGTATCTGTCTATATTTCTGAGATGAGGTATTATGTACACTATTTACATTATTCGGACTATTGTCCTCATCTTTGTCGCCATATTTATTACAACGTTTCGGCCTTTCAGTATCTGTCTATATTTCTGAGATGAGGTATTATGTACATTATTTACATTATTCGGACTATTGTCCTCATCTTTGTCGCCATATTTATTACAACGTTTCGGCCTTTCAGTATCTGTCTATATTTCTGAGATGAGGTATTATGTACATTATTTACATTATTCGGACTATTGTCCCCATCTTTGTCGCCATATTTATTACAACGTTTCGGCCTTTCAGTATCTGTCTATATTTCTGAGATGAGGTATTATGTACATTATTTACATTATTCGGACTATTGTCCTCATCTTTGTCGCCATATTTATTACAACGTTTCGGCCTTTCAGTATCTGTCTATATTTCTGAGATGAGGTATTATGTACATTATTTACATTATTCGGACTATTGTCCCCATCTTTGTCGCCATATTTATTACAACGTTTCGGCCTTTCAGTATCTGTCTATATTATTTGAGATGAGGTATTATGTACATTATTTACATTATTCGGACTATTGTCCTCATCTTTGTCGCCATATTTATTACAACGTTTCGGCCTTTCAGTATCTGTCTATATTTCTGAGATGAGGTATTATGTACACTATTTACATTATTCGGACTATTGTCCTCATCTTTGTCGCCATATTTATTACAACGTTTCGGCCCTTTCAGTATCTGTCTATATTTCTGAGATGAGGTATTATGTACACTATTTACATTATTCGGACTATTGTCCCTCATCTTTGTCGCCATATTTATTACAACGTTTCGGCCTTTCAGTATCTGTCTATATTTCTGAGATGAGGTATTATGTACATTATTTACATTATTCGGACTATTGTCCTCATCTTTGTCGCCATATTTATTACAACGTTTCGGCCTTTCAGTATCTGTCTATATTTCTGAGATGAGGTATTATGTACATTATTTACATTATTCGGACTATTGTCCTCATCTTTGTCATATTTATTTATTACAACGTTTCGGCCTTTCAGTATCTGTCTATATTTCTGAGATGAGGTATTATGTACACTATTTACATTATTCGGACTATTGTCCCCATCTTTGTCGCCATATTTATTACAACGTTTCGGCCTTTCAGTATCTGTCTATATTTCTGAGATGAGGTATTATGTACACTATTTACATTATTCGGACTATTGTCCCCATCTTTGTCGCCATATTTATTACAACGTTTCGGCCTTTCAGTATCTGTCTATATTTCTGAGATGAGGTATTATGTACACTATTTACATTATTCGGACTATTGTCCTCATCTTTGTCGCCATATTTATTACAACGTTTCGGCCTTTCAGTATCTGTCTATATTTCTGAGATGAGGTATTATGTACATTATTTACATTATTCGGACTATTGTCCTCATCTTTGTCGCCATATTTATTACAACGTTTCGGCCTTTCAGTATCTGTCTATATTTCTGAGATGAGGTATTATGTACATTATTTACATTATTCGGACTATTGTCCCCATCTTTGTCGCCATATTTATTACAAACGTTTCGGCCTTTTTCAGTATCTGTCTATATTTCTGAGATGAGGTATTATGTACATTATTTACATTATTCGGACTATTGTCCTCATCTTTGTCGCCATATTTATTACAACGTTTCGGCCTTTCAGTATCTGTCTATATTTCTGAGATGAGGTATTATGTACATTATTTACATTATTCGGACTATTGTCCTCATCTTTGTCGCCATATTTATTACAACGTTTCGGCCTTTCAGTATCTGTCTATATTTCTGAGATGAGGTATTATGTACATTATTTACATTATTCGGACTATTGTCCCCATCTTTGTCGCCATATTTATTACAACGTTTCGGCCTTTCAGTATCTGTCTATATTTCTGAGATGAGGTATTATGTACATTATTTACATTATTCGGACTATTGTCCCTCATCTTTGTCGCCATATTTATTACAACGTTTCGGCCTTTCAGTATCTGTCTATATTTCTGAGATGAGGTATTATGTACATTATTTACATTATTCGGACTATTGTCCCCATCTTTGTCGCCATATTTATTACAACGTTTCGGCCTTTCAGTATCTGTCTATATTTCTGAGATGAGGTATTATGTACATTATTTACATTATTCGGACTATTGTCCCCATCTTTGTCGCCATATTTATTACAACGTTTCGGCCTTTCAGTATCTGTCTATATTTCTGAGATGAGGTATTATGTACATTATTTACATTATTCGGACTATTGTCCCCATCTTTGTCGCCATATTTATTACAACGTTTCGGTCTATATTTTTGAGATGAGTATTATGTACATTATTTACATTATTTGACTATTGAGCCATATTTATTACAACGTTTCGGCCTTTCATATCTGTCTATATTTATTTGAGGTATTATTCATTATGGACATTATTCGGACTATTGTCCCCATCTTTGTCGCCATATTTATTACAACGTTTCGGCCTTTCAGTATCTGTCTATATTTCTGAGATGAGGTATTATGTACATTATTTACATTATTCGGACTATTGTCCCCATCTTTGTCGCCATATTTATTACAACGTTTCGGCCTTTCAGTATCTGTCTATATTTCTGAGATGAGGTATTATGTACATTATTTACATTATTCGGACTATTGTCCTCATCTTTGTCGCCATATTTATTACAACGTTTCGGCCCTTTCAGCATCTGTCTATATTTCTGAGATGAGGTATTATGTACATTATTTACATTATTCGGACTATTGTCCCCATCTTTGTCGCCATATTTATTACAACGTTTCGGCCTTTCAGTATCTGTCTATATTTCTGAGATGAGGTATTATGTACATTATTTACATTATTTGACTATTGTCCTCATCTTTTTGTCGCCATATTTATTACAACGTTTCGGCCTTTCAGTATCTGTCTATATTTCTGAGATGAGGTATTATGTACATTATTTACATTATTCGGACTATTGTCCCTCATCTTTGTCGCCATATTTATTACAACGTTTCGGCCTTTCAGTATCTGTCTATATTTCTGAGATGAGGTATTATGTACATTATTTACATTATTCGGACTATTGTCCCCATCTTTGTCGCCATATTTATTACAACGTTTCGGCCTTTCAGTATCTGTCTATATTTCTGAGATGAGGTATTATGTACATTATTTACATTATTCGGACTATTGTCCCTCATCTTTGTCGCCATATTTATTACAACGTTTCGGCCTTTCAGTATCTGTCTATATTTCTGAGATGAGGTATTATGTACATTATTTACATTATTCGACTATTGTCCTCATCTTTGTCGCCATATTTATTACAACGTTTTCGGCCTTTCAGTATCTGTCTATATTTCTGAGATGAGGTATTATGTACATTATTTACATTATTCGGACTATTGTCCCTCATCTTTGTCGCCATATTTATTACAACGTTTCGGCCTTTCAGTATCTGTCTATATTTCTGAGATGAGGTATTATGTACATTATTTACATTATTCGGACTATTGTCCCCATCTTTGTCGCCATATTTATTACAACGTTTCGGCCTTTCAGTATCTGTCTATATTTCTGAGATGAGGTATTATGTACATTATTTACATTATTCGACTATTGTCCTCATCTTTGTCGCCATATTTATTACAACGTTTCGGCCTTTCAGTATCTGTCTATATTTTGAGATGAGGTATTATGTACATTATTTACATTATTCGGACTATTGTCCCCATCTTTGTCGCCATATTTATTACAACGTTTCGGCCTTTCAGTATCTGTCTATATTTCTGAGATGAGGTATTATGTACATTATTTACATTATTCGGACTATTGTCCCCATCTTTGTCGCCATATTTATTACAACGTTTCGGCCTTTCAGTATCTGTCTATATTTCTGAGATGAGGTATTATGTACATTATTTACATTATTCGGACTATTGTCCCCATCTTTGTCGCCATATTTATTACAACGTTTCGGCCTTTCAGTATCTGTCTATATTTCTGAGATGAGGTATTATGTACATTATTTACATTATTCGGACTATTGTCCCCATCTTTGTCGCCATATTTATTACAACGTTTCGGCCTTTCAGTATCTGTCTATATTTCTGAGATGAGGTATTATGTACATTATTTACATTATTCGGACTATTGTCCCCATCTTTTTGTCGCCATATTTATTACAACGTTTCGGCCTTTCAGTATCTGTCTATATTTCTGAGATGAGGTATTATGTACATTATTTACATTATTCGGACTATTGTCCCCATCTTTGTCGCCATATTTATTACAACGTTTCGGCCTTTCAGTATCTGTCTATATTTCTGAGATGAGGTATTATGTACATTATTTACATTATTCGGACTATTGTCCCCATCTTTGTCGCCATATTTATTACAACGTTTCGGCCTTTCAGTATCTGTCTATATTTTGAGATGAGGTATTATGTACATTATTTACATTATTCGGACTATTGTCCTCATCTTTGTCGCCATATTTATTACAACGTTTCGGCCTTTCAGTATCTGTCTATATTTCTGTGATGAGGTATTATGTACATTATTTACATTATTCGGACTATTGTCCTCATCTTTGTCGCCATATTTATTACAACGTTTCGGCCTTTCAGTATCTGTCTATATTTCTGAGATGAGGTATTATGTACATTATTTACATTTATTCGGACTATTGTCCTCATCTTTGTCGCCATATTTATTACAACGTTTCGGCCTTTCAGTATCTGTCTATATATTTTGAGATGAGGTATTATGTACATTATTTACATTATTCGGACTATTGTCCTCATCTTTGTCGCCATATTTATTCCAACGTTTCGGCCTTTCAGTATCTGTCTATATTTCTGAGATGAGGTATTATGTACATTATTTACATTATTCGGACTATTGTCCCCATCTTTGTCGCCATATTTATTACAACGTTTCGGCCTTTCAGTATCTGTCTATATTTCTGAGATGAGGTATTATGTACATTATTTACATTATTCGACTATTGTCCTCATCTTTGTCGCCATATTTATTACAACGTTTCGGCCTTTCAGTATCTGTCTATATTTCTGAGATGAGGTATTATGTACATTATTTACATTATTCGGACTATTGTCGCCATCTTTTTCGCCATATTTATTACAACGTTTCGGCCTTTCAGTATCTGTCTATATTTCTGAGATGAGGTATTATGTACATTATTTACATTATTCGGACTATTGTCCCCATCTTTGTCGCCATATTTATTACAACGTTTCGCCCTTTCAGTATCTGTCTATATTTCTGAGATGAGGTATTATGTACATTATTTACATTATTCGGACTATTGTCCCCATCTTTGTCGCCATATTTATTACAACGTTTCGGCCTTTCAGTATCTGTCTATATTTCTGAGATGAGGTATTATGTACACTATTTACATTATTCGGACTATTGTCCCCATCTTTGTCGCCATATTTATTACAACGTTTCGGCCTTTCAGTATCTGTCTATATTTCTGAGATGAGGTATTATGTACATTATTTACATTATTCGGACTATTGTCCCCATCTTTGTCGCCATATTTATTACAACGTTTCGGCCTTTCAGTATCTGGTCTATATTTCTGAGATGAGGTATTATGTACATTATTTACATTATTCGGACTATTGTCCCCATCTTTGTCGCCATATTTATTACAACGTTTCGGCCTTTCAGTATCTGTCTATATTTCTGAGATGAGGTATTATGTACATTATTTACATTATTCGGACTATTGTCCTCATCTTTGTCGCCATATTTATTACAACGTTTCGGCCTTTCAGTATCTGTCTATATTTCTGAGATGAGGTATTATGTACATTATTTACATTATTCGGACTATTGTCCCCATCTTTGTCGCCATATTTATTACAACGTTTCGGCCTTTCAGTATCTGTCTATATTTCTGAGATGAGGTATTATGTACATTATTTACATTATTCGGACTATTGTCCTCATCTTTGTCGCCATATTTATTACAACGTTTCGGCCTTTCAGTATCTGTCTATATTTCTGAGATGAGGTATTATGTACATTATTTACATTATTCGGACTATTGTCCCCATCTTTGTCGCCATATTTATTACAACGTTTCGGCCTTTCAGTATCTGTCTATATTTCTGAGATGAGGTATTATGTACATTATTTACATTATTCGGACTATTGTCCCCATCTTTGTCGCCATATTTATTACAACGTTTCGGCCTTTCAGTATCTGTCTATATTTCTGAGATGAGGTATTATGTACATTATTTACATTATTCGGACTATTGTCCTCATCTTTGTCGCCATATTTATTACAACGTTTCGGCCTTTCAGTATCTGTCTATATTTCTGAGATGAGGTATTATGTACATTATTTACATTATTCGGACTATTGTCCTCATCTTTGTCGCCATATTTATTACAACGTTTCGGCCTTTCAGTATCTGTCTATATTTCTGAGATGAGGTATTATGTACATTATTTACATTATTCGGACTATTGTCCTCATGTTTGTCGCCATATTTATTACAACGTTTCGGCCTTTCAGTATCTGTCTATATTTCTGAGATGAGGTATTATGTACATTATTTACATTATTCGACTATTGTCCTCATCTTTGTCGCCATATTTATTACAACGTTTCGGCCTTTCAGTATCTGTCTATATTTCTGAGATGAGGTATTATGTACATTATTTACATTATTCGGACTATTGTCCCCATCTTTGTCGCCATATTTATTACAACGTTTCGGCCTTTCAGTATCTGTCTATATTTCTGAGATGAGGTATTATGTACATTATTTACATTATTCGGACTATTGTCCTCATCTTTGTCGCCATATTTATTACAACGTTTCGGCCTTTCAGTATCTGTCTATATTTCTGAGATGAGGTATTATGTACATTATTTACATTATTCGGACTATTGTCCCTCATCTTTGTCGCCATATTTATTACAACGTTTCGGCCTTTCAGTATCTGTCTATATTTCTGAGATGAGGTATTATGTACATTATTTACATTATTCGGACTATTGTCCCCATCTTTGTCGCCATATTTATTACAACGTTTCGGCCCTTTCAGTATCTGTCTATATTTCTGAGATGAGGTATTATGTACATTATTTACATTATTCGGACTATTGTCCCCATCTTTGTCGCCATATTTATTACAACGTTTCGGCCTTTCAGTATCTGTCTATATTTCTGAGATGAGGTATTATGTACATTATTTACATTATTCGGACTATTGTCCCCATCTTTGTCGCCATATTTATTACAACGTTTCGGCCTTTCAGTATCTGTCTATATTTTGAGATGAGGTATTATGTACATTATTTACATTATTCGGACTATTGTCCTCATCTTTGTCGCCATATTTATTACAACGTTTCGGCCTTTCAGTATCTGTCTATATTTCTGAGATGAGGTATTATGTACATTATTTACATTATTCGGACTATTGTCCCCATCTTTGTCGCCATATTTATTACAACGTTTCGGCCTTTCAGTATCTGTCTATATTTCTGAGATGAGGTATTATGTACATTATTTACATTATTCGGACTATTGTCCTCATCTTTGTCGCCATATTTATTACAACGTTTCGGCCTTTCAGTATCTGTCTATATTTCTGAGATGAGGTATTATGTACATTATTTACATTATTCGGACTATTGTCCCTCATGTTTGTCGCCATATTTATTACAACGTTTTTTGGCCTTTCAGTATCTGTCTATATTTCTGAGATGAGGTATTATGTACATTATTTACATTATTCGGACTATTGTCCTCATCTTTGTCGCCATATTTATTACAACGTTTCGGCCTTTCAGTATCTGTCTATATTTCTGAGATGAGGTATTATGTACATTATTTACATTATTCGGACTATTGTCCCCATCTTTGTCGCCATATTTATTACAACGTTTCGGCCTTTCAGTATTTGTCTATATTTCTGAGATGAGGTATTATGTACATTATTTACATTATTCGGACTATTGTCCTCATCTTTGTCGCCATATTTATTACAACGTTTCGGCCTTTCAGTATCTGTCTATATTTTGAGATGAGGTATTATGTACATTATTTACATTATTCGGACTATTGTCCCCATCTTTGTCGCCATATTTATTACAACGTTTCGGCCTTTCAGTATCTGTCTATATTTTTGAGATGAGGTATTATGTACATTATTTACATTATTCGGACTATTGTCCCCATCTTTGTCGCCATATTTATTACAACGTTTCGGCCTTTCAGTATTTGTCTATATTTCTGAGATGAGGTATTATGTACATTATTTACATTATTCGGACTATTGTCCCCATCTTTGTCGCCATATTTATTACAACGTTTCGGCCTTTCAGTATCTGTCTATATTTCTGAGATGAGGTATTATGTACATTATTTATATTATTCGGACTATTGTCCCCATCTTTGTCGCCATATTTATTACAACGTTTCGGCCTTTCAGTATCTGTCTATATTTCTGAGATGAGGTATTATGTACATTATTTACATTATTCGGACTATTGTCCCTATCTTTGTCGCCATATTTATTACAACGTTTCGGCATTTCAGTATCTGTCTATATTTCTGAGATGAGGTATTATGTACATTATTTACATTATTCGGACTATTGTCCCCATCTTTGTCGCCATATTTATTACAACGTTTCGGCCTTTCAGTATCTGTCTATATTTCTGAGATGAGGTATTATGTACATTATTTACATTATTCGGACTATTGTCCCCATCTTTGTCGCCATATTTATTACAACGTTTCGGCCTTTCAGTATCTGTCTATATTTCTGAGATGAGGTATTATGTACATTATTTACATTATTTAACATTGTTCGGACTGAGCATTAAGTTTATAAGTCCTCCAAATTCATACAGTGATGTCCTCATGTACACTTGGCCCAGTGGATAAAAGCGTTTGTTGGACCCAGTGACCTGACCCAAAGAGTAGTGAGTTCAGTGCCTGTTTGAAAAAGAAAAATCTTGAGAAGTGAGATAACTGAGATATCTGCTACGTGAAACTAGAACAATTGTAACGAAATAATTGGTTCAGTTCGAAATTCTGATCCTGAATATGGTTATCATCAATAAAGATGAGGGCAACGAACAATGTAATGGAAATAAATATCATTTGTAAGAAGACAGAGTATATTAGTGTCAGCAAATGGGGCAGCTCATTATGCGAATGACAAGCTGGAGATACCAATATCAAGCAAGTAGAAATATCTAGTTAGTATTTTGAAAGACTGCGGCAAAAGAAATACGGTTCTACAGAACGATGCTGAGAATACCATGTACTGAACATGTGAGTAACGAGGAAGCTTTATTGAAAAGGATCTAAAAGAGACAATTGGAATTTCCAGGGCAGGGAGGCAGTTTTGGAGAACATGATACTCACAAGACATATTGAAGGAAAAAGGTACAAAACAGAGCAACACGTAACCTGCCTAACGAGTTTGTGTGAATGGTTGAGAGATTAGTGGCTAGGAAGGATCACAAAAACCATAGAAACAGAAAGTTGAGGGTAGAGTAGCCATAATTGCCCACGTCCTACAGGGACTCGGCATAGAAGAAGAAGAAGAAGAAGAAGAAGAAGAAGAAGAAGAAGAAGACGAAGAAGGGCAATCTAAGGTTTACTTTGTGTGATATGAGTAGACAAAAGAAAATTACATTATATTACCTTCTCAGCCGAGGAAAAGATAAGGGCGAAACTATAGACGAAAGAAGTGTTATTATCGACTTTTATGGATTTTAGTCTTTGTTATTATCGCCTTTTGTGCATTCTGGTCTTTGTTAATAACGGGTATTGTGTATTCTCATCTTTGTTAATAACGGGTTTTATGCATTCTGGTCTTTGTTAATAACGGGTATAGTGTATTCTGGTCTTTGTTAATAACGGGTATCGTGTATTCTTGTCTTTGTTAATAACGGGTATTGTGTATTCTGGTCTTTGTTATTAACGGGTATTTTGTATTCTTATCTTTGTTAATGGGTTTTGTGCATTCTGGTCTTTGTTAATAACGGATATTGTGTATTCTGATTTTTGTTAATAACGGGTATTGTGTATTCTGGTCTTTGTTAATAACGGGTATTGTGTATTCTTGTCTTTGTTAATAACGGGTATTGTGTATTCTTGTCTTTGTTAATAACGGGTATTGTGTATTCTGGTCTTTGTTAATAACGGGTATTGTGTATTCTTGTCTTTGTTAATAACGGGTATATTGTATTCTTGTCTTTGTTAATAACGGGTATTGTGTATTCTGGTCTTTGTTATTATCAGCTTTTGGACATTCTGGTCTTTGTTATTAACGGGTATTGTGTATTCTCATCTTATTCCTTAGACGTAGGAAATGTGAGTCATAATAGGTGGGGAGGGTGAGATATAAAAGGAATAAGGTATAGCGATTATGTTTAACTTTATTTCTAGTTGAAAATGAAGGGAGGAAGAGAACAAAGAAGAAAAGAGTTAAAGATGAGAGAATGCATGCGCTTGCTTCGAGAGAATTAACACTTCTAAACACCGTAAATTTGAATCAGTAAAAAAAAAAAAAAACAATATTGTTTTATTTATATTCTGCCAATTATGTTTTATTCTCGCTTTTTACTCCTCCTTTTCCTTTTCCTTTAGGGAGCATTTTTTTTTCAGTGCGATAACATCACAGCTGAGAGTCAGCGATCTTCTTTTTCTTCATTTCAAACCACAATCTGCAGTATTCCACTGTGGATAAAGGAAATGATAATTTGACAGCACGAAAGTCACCCATAGTTATTGAATTATGAGTGGGTATTTAGAAAACAAATTGCTTCTATATGACAACAAATATTAATTATCGTTCAAACGCTGATAATTTTGATTTCGCTAATAGATTATTGAAAGGATGGACGCACTGCCCGCAAGAAATGTTTATTAATAGCAAATAAAACTGAAGAATATAGAAATTGAATAAAATCTTATTCCTCGGGATACAATTATGTTGTTGGGATATTGCTATAGAATAAACTCGACCTTCGTACCAGTAACAAACATCGGAGTATCAAAAAGACGCTTTTTTAATTGACACCGCTATTAACTACTTGCAGTAACAAAAGAGAGTAAGAGTAAGCTTTATTCTATCTAAGATAATTGATACTAGCGTAGTAATTATTTATAGTACTCTATACACGAAAGAGTTTTCCAAAGGGAGGTAATCATAAAACAAGAGAGATTACTCCCGATTACTTTATCACACTACCTTTACCCTTCGGAAATATTTATTGTTTTAAAAAACGATTATTAGAATTTTAATGAAACCAAAACATGAAAAACATATGAAAGTCCATACATTGTTTTTATTCTTTATAATTAAAAACAAAACTAATAAACACTAATTATCTGATTGTTTATTTACAATATTTATTTAGTATATCGTAGGAATAGTTGGCAGAACATCGGGTCATTGACAATCAATTCGAACTTTATAAAATGGTAAATAATACAGTTTTCCTTATCGTTGGTTCACATATTTTATTAATTTAGTAAATATTTATAAATCTATAAATTACAGATTTTTTTCACATTTCTTCTTTATTAATTCATAAATGAAAAATATTGAATTGCATTAGTTTTAATGCAATTGTATTAGATTTTAGAATGTTTTAAATATAGAAGAAGCCTTGTAAATAAACAATCAAATAAACTAATAGTGTTTAATATTTTTACTGTACGTTCACAGAAACTATAAACCTATTCATTTTTATCACATGCTTAATTTTTCTTTCAATTCTAATCATTACTTTTTAAAGCAATAAACATTGCCGAGTTGTAAAGATGATTAAATAATAGCGATGTGAAGTTAAAAAAACGTCATTTTGACACTCAGTTTTTTGTGAGTACGAAGTTCTAAGATTGCGTAAAAAAGACAACTTCTTTTCTTTCGGGCAAAATCTATTTGCCATTAAACTGTTTCGAAGAAACTTGTTTCCTGGAGAAGAATAAATCGGAAATATCGGGAAAAAATACTATTTACGATATTTTTTATTTCCATCTTCGTTATTATCGGCGATTTTGCATTCTGATTTCGTTATTATCGGCTATTGTGCATTCCGGTCTTTCTTATTGTCGGCCGATGTACATTCTGCTCTATGATATTCTGGTCTTTGTTATTATCGGCTTTTATGGATTCTAGTCTTTGTTATTATCGCCTTCTGGTCTTTGTTAATAACGGGTATTGTGTATTCTGGTCCTTGTTATTAAGGGGTATTGTTTATTTTGGTCTTTGTTAATAACGGGTTTTGTGTATTCTGGTCTTTGTTATTAACGGGTATTGTGTCTTCTCATCTTTGTTAATAACAAGGTTTGTGCATTCTGGTCTTTGTTAATAACGGGTATAGTGTATTCTGGTCTTTGTTAATAACGGGTATCGTGTATTCTGGTCTTTGTTAATAACGGGTATTGTGTATTCTGGTCTTTGTTATTATCGGTTTAAATATAAATAATATCAATAAATACTCATACTAGAAATTCCGAGAGAATTTATAAGACTTAGAGAAAGAATATACACGCTTAAATTTAATCGAAGCAGTTTTAATTTCTTGTCAACGATTACATGTTATCATCGACGGAACGAACACGTGCGATTTATTGATTTACAGAATGATTTATTTCAGGTTTCCATTAAGCGTAATTAATTTTTAGAAAGATTTATTAGATGTCTGTATTCTTGGTCAGGGACAATGTCCTTATTTTCTAAAAGGAATTTTTTTAATATTCTTTTTATTTATCGTAATAAATGAAATAAGATTTTCAGGGTTAAAATTATCACGTTAAATTAAATATTTGCAAGAATGCATCATTAAACAAAATGTTAAGTAATTCTAATAAAAATGTATAAAATTCTTGGATTTTCCATTAATTTGCAGCAAGTAATCAATTAATCTGATAAAACAGCAGACTCTAAGAATGAGAACTGTGAAATTGATATTTGCTCGTCTTTAGCTTTTACAGAAAAATGTAAAAAATTAGCTGATCGTTCATCCCAAAATATGTATTCTCTGCTTGGTGGGCGAGCTAAAACTTTGGTGCCGATACCTGCGCGTCCATATTTGTATCACTTTAATACCTACAGACCCCCATCGCCAAATGATGAGCTGAACTTATTTACCGTTTCTGGCGAATAATCCAGCGTGATAAACTGTTTAAGAAACAGGAAGTTGCAAGACATCGTGACCGAGTCTCGGTCACGATGTCTTGCAACTTCCTGCTCACATAACCAACGGCGGCAATACCCGACCAATCACAGGGCTTGAATCTACTAATTCCATTCACAATCGTTATGTCAATCCGTAGTCGAGTTTTAAGATCGCATTCTGTGATCATCTCTTCAGTTCTATTTTACTAAGCATTCATTTATTTGCCAAATCCGCCATGTTGAGATTCGAAGCATTGTTTGATTGATTCCCTGATTTGGTTAATACGACTTATAAACCTTTTTGTAGAGTATTTAGAGCCGGGAAATACTTTTAGATCACAAGATTTTTTCTAGTGGGTGTCAACAATTCTTTAGTGATACATCTTACTAATTAACCCATAGCCAGAGGAATAGGTGAATTCATACCCTTTCCAATGGTATTTGTGCGTAAGTGAATATTAGGAAGTTTGAACTTGGCTCTCCGTTTAAAAGTTCAGAGCCATTATCCATTACATCAACTACTCATCCAAGCTCATAACTGCTGTAATTCCCAAGCAGTCTCCTGTTTAAGTGCTAAACTTGTTTAACTTCAATATCTGTCTATATTTCTGAGATGAGGTATTATGTAAATTATTTACATTATTGTCCTCATCTTTGTCGCCCTATTTATTACACTCCGGCCTTTATTTCGCTCACTGGGGTAGACTGTTCTAGTTCCACGTGCCATGTTTTAATGGATGTCAGTTATCCAGTTCCACGTGCCATGTTTTAATGGATGTCAGTTATTTTCCCTCTGAAAGTTCTCCACTGCCTTAACCGGGTATTGAACTCACACTCTTTAGATTTTGTCACTGGATCTAACCAACGCCTTTATACACTGCGCCACTTGAGGTCATCTTGGTATGAATTTCTGGGTATTATAAACCTAATGTCTTCAGCAACCATTTTTACCAGTGCTCATATTGCAATTTTGCTGTTATCATTGCATGTTTTTACAAGAGCTCATATTGCAACTCTTTTTATCATTGCTATCATCATTGAATTTCTGGGTATTATAAACCTAAACATTAGGTTTATAATACCCAGAAATTCATACCCAGGTGTCCTCAAGGACACGTGGCACAGTGGATAAAGGCGTTGGTTCGATCCATTGACAGAATCCGGTTAAGGCAGTGGAGAACTTTCAGAGGGAAAATAACAGGACATAACTGATAACTGACATCCATTAAAACATGGCACGTGGAACTAGAACAGTCTACCCCAGTGAGCGAAATAAAGGGTTCAGTTCGACGTTCCAACCACCTGAAGAAGGCCGGAGCGTACAACGGCAGAAACGTTATAATAAATATGGCGACAAAGATGAGGACAATAGTCCGAATAATGTAAATACTGTTTAACTTCAGTGATCATACGGGAACCGTTGTTTCAACATGATGTACCCATAAGCCTAGATTCGAATTCGGCCATCATGGTCCGCACGATAACTCTTCTACCACTCGGCCATACGCCCATACTAATATAATCAATGTAATACTGTCATAGTATATATGTACTTGAATACATCGAATACATCGATGACTGAGCAAATTGTTTTCTTTTTGTGGCAAACCTAAGGAGGAATAACTCAAAATTATCCGGTAGCTGGTACTTAAATATCTTACAAATGAATAAATAGCTGATACTATGGTGAGGTTGGTATTATAGAATAGGAATTTAAGAACATCAATATTAAATAAAGAAACTTCGTTCATTAACGGTGTCGACGTGACTAGTAATTACTTTATTCTTTTTCTTCGTTTAGTTTGTTGCGTTTTTATTACTGCCTTATCGGAGCAGTTCAAGGTCATATAGGCGGCCTTGTGGGCTTAACTTATTTTCAGCCCAGCAGACTCTTTCCGCCATGCACAATAGCTCTACTCTGTGGCTATTTTCATGATAAACGTTCAATTTGCTAATAGATCAGACCTTTACGATTATTTAATAATAATAATAATAATAATAATAATCAATGTTTATTTTCTTTTACTATTCTCCAATTTTATCCATTTTAAGTTCATTACTTTTGTTAAACATGTTCACCATAGTCTATGAATATAGAATACAGCGCAGTACGTAATCTGTTCAATGAAAAAACATTAAAGATTAACACTCACGAGTCAGAAACTCTACTGAATCTGACTATATCGCCAATACCACCAGCAGCTGTTCCATAATTCTTCAGTCTTTGATATCAAAGGCTGGCTGTCAGAGAATATTCGGGAAAAAACATGGCTGCCTTTATACACGTTGCATTGAATATTTTTAGCCTTCTGATTGGCTAACCCTTCCATTGGTGAACTATAAAATGAGTCAGCTCATTTTGGCTAGCTCACTAGTACACCAAAGTACCCCAAAATTCTAACAACTTTAGCTAATAAAACGGGCCCACATTACTGCACAGTAGGTCACCTACTCAGTGCGGCACTTTCTCCATTGTTTCAAGCCCAGTTCACGCTATTATTCATATTATTTAAAAGTTATCAACAATTACTACTCTCGTGCAATCGTCTGCTAGGACCCTTTTTGCCTACCAACGGGAGGGTTGACACTAATCTTCCAGACAGTGAACTGTTGCGCGTACTTGGGCTAACGTTGAAGGGGAAAGATTATATTGAATCAATTATCAGCTCTGTTACTATGAGAGTGGGTTCAGTGTGTCGTGCCATTTTTTCTCGCCAGAATCTATCTTACACATTTACAGTGATTTTGCTATGCTTTTAGAAAATCCAAAGAAGAACATGGCATCCGGATTTAGACAGATTCCCACCTCCATAATGAAACTTATTTCAGCCTTTACTAAAATATTTCTGTGTTAATTGCTTACGAGCTTTCTTCTTTGATACCAAGACCTTATGAATTTAAGCGTACTAACAGATTGGCAGTAAGTTCTCAACATCTTACAGTTGTAAAGGCTAGATGTCACCGTAAGTTCTATGCTAACAGTTTCTTCTCTCGCACTTCTAGCTTGTGGATCACTCCTCCGGCTTCTTGTTTTCAAGTCAACTTTAATCTTCAACAATCTAAATTCAGTATCAAACATTATCTTCTGTCTTCTCAATTCCTGTTCTTATATTGTTCTCGCTGTTTAATAATGCTTTCTTTTTCACAAATTCTTTCGCACTCAGGAGCCCATAGCGTCTTAGTGGCTTTATTGCCTTGATTAGAGTGAAATGTATATTGTCAAGGAAAGTGATTATATTGGGAAATAAATATTTGTGAAATAAATGAGATTTTCCAGTGTCATTAGTCTACGGGTTTATTGGTATATCCACGTATATAAAAAATTATTATTAATATGTCTTCGTAGAGTAAATAGTGACTAAAGTCTGTGTAATTCTTTCCAAATTATCTGCCACAAATATTCCCCGTAGCGACAACTGATAGTATGCTTTTGTTTCATCTTACGTAACTCCGGGTCAAATGAATGGATGCTTCGTAATAAGAACTCGTAAAGCCCAATAGGGTTCAATAACCCTGCCAAGATCCGTTGAAGAAACTATTCATTACTCTGTCATTTCTATGCTAAAGCCTTATAGTAACCGATATATGAATATTATATGGAAATCAATTAACTTTAGCGTTGCTTTCTGATCGTTATCACTCCGCAGTGTTTCTCTAAAACCTGGAGGCTGGCTCAGAATAAATCATTATGGCGTTATCCGCCAATTTCCTTTCGTAAAAACTTCTCTCCAGTTTCTTTCCAGGCATAATTTTTTTTTCTGATGATCTGCCAATGCAGGAGAGCTTTCTGATAAACTGAAACTAGAAATAAAACGAAACGTTAATGCACGGAGAGTTCATAACAATCTCATTAAATGTCACTGCACGATCTCCCAGTCGCTTCTTGGCTCGGATAATCCCTAATTGCAGACGGCAATCAACTTTGCCCTTTTGATTTCGGAATAATTGATGGCTTACAAATGACCTTGAATATCTAAGTATCTCCAAGGCAAGGAAATATGAATATTTGGCCATAAATTCTATATTAATTGCCCAGTACTTAATGCGATTGTGTATACGCGCACAAGCTCCCTCTCCTCTCTTTTCACTCTCTTACATATATATATATATATATATATATATATATATATATATATATATATATATATATATATATATATATATTTTTTTATATATATATATATATATATATATATATATATATATATATTAATCGACACTAGTTTAATGACTAAATAAGCTCGCTTATTTATATTTGATTGGGAAAGTTGTGCTTAAACTTTCATCTCTGACAGAAATAAATTTGTGGAATGTAATTTGATTTTTTCTTCTTTTTAGATTTACTTTATATTTCAGTCGAATCCATTTTATATTTTTGTTCGGGAAAAGTATCTTAATCTACCTTAAGTCCGGTTTGAGAGTAATAATTACACGCTTGGATATTGATACAGCACAGTGCAGAGATTTTGGATGTCCACTTCACTCTAAACACTATGTGCATTTTTTAAGCTAATAGTTCAATTGATTTTTTTATTATGAATGGTGCTTTTATCAAGACTGTGTGTGCAATACAAATATCGTATTCGGAAAGTAATTACATTTTAAGAGAAGAGATAGAAAAACCAGATGCAAGTTAAATTTATTTAAATATTATTCATCCCAAATGTAATTATCTTCATTTTCAACGCCTACGGCGCAAGAAAAAGCCACATTTCACATTTTAAAGAAATCTGTTGTTTTCTGCAAAGAAAAAAACGTTTGAATGGTTCTTGAAATTCCTTGTTTCTGAATGTTTATAAATCAAATTCTCTAGCTTCCAAACCTGATGACTATGGTGAATGTGAAAGAACCTCCTATCGTAAATATTTCTCCGGTTTGTTCTGTAGATTGTGTCTTGCATTTTCATTCGGGGGATTGACATGTTTTCAGTTTAACAAAGCAGGACCTTAATGCATGGTCAACATTGCTGGCGATGGTCCTTCCATCGTCTAGTAGAGATTTTCCAAGCGTAGCTTTAGATGTTGAAAAAGGCCGAAAGTATGGGGCACCCAGTGAGTATCGAACTCACTACTCATTCGTAATTGTGCTAGCGAGACAAGCATGCTAACCATTACACCGCCTCGGGGTGCCTCTTCCATTGTCTAGAAACTCTTAAGTAAGAACATCGTTAATATTCCACAAGACACAAAGCAAGGTATTCCGTAGAAGGAATCCTTGGATTAGTTGTGATAATGGTTTATTATTTTGTGAAAACTACTGTCTTTTCTCGCTTCCTGGTGACATGTGCAATACATTTTTTTATCACCTGTAACAAAGCGATGCAAAAATGAGAGTTTGGCACTCCTAGTTAAAAGAATGTGCAGAATCTGTAAGTTCTCCGGAAAAAAAAACTCATAGAGGACATCTTTGCAAATTTTCACAATTAAACTCTGAAATCCGTATAAACGATATACTTATCAAAAGAAGATATTATATTATTATTTCACTTGAGGACTACAAATAGCAGCAACAATTCAAATTGATAGCACGGATAACTCGAAGAAAAAATAATCACATTAAAATACTGACTTTTCACCCTACTACAAATAAAAGGTTAGGAAGCAAAGCAGCCATCAATACTGGAAAGAGCAATAACAGCTACTGTGCTTGAGAAACACATTACCATGAAAAACCCTATTTAGAGATACATTTTATAAATTTCAACAGAAAGCTATATTGGCTCATCGGTCAATCAATGCAATATGTTTCCTTGTAGGAAAAATGTTAGTGCTATTGTTAATATTAACCGATATTAGCATTACCATTTTTCTCTGAGACCGAAATACACAACTGAACACTCAATTGGTTTTTGGTGAATTTTGTAATTAAGGTGACTGTACCAGTCTAAGTAAAAAATCTATTGAAATAATTTAATTACAGGTCGGTAACTGAACGATTGACGCAGCATAATCTTTCCTATTCGCTCACAGTGTCAATTTTGCTCTCTCTCCTCGATATCTGCATACGGAATTACGTGTTGTATCTATTTGCTGTAGGCATGAATTATGCAGACTTTGTAATATTAAAAGTCGACTAAGCTAAGGCTTGAGAGACTCTCAATATAGTGTTACTGTTAAAATGGTAATTATCAAG
This sequence comes from Acanthosepion pharaonis, assembly GCA_903632075.3. Classification (NCBI taxonomy): domain Eukaryota; kingdom Metazoa; phylum Mollusca; class Cephalopoda; order Sepiida; family Sepiidae; genus Acanthosepion; species Acanthosepion pharaonis. The sequence goes on from CAHIKZ030001202.1 coordinate 2,908,022, forward strand.
GAGATGTGTAATATGAATAAAACAGGAGGTATGAAGTGAAGATTGTGAAGATTAGGAGAATAGCTAACGATTAAATCCTTTAAGATCCCAGTGGTCCTGAAATCACGTAAATGTCTAAACAAACTGACAGTTCTTGGATAAAGGTCATCTACACGAAACATTTTACTCATACTGGATGCCTAGATGAAATGAAGGTGATTCAATTCCGTGGAAATGGCAAGGGGTATCATAATTATATAGACTAAACTGGTGGAACTAATGAATTGAGCTTATCTGAAAATTTGCTATGGAAATAGTGATAGGACAGCAGTAGGTTGGATTGGGTTGATTATGTTTTCCCTTTCAAGATTTTGAAATCTACAAAGGTCGGAAAGTGAAGATTGAACCGCTCCATTTCAGATATTACAGGAATACTTTGCCATCGTCTAATCTGAATCTTAAATACACGGCTTCACAAAGAAAACACTAATTCACTCAAATGCAACGTGTTACTGAGTGTGAGAGAATATGAGATAAAGAAAAAAATATTAAGAAGAGAGAACAATAAAATAATATGAATTAAGGAGAAAGAAGATAACGATAAATATTACATTTAAATTTTTGAGGATTAATGTTGATTGGAAAGTAAGAAGCCGGAAGAGAGCTCCACAAATGAGAAGTGCGAGAGAAGAAACTATTAGCACAGAACTTACGGTTACATCTAGCCATTTGAACAGTGCGATCATCAGATCTTGCTGTCAGTAAGCTAAAATACATAAAGTCTTGTTACTTACAAGGTAATGTCATCCGAATAATTACTATGATAATATTCATAGAAAAGTTACAGGACAGCTACGTTACGGTGGTGGGAAAGTGACTAAAGCCGAGATGCCAGATCAGGACTAAAAAGATTGCAGATTCTTTTTTGTTGTATTTATGATCACTACCTACGCAGCATGACATGGCTGCAATATTCAAAGCATGGGCGAATGGTAGACTTATAAATATGTAATATATATATTTGACGAGCAAAATTGTCTAGCATAGTGAAGCTAATTCCCAAGTAACAGACTTGGCAATTGATTCAATATAATATTTCCGCTTCATGCTATCAAGAAACGTTAATCTAAGCAGGTGCAATGAGTGACTTTCCTGGTAGTTAGCATCAGCATATACTAACGGAAGCAAAAAGGGATTCTCAGACTATGAGAAGTTTTCATATGTTCCTGTTATGCCGATATATAAAATAAATAGTTATTTGAATTTAAACCTTTATTTACTGGGAGAAACAAACATCTACGAAGATATGATAAAAAACCCTTTGTTCCAAGCAGATTTAAACAAAAAGTCGTCTGTATGAAAAATGAATTTGATAGATGGAGGTAATCTTCAGAACCTGCAAATCTAGAACAATGCCAAAAAAAAAAGAACAAAAAAAAAAACAAACAAAAATCATTGGAATGTACCAATGAACTATTGTGACACTATACACTCCGTCTATGTCCAGAGTAACCTTAGGCACGAATACTACAGTTTAAAAATCCACGTCACTGTACAAGAGGGTAAACTATCATCAAACCCGGACCCACTACTGATCAAAAGAACATCATATGTGACGATTTAAAATCAGGAGTCCCGGTCGAACTTGCAAGAAATAGGGTACAACGTTCACTCATGTCTTCTACTTATAAATTTTTCTCATCTCGTAATTTGATGTGAGAATGTGTTGAATGTCACAGTCATTCCAATACCTTCACGATAAAAATATATTGCGGACTCTACATAGGCTATTTGTGTTCCTTATCTCGAAGCCTCACTTTTTTTCAACCTATGAAATTTTAGGACTTGTGACAGAAGAGATCACAAGATGACAAATGTAATGATAGTGGCACAACATAGGATATCAAACAGTAGGCTTCCTTTAAAAGAAATGAAATGGGTAACAGAAGACCTATTGACAAATACTCATTTTTATCGAAAAATCTTGTGATATCCTCGTGTCCATCTTGTAAGCCAGACCATAACCCGATTGAAAACTCACTGATTATGCTGAAGAGGAAGGTTTATATTGCCAAACGGCATTAAGGTAAATATCGAAATGCTTCTAGAGTAACACTTAATCATCTTTCAGGGAAATATGCTGCACATTAACAGTGTAAATATTTCAATGAGTTTTTACATTAGGGCTCGAAAATATATGAGAAATTAGAAGGGGCTAATAATATAAAATACAATGTAATGCTTACGACCTTTCCAGTATATGTGTGAATGAAACATCGAACGTTTTAAGGGTTTCTTAATAAAGACTAAAATTTTTCAACTTTTCGAAACTATACAAACCTGATGAACTATACGGCCAAATTGAAGTTTTTAATTGAAGGTTATAATTTCAGAAATTTTTACATATATTCTGATTTCTGAATAAGTCTGTAAATAAATTCCTGTTGATAATCTCTGTTATGAACATATGTCCATAAAGAGTCATATTATATTTATGAACAATTCTGAAATTTTAAAATAATTGGCACATGCAGGGTTTGACTAAAAATTATCGGGACTGTTACTGTGGTAACGGAGCTAAAATATGCAGAATGAATCCACTTGAAACATATTAACCTTGAACTCTGTTGTGCATGCACACTAAGCTTTAACGTTTTCTCGCATTTCCGTTGTTTATCGCAGTGATTGGAAGGAAAGTGTGAAGAGTGTGGTCGTCTCACTATACAACAGACATCTTTTTAGAAACAGGCATAACAGGTGTCGTATCTTGGATCTATGGCCATGATCGCAAAACCAATGTTCAATCTTCGCAGTTAAAGACCCCAACTTCTCCGAAGAAAGCATGAATGATTTAAAGATATTGCGAAGATCCTTTTGACAGTTTTCTTGACTACAAGGCATTGTTCATCAAGCGTATGTTCCACCTGGGTACACAGCAAACAATGAGTACTACCATGGCTTGTTGGGACTTTTGTGGAAAAAGGACAGAATTTCATGAGTCCAGTGAGTGGCAACACCACAATGGCAATTCACATGTCCATTCGGTGCAACTTATGAAACAGTTTTGAGACAAGACGTCCATTCACAGTTTCGGCAATCACTCTATTTCCCAGATCCCATTCCTCGCTACTTTCGTCTATACAAATATCAAATCCGATACGAAAGGAAAGATTTCAAGACTGCGAATGAATCCTTCGCTATTCCAAAAAATGAGTGCCAAGAGAAGGGGAATGTGTAATCAGGGCTGAAGTAGAAGCGGAATTGCAGAATTAAGCGGGAGCAATGAGATTAGAACCGCATAGATAATCAGTATGACACGGCGACATTTGATTGGACGTGTAAAGAGGCGTCGTGCAGCCAATGGGCAACTCGAACAGGTGTCGCGTTCCACTGGTCATGCTTATGCGCCTGCATCAGCGCGTGACACATCGCGTGAAACATCGCATGACATACCGCGTGCTTTCTGGGTCACACATACACGCGTTGCTGCACCAGTTAATTATCAAGTTCAGCAGCAACCGATGGGCAAAGAGTGGTGGTGTGAATAAAGTCCACACAGCATGAGCCAGGATTGGAAGGTTATGAGTGAAAAAGTTGGCCTTTGATTTTTTTGCAAAGTTTAAAAAAATAAGTTTTTTCGATTTTTCACCTTCAAGTGTTAATTTTTTCCAGTCAATTTGAACTCAAAAGCGGCATTGAAGAATTATCTATTAAAGAAAAAAATGATCGAAATCAGATGAAAACTGAGGAAACGCATAAACAATATCTGATCACACACACATACACACATGAACACACATACATATTTTGAACATTATAGATATAGATATTTAATAATATAAATTTAATTGTATAATAATAAAAAATATTATTGTAACAATTTAAACTATTTATTTTTATTAAAGTTTTTAGGAAATATATATATGCACGAACAGATAGTAAATATTCAAACGTTGCTGAGAGACATATTACGCTAATAGGCTGCTTCGATAAGGACATTCTTCTGGGCCCAGTGGACGGCTAGTGACACCAGGGACGATCGCCCATATTTTGGTTTGATTATATTAAGAGGTGGACGAGAGGCAGCATCAAACAAAGAGAGAGATGAAGGAGAGTTGTAACAAACTTAGGTTAATTGACAGGATGTAGTGGAGAGCCATTGTCGCTAACAATTTTGACTCAAAAGCAGCACTGAATCTATCAAACAAAAAAATCAGCGAAATCGAATGATCATACACACATTTTGAGAATTATAGATATAGATACTTATATACGATTTTAGAAATTTCGTGTTGGGGTGATAATTTTCCAAAAATAAACTGAATTAAACCCTTCTTCATTATCTTTAACAAAAGTCCATCGAATTATGACACAGGAAATAAATTGTTTTACAAAACTTAAAAAGTCATAACCCAAGTTTGTTACAACTCTCCTTCATCTCTCTCTTTGTTTGATGCTGCCTCTCGTCCACCTCTTAATATAATCAAACCAAAATATGGGTGATCGTCACTAGCCGTCCACTGAACCCAGAAGAATATCCTTATCGAAGCAGCCTATTTGCGTAATATGTCCGAAGTAACGGAGCTTCCATATCACCATATCTGCTCTTTCAATACGTGTCTTGTTCTAATAGTATCTACCAACCACATTTATTGGTGCGTCTCGCTATCAATGGCACTCTGAAGACTATGCAATATGGCCACATTTTGAAAGTATCAGTCCGGTGTATTTCTCTCTTGGTCACTGTCCATGACTCGCGTCCGGGGCTGGCGATAACGAAAGCAGTGACTCGTAGTAATTTCTATGATTGAATACCTCGCAGTAAACATCAATTATAATCTAAATAAATGATAAATTACAATGTAAAAAGCGTCATAAAAACGATCGTATTGTACGTTGGTTGGTTGCTTGTTTTTTTTATGGGTTATTTGATGCTGAAATTTAAATAGTTTGTACAGAATTGTAGTTTGTAGTTTTTTAGTGATAATAATCGTTTTAGTGATAGAAGTCTTACTAATTAACCCATAGCGGTGGGGGATAAGAGGAGTATCCATACCTTTAATAGTAGTATTTTTTGCATCAGTTAAAACAACTAAACCACCGAAGATTGGAACTCGACTCTCCGATTAAAAACTCCTATGCCATTATCTATTACACCACCCGCACATCCAAGCTTGCAGTACCTGGTATTACCAAGCGGTCACTCATCTAGTTCCTGATCAAGTTCAACATTGCTTAACTTCGTGATCGTACGGGAACTGATGTTTCAACGTGATATGGCCGTAAACCACGTATTGTATATTGCAATTATATATCTATGCTGGGGGACACCTCAAGATGGTGTAATGGTTAGCAAGATTGTCTCGCTAGAACTATTACGACTGAGTAGTTAGTTCGATCCTCACTGGGTGCCCCATACTTTCGGCCGTGTGCCACATCTAAGCTACGCTTGGAAAATCACTTTGGGCACCTCGACGTGGTGTAATGGTTAGGAAACTTGTTTTGCTAGATCAATTACGACTGAGTAGGGAGTTCGATCTTCACTGGGTACCCCCATACTTTTGGCCTTATGCCACATCTAAGCCGGGCTTAGAAAATCGCTATATATCTATGCTGGTTTGGAAATAGTGCTAGTAAACTCAGAGTACAAAGTCTGGGGAAAAATATTTGGAGGTGTTTTGTCAACGTTGAGAGCAGGTCATGCCAGTTTTGTAAAGACGTATAAATTCGCCCAGAGTAACGGAAGCATTAAACAAAAATAAACACATTACCTATAAAAATACGTTCGCTTAAATTAGATATTAAAATTTCATATTATTTTAATCATTTCTTTGGATCATTACTTTCGTGAACACAATGTAAAATTGGAAAAGATTATAATAATAATTTGTCTTGAAAGTTCAAAATACAATCTGCTACAAGAATTTCGCTAATCGAGCAACACATCAGAATTTCTAATCGGGAAACTCCCACTCTGTCCTAGCCGGTTGGATAAAGACTGCGTAATCACAAAGTAACTCTAGCATATCTAATGATCTAGTCTCGGTTTTATAACTATAAAGTCTTGAATAAAATCAATTTATGGAAACATTTTTCGATTCGGTGACCACAAGCAGACAGGATTTATGGTTAAGATTAAAGAATAAATAAACTTTTTCGCTACTTATTATAGTTCTGTCTGAGAATAAAATCCTTTAGAATTAATATCTCGGGTATGCAATATTCATGAAAGCATATTAATGTTCAGATTCATTAATTTGTTTTTACGGCTTATCAGCCATGAGTTTATTTACCATCAGAAAATATTTTGGATGGTATTATTATTTTTTTTTTTAGATAATAATCATCTGCTGACACGTCCTACTATTTAACACATAGCTGGAGGAGTAGAACTGTTTTCATACCTTTCCAAAGGTATTTGCACTTAAGTCTATATAACGAATCCCGACTAGAATTAGAATTCAGCTCTTTTAATTTTTCTTTTGGTATACATATCTAACGTAATAAACCCTGCCTGTTGCAGTTCCGTCCTGTCTCTCCGGCGGTTCTGGCCGAGAAGTAAACCACCCGGTCCTCCCCCGGTGAACTGAAGAAACCACCACTATCCGCCACGTTGTGGATTTTTGACCCGAACAGCAGTATTTCGATCCCTCAGAACGATCCGGAGGTAGGATGAATTAAATGGATGTGTATTACGCTGAAAGGAACTCACTATTCATGCAAAAAAAAAAGAAAAAGTTTCTTGTCGTAGCCGTAAAGACATAAAAAAAAGAATAACCAACTCTTTCGGTTCTTGTACAAAGAGCCCTTTTTAGGCCACTGTTTTTATGTCACTACCGAAAAATTTAGACGAGTACAAAATGTCGTAACGAGGTTCACTCGTTTGGGGTCGGAAGAGAGAGAGAGTAGGAAAATTTCTGCCTAAACAATTTTGTCTGATCTAAGGGAAGTAATTCGTGGATCTTCGTCTGCACCCTACGATATAGCAGTCTGCTTTCTCACAGCTTTGTCGACGAAGTTATCTAGATTCGTACGGGTTCTATTTCTATCTCTTGGTTCGGATCGGTCTATGTGACGCAGGACAACCAACAGACCAGACCAGCAAATTCCAACTAGCCGTCTCTTCCGCGTTCCGTTCTCCGTTCTGACTAACTCAAGCGTGCGGGCAGCTTAGATAGATAGAGGCGGAGCTAAACCATTTTAGGCACCGCCCACGAATTTTAATATGCAAATCGCATTTGACCACCATGCAAGCTTTTCCGGTCCCCGAAACTCAGTGGGAACCCAGTTTTCAAGAGATACTAAAATCTGATTCGGACTTCCTGTTGGGGCTTCCGCTGGGTTCAAGAAATCCGTATACCGTAAACCGACATTCCCCGGACAGTACATCAATTTCAACTCCCACCATCCATACAGCGTAATGAAAGGGGTCGTCCGCTGCTTACAACACCAAGCAAACGTCGTAAGTGCCGACACAGAGACATTAGATAAAGAATTGGTCAGTATAAGGAGTACCCTAAAACGTAACAATTACCCTGGGTACATGGTAGCAGCCCCTCAAAACTGGGATAGGCGGGTACAAGAGGAGGACAACAACAGTCGGAAAACAGTCTGCCTGCCTTATGTGAAGGGGTTATTAGAGAAAATACAAAGGATCTGCGGTCCATATAACAGCAGGACAACCTTCATAAGCTTGATGAAACTTCGCAGATATCTCTACCGAGTAAGACCCTCGCCTCATAGAGGAGAACATGACTAAAGTGTGTACGCTATCCCGTGCAGTTGCGGAAAGAAATATAAAGGGGAGACAGGCCGCGTCCTTAAGGTAAGGCTTCAAGAATACCAAAAAGCTGTAACACGAGGGGAGGTAGAAAAATCAGGCGTGTCAGACCACATATGGAGAGAGAAGGAAGATCACCGCCCTCTGTGGGATCAGGTTGAGATCATAGACAAAGAACACCATTGGACAATTTGTAAACTTAGGGAATCAGCACATATGCGAGGCCACAAAAATCTTCTGAGCCGACCAAGCATAGAAATAAATACAATATGGGAACCAGTAATAAAGAGTTTCAGAGAAAAGCGATAATAACAATAAAAATTGCAATATGAGCTCTAGTAAAAACATGAAAAGGTAACAGCAAAAATTGCAATATGAGCACTTGTAAAAATTGTTGCTGAAGACATTAGTTTTATAACACCCAGAAATTCATACACAGGTGTCCTCAAGGACACCTGAAGAAGGCCGGAGCATACAACGGCCGAAACGTTGTAATAAATATGGTGACAAAGATAAGGACAATAGTCCGAATAATGTAAATAATGTTCTGTGACTTACGTTACTCCGTCCATCCTTCATATCCTCTAAAATATCTATTCATCGACCGTTCGAAAGCAAATTTCAGTGAGAAGTGCAAACAGGTAAGCGGCTAGAAAGTACAGTTGTTTTAGTAGGTACGTAGCTTAGTAAAATAAATTTTCATCCATTTTTTTTGGAAGAAATATATTTTTATTTAACATACAAAATACTTCCGCTATTTAAAAAAAAATGCAATATTTTTTGCATATCCTTTCTTTGACTTTTTATATACAAGAATCCAGTTTCCAGTTTGGCCTGCCTTTGCGAGAACTATAAATAAATCACAAGGTGAAACGCTTCAAAAAGTTGGAATTTGGCTCAGGAAAATTATTTACTCAGGTATGTTGCATGCTCGAGAATAAGAAATCCTAAGAATTTATTGTTCGCTGTTAAAAAGGAAAAACAAATAAAAGAAACTTTCTTTAAAAAATTGTTTACCATGAAGGCCAATAAAATAAAATTAAATATTATTAAACCGCGAAGTAGGTTTTTTTGTCAAAGTATTTTTCCGAATAAATCTACTTATTCAAATTTCATCGACTGGTTTGTGAAATTGAACAAAACGGAGAGTTTGTAAATCTCGACAATAAATGTTAGTGATAATTTAAGAATACTAAATACTCTGAAGATTTCAATACGTGTCAGCGTGTTATAAACAAATTCTAGCCCATCTAAAATTAATTTCTGTAGAAAACGTATAATGTTTTTTTTTGTTTTTTTTTTTACTATATTGCGTGATAATTTATAGATTTAGGTTTAAATGCTGCATGAAAGTATTGCTAATATATTTTTATTTGGAGATTATTTTACATCGACCCCAGAATATATGCCTCGTGATGAATTCTCGCGAAATTGAAATAAAATCTTTGCGAAGTGGAACATATGCCAAATTGTACATACTTGGCACTGAATCCACTGATATATTTGCGATGTAAATATTTATATTTTACAACATTGTATATTAATTCGGAAATTTTTGATTGTACCCATTTTACTTAGAGGAATATTCCTTGAGTTCACGAAAACAAATGTCTATAGGTAAAAAAAAAGGATGAAGTAATGAATTTCGGCTCGGGAAGCAGATGAAATTCAAACATCTGATTTTCGAAATATCTCAAGAATTCAATAGTTCTTTTGTAAGAAGAAATTCTGCTTAGTGCAAGAGGAATTTTCACATTAAACAAAAAACTCATGTCTAAGTCGGAAAATATATATATATATATATATATATATATATATATATATAGAGAGAGAGAGAGAGAGAGAGAGAGAGAATGTGTGTGTATGTGTGTATAGTGTAAACTTACTATATATAAATGACTGAAAATATATATATATATATATATATATATATATATATATATATATATATATATATATAATATATATATATATATATATATATATATATATATATATATATATATATATTTCAGTAATTTTATTTGACTATTTATAAAATCGTTTGTATTGATTAAGGAGAAAAGTTTTCAGGACAGCAGAAGCCGTTATTCATGGGATATTCACAGATGTGGCAATAAATACAAAGGAGAATTCATTCAAACATAACTTAAAATACCTTCGATGTATATTTTATTTTTAATAAGTTAAATCATCAACTTCTAGAACAATGATTCTCAACATTTTTTGCTCAATTCTCCATTTTTCCCCATATGTCAAAATGTCATTCACTCCATTTTTCAAGATTTCCCGATACAAAACGTGCATTCCATAAAATAGGCATATATTATTGAAAAAAACATCATTTTGTTCCATAATTATAAATAAACAGGGTGCGGTATAAATACATTCCACATATTACCTTCACGAAATACCTCTGACTGCCTGACCATTATGTGGGAGGTATTTCTGAGAGATATATGTCAGAGGTATTTCTGCTAAACCCTGTACATTTTTATAGTAAAACTACCAGCAATATATTTTCATATAAAACTTACCAACAACAGATATTTATAGTTGGTTGGTTGGTTTGTTGGTTGATTTTGTTTAGCGTCATATCAACCTCTATGGGTTATTCAATACCAAAACAGATTTTGAAGAAAATTTTCTGCCGTCAACTAAATATATTTTTAACGCAGTTGTATGTATATACAGATTATCTATAGCTGGTGGCATTCTTGAGAAATATATTAGTTGAAACCAAATATTGTGTTCAAAATATTTAGATTTCAGCAGGAGTGATTGATATGTAGCTGAACAAAATCAAATAAAATGTGTTTATAATGAACGTTAAGGTTTGTGCAAGTTAATATACATGTTTACAATTAGATTTAGCGTTAAAAAGATTTGTTTAGGTTTTAGACTTATGATTTAATTGAGAACTATGTCTACAGGGTTATAAGGGATAGGTTTAGCGTTAAAAATATAAATAACGTTTAGCAGTGGAGGTAGGCTTAGAGTGAGAGGCTAAAGTTAAGAATTAGGATAGAAACATGTGTACAGTTAGTTATATAGAAGGCATTTTTAAGCACCTCGGCGTGGTGTAATGGTTAGCAAGCTTGTCTCGCTAGTACAATAACGATTCAGTAGTGAGTTCGATCCTCACTGGGTGCTCCATACTTTCGGCCCTGTGCCACATCTAAGCCACGCTTAGAAAATAACTATGTAGCAGATGTTTGAGATAGGTCAGTGGTTATGGTTTATGTTGTAATATTGATTTAAAGTCAGTGTTAGTTTGGATGGCTTTGCTTAAATTTACGGTCAGGTAAGTGAGAATGATTCATTGATTTCTTGCTTCCCTTACGGTTTATCGACATTTTGTCAGTTATTTAAACCTGAAACATAATAATTTCTTTTTTAGATAACGATGATTTCTCTTCACACAAGTCCTACTATTTTTTTTAAGCATTTCACCCGAAGCAAGGTGGAAGTGCCGCTAGCACGCAAGCAGTTGCAGTAAGTTTAGAACAAGATTAAAGTGACATGTTTGGGTAAAGAGAAAGACGGGGAACAGGATCAAGGTATCAGATGTCGATTGACATTACACTTGAATATTTGAAGATTATAGTTATCAGGGAAGCAAATAAGAGGAAGAAAATTCCACAGACGGGAAGTGCAAGAGAAGAAGCTGTTTGAGTAGAAGAGACGGTTACAATTTAACCGTTTCGACAGTGAAAGGGTGGGACCGAGCTGCCAACCTAGTAACTCGCTTAAATTCCTGCAGTCTGGGAACCAAAGAAAGCAATTCGTTGAAACAGTTGCCGTGAAAATACTTATAGAAGAGACAGAGGGAAGTCATAGCATGTCTGTGAGAAAGCGACTGTATATGAGTCTCTGGATTTTATCGAAGATCTCGAAACTTATAGCGGGGACATATACACGGTGACCCCAAAAAATGGGAACTTTTTAACAATCCAATAAAACCAAGAGTAATGGAAGAAAAATATTTTATTCATAGTAATTGAAACCTTAAAACATGCCATTTAAGAAACAATAATGGAATTTTCATTTTTAAAAAAATTACGTCCTGTAGATGGCGTCTTCCTGTATGAATGCATTCTTGAAATCTGCTGTTGAGATTCCTCATTGACTGCTGCAACATCTCAGCTGGGATAGTGTGAAATTTATCTTGAATTCTAAATGGTGAAATGTTTACTTGCTGAAGGTCCCTGTCTCGCAGTGTTGCCACTTGCTCATGTCTGGCAATACGCAATTCCCGTTTTTTGGGGGTCACCCTGTATATGAAAGCAATATTCCGTGCAAGGACGGATGGTTGATTCATTGATTTGAAGGATGGATTGAGACTAGAAAAACCTTCCGGCACGACAAGGAGAACCAAATTTCCTTGCGGTAGATGAAGCTATTGAGTCTATTTGTTTCACCTCGTATCAGCGGACAGCGTGAATCCAAACAGGCGCAACGAGACGCTCTCGTGGAGTTGGGCATCAGCCATTCTGATAGGAGACAAGGAGGCTTCTCAGATTTGCTCATAAATGACTGTATTGAATTGAATGGAATTGTATCTCTTCTCTCCGAAATCCCATCCCAAGCTGTTTTCTATTACACCGCCCACACATCTACCAGATTTATCGATAAGATTAGGCTGAGGGTTAAAATTAACAGTTAGGGTTATTGTTAATATCATGTTTAAATCTAGAGTTGCAGTTTCGAGTTTGCTTGACTATTAACCTTATTGTGAGTCATATTTTTGATTATATTTAGGCAAATATTGAAGTGAGGATTAGCTTGAGGGTTAATTCTAATGAAGGTTAAAGGACTTAATGTTAGGAGTGGATTTAGCTCTTTTGTTTGTGTTTGTGTTACGATTCACGTCATCATCCATCGACTTCCATATTGTTTTGTCGGAATTCTATTAACAATCCCTTTCCACTCTGTTCGGTCGAGCATGGCTGTCCCCAGATCCCCAATGTCCAACCCTGAGCTATGGTGTCAATTTTCGTGAGAAGACATTGCCAGAAAGATGCCATAGGAGTAAGGATGAGACGATTTCTCTGTTCGCTTAGTGGCAATGGCCGACAAACTGTAAACATTTTTGTCTGAGCTTAAGAGAGATTGGTCTCAGTTTTCCGTAAATTGTGTTAACCCTTTCATGAGATCTTCAACTGATATTCTGAATTTTCTAAGTGTTACGACTACATCTTTGGGTTGAATAACAGAGAGTGTGAATGCTAATGTTAGGATTATGATTAGGGTTTGTTTTAGTTATGTTTTAGATGTTAAATGTAGCCGTCTATTGTTTATTATACATAAGGGTTATGCTTTATACAATGCAGAGGTGTGAGAACTAATGTTAAGGCAGATGTTAACATTAGGTTTAGGATTGAGATTAGTAGCTTTGGGTAACTATTAACGCTAGCTTGTGTTTTATAATTAGAGTTATTTTTAAAATTAGTTAGCGTTACGATTAGGGTAACATGAGAGGCTACTATTAGTGTTATGGGTATGTTTAAGGCTACAGAATTTTAAAATTATGGAAAAGTTGTTTGGATCTGTGAAAGGGAGGAATAGAATTGTTGTAAATATATGCAACATAAAAAATAGATAATATTTATTAATTAGTAAAAAAAAAAATGCAAAATTTGAAGAAATCCAATAAATGGCAAATTTATGATAAGCCTCCTTTGCTTCTTGTGGTGGGTGTAATAATGGCTACTTTCGTCTTCATCTCCGTCAGCAATAATGTAGGTAAACTCTTTTGCCATTAGATGAAATGGCAAGCTATGTATAAGTGTTTATGCGGATTGGTAAGACAGAAATGGAGGTAAGAAAGAAAATTGTACATTTAACTTAATGCTTCGGCGATTCTCTTTTATATTGTTCCTGTTGTAAGCGAGATAATCTTGCAAGCCCTTCAAAATGAGCTCTTTTGAATGTCTTTGTCCTTGACATAACTTATATCTATAGAGTAGATCAGAAGGCCTCATTATAAAAAGGGACATCTTAAAAGGATATCACCGCTTCAAACTGGAATCATCGGTTACAACATGAACAATATAAAATTGAGCCCACATTTTTTTCGAAATATTTTTACAGAATTCTTTTCATAGAGGATTTGAGGTATTATGGTGGACGCAGTAAGAAAGGTAGGAGTGAATGTGTTGTTTTGGTGATAGAAATATTGTTGGTATGTTTGGGTCCGTGTCTGTGACTAGCTAAGTTTAGAATTAAGACAGAAGATGACCATCCTTCCCCAACCCCCTTTTTGGCCTTGTGCCACATTTTCTACTAATGTACAAATAAATAATTATTTTTACAGAATTCTATCCCATTATTCGAAAGCGAGACCGAAAGAAACAAAATGTTTTAATTTAAACGCAAAATAGTTTTAAAGCAAACGGAATTTTATGGTGGTAGCATGACTACTTCTCTTGCAATTTTGATTCCACTAACAATATTATTTCTACTTTTAATGTAGAAAATGTCAGCCGAAGCAAAATATTTCTGCCGATAGTCGACAGAGCAGTGACCGGCCACGGGTCATGGTAAGCATTAGAGTTAGGCATATTTTATGGTTTTCGTTGCAGGGGTTTAATGAAATTATTATGCGCATTAATGTAGGTTTATGTAAAAACGTCCTGTTGGTATCAGCATTATTTAGTTTTAGGTCATCTATTAGACTATTTCGGATAAGATTTATCCTTTCGATGGGGTAGGGTCAAAAGATTGGTTAGAATAAGGATTATGTTTTCCATTGGAAGATTGGATGAATAATGGATTGCGGCTTGGACTGAGGATTCGAAGAGCCGAGTTCGAATTCCAGTCGTGTTCAGTACATTCACTTATGGGATATTACCCTTGGGAAAGGTATGAATCCAACTCTTCTCCTCCAAGTATGGATAAATTTTCAGGACAGACTGGGATTTATAGCCTTGGGTAGCAACCTTTCTGGTAGAAGGGAAACTCTGTATTCAGTATTGTATGTAGCTGTGGCGAAGCACATACTATGCAGCTCGTTCGTTTTGACTCAATAATCCTGACGACGGTCGATTATTTTTAGCTTTAATCTTGAAGTGACAAGGAAAGGGTTAGGGCTAATCTCACAGGGAATGATTATGATAAGCATTAGTTTTAGAATTTTTAATGTTAAAAATAGATTAAGTAGATTAACGTTACAGTGGTTTATTTGGATTAGAGAAATGTTCTTCCTTTTCAAATTGTATGTGTTAGTTTTTAATGTAGGACTAGGATTAGGTTTATTGTCTACTTTCGTGCTAAGATTAGTGTAAGGAGAACGATTAGGATTAGAATTTAGGATATGTGTTTGTAGGTGGTTAGTGTATCTGCTAATGTTAGTAATAGGACTGGGTTTAGTATTAAATCTTATATAAGCCATAAAGTCATAGTGTCTTTTGCATTATGTTGGTGTTTTCTTTTATTTTGGAGGTTAGAGGTTATGTTTAATTTCAGGTTTAGGATAAGGTAAAAAATTAGAGTTATTTTTTAGGGTTCGTATTGGCTTTAGAATTTCGCCTAGGTTTAATATTGGATTTGTGTTAGGTTTAAATTTATGGCTTATGCTAATGTTATGGTAAGAGCAGTTTATAAAGTTATTTTTTATATTAGTTTTAACTTTCATGATTAAAGAAGATTAGAATTAGGATTAGGGTTGTATTGAAACATGTATTTTTGTTAGGGCTAATTGTTATTATTCGTTTCATATTTAAAGTTGGTATTAAGCTTACGGTTTATAGATTACTGTTAGAGTTATGGAAAGCGGTATAGTTTAGTTTAGCGTTACTATTAGGTTTACTGTTACAGTCAAGATTAGGATTAGGATTAGGTACAATACCTATGAAACCAAAATGTCTTTTTAAATTAAATCTCAGCCTTAAACTTATTGTTAGACTTAATGTTACGTTAAAATATCTGGTTATTGTTAAGAGCATATTAAGCGTTATGTTTCGGAATTGATCGTGTTATTATTATAAAAAAATTAGGCTTTAAGCTTTCGTTTAGCTTTAAGATCAGGCTAGGACATAGGATTTTGTTTCAGGGTTAGCATTAAGGGCAATATCAGGTTTAACATTTATGATTAGCATTTATAAAAGGTTTTACTGCAATGGCGTGGGATACAGCTATAATTTGGGTTTGCGTTAAAATTAAAGCTAGAAATACTGTTAAA
Source organism: Acanthosepion pharaonis (assembly GCA_903632075.3). Lineage (NCBI taxonomy): Eukaryota > Metazoa > Mollusca > Cephalopoda > Sepiida > Sepiidae > Acanthosepion > Acanthosepion pharaonis. The sequence goes on from CAHIKZ030001202.1 coordinate 2,923,963, forward strand.
GTATGGCGCTAGTTTCAGGGTTAGTTTTCAGGCTTGATTTATGATAACGATCTTTAGCGACCATTTACTTTATTTTCTTTTAATATATTTTTCCAAATATATGTATACGTACATAGAAACATATTATACACTGGATGTTGGACTCATCAATCGTTCAATCGTGAATATCAAATAGAATTACTATGTGACAAAAACCAACGTACTGGAAAGACCCAGCAGACAAAGCGTCGAATCGCTGATGATTAAACACCATCTCCGATGGTCAGGACATGTAGCAAGAATGGAAGATTCAAGGTTTTCTCGTTGTCTTATTCAGTGAGATCACTTCAGGGAAAAGACCATCAACACTGAAAGTCATTGAACTTGAGCTAAAATGCTTGAAACACAAGAACAAGACCGTACCAACTGGCGATGTTCCATCACCATCGGAATCAAAAACTTCAAAGCCAAGAAAAGAAAAGAATGTCAAACGACAAGAGACAAAGGCTCGACATATTCGAACATTAATATGCAGTCAACGCCATCGGTTCTACTATGCAATAATTGATCATCAACGCTACCACTATAAAGGAAGCGATCAGAAAAGAAGGAATTAAGTTCTTGGATATGACATAAAGACGACGAATGTTTAATTTCGTGTTTATAGTTCAGTGTGAGGATTAGAACTAAACCAGGATTAGTGGATTTAGGTTACAGCGCCAGGAATGTTGAGTGTTAATCCTAAATTCAGAATTATTGTTAATGTTAGTTTTGGCTTAATGGAGGATGAGTACTAATAAATATGACTGGTACTAACGTAATTGCGAAGGGTATAGTTAATTTTGTTTGTCTATGAAATGGTTATAGTGAAAAATACGGTTATAATGTAACTTTTCTTACGTTTAATTATACGACTGGATTTAAGTTTAGTTTGAAGGGTAAGTGTCAGAGTTAGCTTAGGTCTAGCGATCAAGTTTAGGGTTAGAGTTCAGAATTAGTTTTAGATCAAGATATGTTTAGTATTTAACATTATTATTATTTTGGGTTCGGTGATGTTGAGCGTTATTATTAGATTTAGAATTAATGTTAATATTGTTTCAAGTAGATTTAAGATCAAGAGATATAGTTATGGCAGAATTAGGTTTAAGTTTAAGGTTAATCATGTTTATGGTTACGTGTAGGCTATGCGTTTAGTTAAGATTAACATTAGGGTTTAGAGTTATCATTGAAAAACCTTGTTTATAACGCGGGATGCATTTCTCGTTTGTCAGGGCGAAATTCATGTTGAATATGATTATATAAACGAAAATATTTTAAATTTCACTACTACGTTTTAAATAATCATGAATATAAATGGAAAATTCGTAAAATATATGTAAATTATATTACCCATTTGTAATTTATGTAAAATTACTTCTCGGAGGCACTGAATAATTCTGCAGAAACACAGTATAATGTCAGGAAAAGTTGTCCTAAATTATATTCGTCTATTTCTTGAAATAATTTCATTATTTATATCCATTTCCCCAACCAAATTGTGTGTCTTTAAAAATGTTGGAAAGCGAAAATTGATTTTATAAATTCCAATTAGCAGTTTGGCATATTTGTGACAACGTCTTTCCAAATTCCAATATATATCTCCAGAATTTTCTCCTACATAGAAATTATATCTTCTCTTTCTTTTTTAGGGATGTGTTTGCCAGTTTTTTAGTGAAAAGTCTGTGCTGTTTAGGTTACATTGGGATAAAAATACATATTAAATCTTCAGTCATGAGCTTGAAAATTGCATACTAACCGTCAATCATAATTTTGCAACACCAAATGTCTGAATGTTGAGAAAGGCCATTTGACCACGTCGCGGCGTTAATAGTCGGAATAGAAACAGCTTTGATCATCTATTCGGCAGACATAACTGTTTCTGAGTTATGTATAGAACAGTATTCTGTGGTTCTAGATTTTGTTTGCAGAATAAATGTTACCTAGATTATGAAAGCTTATCAGTACGCAAAGTAGAACAAGAAGTAGATTTTCTTTTGTATGACGTCAGCACAAAATTGCCTTACAGAAAACAAACGGCGGTAAAGGTGAGAAACCTGACAAAAGCATTTGTTTCTTTCCTCCGAACAACGCCGGAATTGCCTCATTAAATTTCAAGTTGGTTCAGAAAGCGAATGAGTTGCTGAGAGGTTCGATTTTGTTGGATGTCAAATTTGACAAGTGTATAATTGCACAAATAAAAATCCAAAACTTTTTTCATCGAACAAATGAAAACGTTGATTGATGGAAAATCTTTTAAGCCTATAAGCTAAACTTTTAATTTGAAGAAAAATAAATTTGCTTCAATTCCATTAAAAAAATCTTTTCTATTTACAAAATTGGAGAATGTTCCTTCGCACTTCAACCCTTGTTTCTCCTAGTCTAACGGCCATTTCTAAGTAGGGACCTCAATGCTGCATCAACAGACAATCAAAGGTAGACAACATTGGTCAACACGATTTTTGCTGCTAAGAAACAAACACATTTTTTAACTAATTTGATGGTGCTGATTTCGAAAATGGCTTTAGTTTTTCAGGATTAGCTACCGTTTTTGCTGTACTGAAAGTGCTCATTTTTGGAAAAAATCAATTTATGATCTTGATTGATTGAATGCATCTATTCCATTGTACATGATACTGCTGGTATATCAAAAGGGACTTAAATAAAGTTTAATTTACATTTGTTTATATATTTCTAGTTTCTAGTAAAACATAATGACGTCCTGTTTTATTCACTAACCAGTCGCCATCTTGATTTACGTTCGAAGCATGCGATATTATTTGAATTTCTCGGATGGAAATTTGTGAGTAGTTTTTTTTAGCAATTTTGACTTGTATTTCTTTAATAACTCTGGTCAAGAAAAAAAAATATAATGGTGTCGAGACAGAAAACATCTTTTTTTAGCTAATTTGAGAGCGCTGGATCTGAAAATTGTTAGTTACACTGGTCAACACGATTTTTGGTGCCAAGAAACAAAACAAGTTTTTTTTTTAAAGCTAATTTGATGGTGCTGATTCCGAAAATGACCTTAGTTTTTCATGGTTAGCTACCTTTTTTCTGTATCGAAATTGCTCATTTTTGGAGAAAAAAAGATCAATTTACGATCTTGGCTGATCGCATAATTTAGTTAATAACAGTCGTAGAAACCCATCAATTTTGAGATAGGCCTAGAAATTTATGTCAGCCACCTGAAATAAACTATTTTCATAAAAAATGTGTTTTTCTGTCAAATATTTTAAAATAGATATTCCAAAGTTTTCCAATTTATCGCCAAAATTAAAATTAACTGATAAACTTTATCAGTAATACACTTTAGAAAACCTGATAATTAAGGTGACATCAAAAGATGAAACCCTAAAATCTTCTGCTTGTTATTCATAAATTTATTTCATCAGTATGGAAGGAAATCAAGCACATCTAGAGTATTTTGTTTTCGCAGTTGGAAAGAAATGCCAACTAAAAACATCCCAATTGAATGCACCTACTCTATTATACATGATACTGCTGGAGTATCGAAAAGGACGTAAATAATATTGAACATGACAGACAATCAAGAAAGAAAAAAATTACGATAGTTCTCATGTTCACGAGGGTTTTATTTATGCTGTTTGTTTATTAAATGATTTGATGAAAATACTTGTTGGACTTAGGATATTCAATCGTGTTATTTTTAAAGACTTAGGGTTTGATTGTTATTGCAAAAATAGTATTTCTCAGTAAACAGACCAATATTTGTTAGTTGAAATATGAATTGAGAGGTTTCTACGATTTTATTTTTAGAAATATTGCCATCGGTCAATATCATATATACAGAAAACAAATGAAAAAATATTTTTCCCCAAAAATTAGACATTTCTGTACAGTAAAAGCGGTAACTAATCAAGAAAACGTATGGTCATTTTCAGATTCAGCGCCCTCTAATTAACTGAAAAAGATGTTTGGTGTCTAGACACCATTGCAATTTTTTTCTTTGTTGACCAGTGCTATTTTCATCACATTTTTTTCAATTTATTTTAGCGGGGCATTCTGAGAGAGTTAGTTATCCAACCCAAATTCATTATTTGAGGCTATGATCTTAACATAAGATATGCAAATGACATAATGCTGATAGCAGACACGGAAATAACTGCAAAATCTCCTACAGAAGGTAGTGAAAAAAAGAGAGAAAAAGGACTAAAACATAAACTGCAAGAAGACAGACTGCATGGTTGTTAGCAAAAGGATGAGATCAAAATTCAAATTACAAATCAAAACCCAAAATTCAAACAAATACAGTATTTTAAATATCTGGGAAGTGTTCTAAAAGAGAACGGAAAGAGCGAAAATAAAAAAAAGACGAAGACACATTTGGATAGACAAAGTTGTCTTCCAAAAGTTAAGTATAGTATTAAGAACATTAACAAACAAAGAAAAGAGTAATGAACCGTTACGCTATATCTGTTATCCTATATGGCGGTGAATGCTGGACGATTTCCTAAAAAATGAAATGTCGTTCTACAGAAGGATCATGAGGATGACATAGATCAATCATGTGAGCGACGATGAAGTTTTAGAGAAAATGCAAGCAAAAAGTAAACATCAGCTTAACACCAGGAAGAGAAATAATAAGGAGAGAGAGCTGGGAAAATTTGGTACTAACATTTTTCACCCTGCAACCTATCTCTCACAGACGGGATGGGGTAAGCCTCTCCCTGCTAAATCTCAACTTCCATGGAAAGTGCCCAGACAAAAAGCATAATTTGGTTCCAGTTTGTACCTTCACGGCTAGGAGTCACCATATTATCCACATCGTAGCGAACCACCCTCATTCCCTCCGTATTCCATGGGTGATAAATAATTTCCACACGAGAAGCTTATTCCCGTGAGCCACTACACAGTGGAACTGACTTTCAAGAGGATGATTCTCTGATAACTTCAATCTTATCTCCCCACTCCTATTCGCTTAAATGTGTAAACAGTGTAACCCTCTACATCGAGTGGCTCTTGGTCCTTGTACCTAGTCATCTATTACCATGCCATATAGGAGATATATTTTTCTGATAAAAACCTAAAATTATTTACACTATTTATATTGTTCAGAGTGTTGTCCTCATCTTTGTTGTCCTATTCAAGGACACATGGATCAGTGTATAAAGAGTTGTGAGTTCAATACCTGGCCAGAGCAGAGGTGAACAAATACTTGGAGAGTTGAATTAAAAGGGAGTTAAAAGGGAAGTAACTGAAACGGTATATCTGGAAGAGATATGGCACGTGGAACCAGTACAAGGTACCCCCGGTAAACGAAATAAAGGATTCGGCTCGACATTCCAATCACCTGAAGAAGGCTGGAGCGTAAAACGACCGGAACGTAAACAAAGACGAGGACAGCATCCGAACAATGTAAATTGTGTGAATAATTACAAAACCTTATCTCAGAAATATAGAAAAAAACTTAAAATAGTAATTATTTTCCATTACCCGCTAAGTTTTTTTTTTTATTTCTACTTTTGTTATTGTAATGTTTTCTCTCTTTTTTTTTTAAACCATTCCGTTTGTTAGTGAAAGTGCTAAGTTGATGTCGATATTGGACGGGCTTTTCAGATGAAAATGTTGATCTTACAGCGTGTAGACGACAAGGGAATAAAAATAAAATCGGCAAAGACGTAAGGTGGCAGACAGACCTACCAGACTGCAATGAATAGAAGATACCGTCGATTGTCTGGTCGGACGAATCACAGTAACAATATTTGTGACAGATTCTGGACTAATGTCAGTTGTATGATTTATTTTTATTGGCCGTCACAATTTTGTTTACACCATAATGCCGGGGGTGCAGAATAGTCATTATCCTGTATAAATATGTCATCTGTCGCTAAGTAACCCCAGAAAAGATACCTGGTGATGTTGTAAATGTTAGAAGAAGATAGATAGGTTTATAATTCTATATTCTATACGTACACACAGAAAAATAAATTCAGAATTACGATTTCTTAATACTGTTTTTTAATACTTCGGATTTCAGCGCCACATTTTGTGTCCACTGTTAAAGCACTTCCCAGATATTCTTTTTAAAAAGCACACTTCCCCTTTCAGTTAGTGAATGAATATAGTAAATATACAAAAATAGAATGGTATGTGTTCTCAACGAACTTGTTCAACCTATACAGTGAGGTGATTTTTGAATCTACCAGGATTCATTGTTGGCAGCAGCAACCTTAAATATATATGAGACAGTATTTTTTCTTGACAAAGGAAGAATACGAACTATATTTTGTGGATTATTTCAAGCCGAAACATGATGGGTTGCAGGAATAATTCTGACTTTTAGAATAACGATGATATCGCTAGATACAGGTCCTATTTAACCCATAAGTGCAAGGAGAAGATGTATTCACACGTTCCCTAATGGTATTTCCGCATAAGTAACTTTAACGAACCTAACAGAAATTCGAACTCTGAACAAGGAATATATTCATCACTTAAACTAGAACTATCAACAATTATGGCCTTATCATTTAAGAATCCCCCCACAAAAGTGTATACCAAGAATTCAACGCTGGACATATTTCTGGCATAAAAATAAATTAGTGTCTGTCTATATTTCTGAGATGAGGTATTGTATACACTAGTTACATTATGCGGACTATTGTCCTCATCTATGTAAATAGTGTACAAAAAACATTATTTGAGAAGGTACACACTATAAGGTCATTATTGTAGATAAAGTTGTTTCGACAGTGTTTTATAATTGGAATCATCTCATGCAAGGCATTAAAGTCACTAAGAAACAAGGGGTTACATGGTGTGAAAGAATTAGTCACAGAAACCTTAAAGTTGTTTCGACATTGTTTTATAATTGGAATCACCTCATGCAAGGCATTAAAGTCACTAAGAAACAAGGGGTTACATGGTGTGAAAGAATTAGTCACAGAAACCTTAAAGTTGTTTCGACAGTGTTTTATAATTGGAATCACCTCATGCAAGGCATTAAAGTCACTAAGAAACAAGGGGTTACATGGTGTGAAAGAATAAGTCACAGAAACCTTAATAATAAACGGGAAGAGTAAAGATTAATAAAGAGGGCAGTAGATAGCGATTTACATTGCATTCAAATATTTGCAGACTAAAGTTGGCTGTAAAGCATGGATCCAGAAGGAATTTTCATGAGCGAAAGGTGAGAGAAAAGAAACTGTTAGCATAAAACGTACGGCTACAACTAGCCAGATCAACAGTAAATTGATGAGATCTTGACGCACTTATTGTACTGCGCTTAATTCATGAAGTCTAGGGAGCATATTGAAGAGCTCACCGGAACAATTACTATGGAAGTATTTATGCAGCATGCAGCGGTGGGTAAGTGACTGAAACCGAGAGGCCAGATCAGGTCCAATAATATTGCTGATTGTTCTTTCGCATTTAGCAAGGAGGTCAAGGGAAAAAGCAAGGGTACCAGACCATATGTGGTAGCAATAGTCTATGCATTTAAGTAATTTACTTGTAAGGTCAGAACATTATCATTGTAAATTATTCCACGCCGCTCAACTCTACAAAGCATTACAAACGAATCTGCTGAAAGAAAATGACACACACACACACACACATATATATATATATATATGTGCGCGTGTGTGTGTGTGTGTGTGTGTGTGTGTGTGGTGCAGTTCAATTTATATAAAAATAAATCATACATACAAAAAGTGAATTAGTAAAGTTAATGATATAAAATAGCGAAATACCTTCGCTAACAAAATTATATCATTAACTTTACTAATTTACATTTTTTATGAATGATGCATTGTAAAATATGCGTATATACATATATATATATATATATATATATATATATATATATATATATATATATATATATATAGCAGACGTTGAAGAAAGATAACTAGCGTGAACTACGGCGTATCATCAGCAGGGGTTTTAGAGTAAGAAAAAGTAATATATTTCAACAGATTCTTTCAGGGAACTTTCAACATTATGTCTATAAATAACAAAACTTTCGCCACATATTCGAGGCGAAAAACTTTAATGTCTACAAAGAACATGGCTCTTTAACACAAGTATTACAAAGAGTTACCGACAAAAATATTTTCTTTGGGAACTTGACAATTAGATTACACAAGAAATATTAGATACAGGCCAGGTTCATCAAACGCTTTTGATGGCACATTATCAAAAAAAGAAAAAAAAAAGAAAAAAAAGCATTGAGAAATCAGATAACAGACTTTAGCAATGAATTAATTGCAACAAAAGAGAGATGTCACAACACGCAACACAAATGGAGGAGAGCTGCAGGTAATATATATATATATGTACAAACACACACACACATATATATCATACTTATTATAAAACCCAGGTTGTGTGTATGTGTCTGTACGTTTATATATTGGATCGGATTTCCTACATTTTTCAACCAATTTCAACAAAACTTCACAGGACTGCGTAGAATTACCTTACAGTGGTTCTGATAGCGCCAAAAATTGGAAAAACACAATTGTTTTTGCACGAAATCAATTTGAAAACACGATTAAGAGGAATCACGAGAATGAAAGGGGGACAACTCATATCGAGTTATATTTATTATAAAACCCAGGATGTTTGTGTGCGTGTGTTCGTTTATATATGAGATCGGATTTCCTACATTTTTCAACCGATTTCAACAAAACTTTTTTTTTGGCAGGTAGTGTTTCTTATTGTCTTGCACACTTTTTTCTTTATTTTTACATTCAGAATGCTTTAAAAATTTCCTTTACAAGACAATTGTTTATAATAAAATTCTATTGAATCGGTTGATTCATAACGATTGAAAACAATGTTTTTGTTTGAGTTTGGGTTTGACCAATTCGTAAAAAAAAACGAAAGAAAAAACAAAAACAAAAAAATTAATTAAGACATGCGTGTCCGTCAACCTTAAACTTTGTCAATTTTATTTTTCAGTCTTTATGAGGGTCGATAATTGATCTATCATTACTGTTACATCCGCGGGCAACGCCGGGATCTACTAATACATACATATATATATATATATATATATATATATATATATATATATATATATATATATATATATATATATATATATAGGTATTACTCCATTGGTATAATCCAAGCTTGTCCTATTAACACAATATAGAATTTTAAATATTAAATATTAAAACTGACTCACAAAGAGAGCTCAATGTTTATTTTCATTAAACAGAACAAATTATTTTATATAATTGGAATCTTAATTCCAACTGTATGAAATGCATATACATATACATATATATATGTGTGTGTGTGTGTGTGTGTGTGTGTGTGTGTGTGTGTGAGTTTGTGTGTGTGCCTGTGTAAAAGTTTCAGATAGAGCATGTCAGTAAAAGAACAATAATAATAAATACAAAGGGAAAACTTTCCTTAGCCGACGCGTTTCGTCCGCTGTGGGACTTTATTAAGACAAATGCAAGCATTTTATTTTGTAGTACTTATACAAGTGTAAAACTGTTATTAGTTTTCCAAACTTTTGGGAGTTTTCGCGTTCACCATGCTTGTCTGACATTTAAGCTAACATGATAAATATTTATTTATGTGCGTTCATAAATTCAAATTATTTTGAAAAACCAAGTGACATTTTTAAAAAATTTTTAAATCATGATTTAGGTAGCGGAGGATTAAAGTCAATTCAATGAAAGAAAAAAAAAACCTAGATTTTTAACCACCGCTGTTTATACACACACACTAAGAGAAACGCACACACACACAAAGTGAAACACACACACACACGCACATATATATATATATATATATATATATATATATATATATATATATATATATATATATATGTATATATATATGTGCGTGTGTGTGTGTAAAGTGGACATTGAAACTAACAACCAGCAGCGGGAGTCTGTTTCATTCTTAAAAATCAGCGACTAGGCGAGTGCGTTCAAGCATGAATCAGATTGTTGCTAATGGTTGTTGACTTTAATGTCATCATATATATATATATATATATATATATATATATATATATATATATATATATATCAGTCATGTTTCATTGAATAATTTAGGCAAGTTTTGTCTGCTTGTTTACGGTAGGATCCGTTCTATTCTCGTTGATACATATTGTTTTATTTCGAGTACTTTCGACGTTAACACTATGTCATCCTCAGGATGATTTTTTAAGACAAATATGTATTGTTCAAAAGACGAAATTACTATGCTCATCTGAATGTTATAATCTTACGTGTGGCGTGCCATGCGGTGCTTACGCACTAGGGATGATACTAATTATAATGTTTGAAGAGTTCTTTTTGAAAAAGAAGAAAATAGTATGAGAAACTATTAATATAAGCCTTAACACTTTAGTGTATCAATTGTAAATATTTTAGAACAATTGATCAGTATCATAAATGATTTTGCTATGGTTTAGTTTCAGTTTTTATTATAAATAGCTTAAAGGTTTTTTAGTCTATGTTTATAATTTTCATGGAAAATTATGAATATATTTTCGACAATAATTTTTCTAAATTGCGAATGTGGACAAGCATGCTGTTTAAATGTTTAGAGATGTTAGACATGTCATTCAAATAAAAACTCAAATTCCGAGACAACGTGGTCGTATTATGGCCTACATAAATATTTTGTACAATCTCTAGAGAACATTTAAATGTACATACAAGGTTGCTTTTCTGCAACACATTGGTTGGTGGGGAAGAGTCCTTACGTATGATTATATTTGAGATACTGGATTTAGTTTAGTATATCATTAATTTAATTTATTTACTAACATCTATAGTGAATATTTTGCTATTTATTAATTTTTAGGATATTTTCGTCTTGTTTATAATTATAATCCATTTGGTAACGATATAGAATATTAATATGTTTGAGGTTAGTTGAAGCAGTATTCAATTTGATTTATATTAGCATTAATGTTAATATAAAGCAATTTATACACAATTGGTTGAATAATTTAGACGTATTATGTCTATTTATTTTTGTTTTAATCCTTTCGAGTCCATGAATTAATTTCTTGGTAGCCGAAGAAACTTGATTAAGAAAAATACTAAAATTTTCTTTCAAATAAGTTTTATTTTCTCAATTACTTTCAATCTCATTTGAAACCATCTTAAGGCGCTTAAATTGTCTGTGGTTGTGTACATGTAGTTACGTAAGCTCAAAATGTTTTTTCACTGTTCATTTTACTGCGTTTTACAGCGTTCCAGAGTCAAATTGAAATTCAATTTTTTTTCTTTGATTAACCAGCGTTTGACCCGGCGTACTTTAGACAGCACGTCAACAAAAAGCCATCATTATTCTATTTCCTTTTAAGGAATGCACACTCCGTTCGATCAGTTATTTACCGAATCCCATTTCTCTTCAGTTCACTATCCGAAACGTAAAGTAATTTCTAAAGAATTAATGGATATATATTTAATTCGATATTACTATTACTTAAAAGGTTATTTTTAGCGGATACTCATGTTTTACATAAGAAGACGATGGTTCGGACATTGCCGCAGAGAACATCTTTAAGCATCAAGTTTTCTCGAGCAGACAGGCATTGTTTCATATAATAATTGGGATTACTTTTAAATTATAGGTATCCAGCAAAGATAAAGTGTGATATATATATATATATATATATATATAGTTGTTTCCACTTATATTATCTCTCTCTCTCTCTCTCTATATATATATATATATATATATATATATATATATATATATTCTCTATGATTGCTGCCCAAATACACAAGTGTATATATTTTATATATATATATATATATATATATATAGTTGTTTCCACTTATATTATCTCTCTCTCTCTCTCTCTATATATATATATATATATATATATATATATATATATATTTCTCTATGATTGCTGCCCAAATACACAAGTGTGTATATATATATATATATATATATATATATATATAAATGGAAAAATTCCGAAAATTATTTTAAGACATTTTTTTATGTTTATGCATTCTTTTTTATATAGATACAAATATTTAAGAAAATGCTCTGTTTATAATGAACAGTATTAATAATGTGGCACCATGCATCCAGGCAGAGAAAGAAAGGCAAAAAGGGAAAAGTAAAGAAAAGGAGAAAGGAAGGGAAAAAGTAATGCGAGACGGATCATAGGCGAACACACACACGCGGCTTAAGAGGCAATAAAAAAAAAGGTTATTTTGGATAAGTGGCACATGGCGAAAAGAGTGTCATTACAATGACAATGAGATTGAGTGGGTAGGGAAGTGTTATCTAAACTATTGGTACGAGAAGGCATCTTACTATCAAAACACAGGCCACCGGCCAAAGGAAAATTCCAGCGAAAATGTTATTTCGATAAGTGACGACAAGAAACAGGCGACAAAAAAAAGACTTTTGGACAGATATGAAAATTAAAGGCCACCTGCGAGCAATCATTGACCGATTTTCCTACTGGCCTGGGCGAATGGAATTGTGCTATCAAGAAATGTTCTCCAAAGAAAGTCCACTTGAAAACGTTAGATTTTGATAATTGACAAAACACAGGTGTAGCTTGGAGCCTTAGCTGGATATGGAAAATTAAAATCCCACACAAGCCGTCTCGCTAATTAAGCTCTTTTCGACAAAACAAACTTTTGCCCTGCGATAATAAAATTTTGTTATCAGACACATGAACCGAAGGAAAATGAATGGAATAAGAAATGTTTTTATTTCTTCCTTGGAGACGTCAGACTGACTGAAAACTTGGAGAAAATTCTTTTCTGAGACCATGCCGGAAAAAACCAGCCGTCTGATGAATTAGCGATAAACTGCTTGACAAACGCCACGTGTTGAACAAAGAGTTGTCATATTTTCCGTTCATGATAACGGCGATTTAATTAATTTTTTTTAGTTAAGCAAGGTATTTTTTTCCGAAACAAAGCCGCGGGTTGTTTACGCCCGACTAAGACGTCATTGGTCAAGTGGTGATCACATGACGCACGAAGGAGGAGGAAAGATACCCGACCAAGACCTCATTGGCCGAGAGTGATCACGTGACGCACGAAGAAGGCTGTTGACGCCCCCATCCAGAGTATAAGTATGAGAAGCCGCTACGAAGAAGTGGGGGAGAGCAGTTCACGCCCCTCAGAAGCATGGTGCGAAAGTGGGAGTGAGAAAAAAGTTACCAAAAATGGAAAAGAGTGGAAAGTCCCTAACCAGAAAAAAAAGAGGTGGATATGTATTTAGAATTATCGAGGAACTCCCCGACGCCAACAGACCCAACCCGGTTTTTGTCAGCGTCAATAAAAAACCAGGCCCCAACAGGCAGAAATCAGTTCGCGCCCCGACGGCAGGGATGAGTGTCCAGTAGTTCGCGCCCTGACGGCAGAGATGAGTGCCCAGTAGTTCGAGCCTTGACGGCAGAGTTGAGTGTCCAGTAGTTCGGATCCTGACGGGCAGAAGACAGTTCGTTCGGCCCTGGCGGCAGAGATGATAGACCAAGATAGCTGACCAAGATTCACGCAAAATTTTGGACTCCTCTTCAACCAAGAACAATTATTTTGAAGAGGGACTTAGAACCAGACCACAGAAATAGGTTTTTCGAGTTTCGTCCAAAGACACACCGAAACACAAATTTCTTAGGGAGCAAACAACTTGAAGCGTTAAAACTTGCCTAGCGAAAGCGACGTGTCACAATCCACAGAACGGGTCAGGGGATAGATGCAGTCCTATGTATCGAACAACTAGACATAAAGTTTGTTACCTTTTCTTTGATACTTTGAACTTTTTGAGTTTTCATTTTATTTTCTTTTATGCATATTTGTGTGTTATCACCCCGTTGAACTCAATTTGCATTACGGTTCAAACCCTGTTTGATCTCGTCTGTCTAAGATCAATTCACAACGTGGGTAGGCAGACTGGAGATCAGTGCAGTTACCTTGGTAACCAGGCGATGGAAGCAGGTTGGGAACGGCGAGGCTGATGTCAAATCTAACCAGATTCCCACCCGAATCACCAAAAGGTTAGAACGTCACATTTGGGTGCCGCGACCGATACCAAGCCAGTTGGTCGTCACAGTACGAGACAACACGACTGACGCGACAGGCGAACGTCACGTTTGGAGCAGCGACACCCGGATGGAGCAGCGAGGAGCGAACAGCTCGCGCCGCGGCGAAGACGTCACAATTGGTGCTGGTTTCGTGACCGGGATAGGACCCTGGAACGGCCACGTCACAACTGGCGCCGTGGTAGATCAGGATAGAACGTCAGAGTTGGCGCTGCGACCGGGGGACGACGTCACAATAACATTTACCGGCCTGTCCAAGAAATTGTCATAGAAAATATGCGTCCTCCGACAGGAATCGAACCTGTATCCTGTATACGGAACCGTCATGTAGCCTGACGTGCTTTACCGATTTCGCCACAGAGGAGCGTTCGGTTGCAAGGTCGATTTTATTTTAAGTGACTTTTTTATGTTTATACATAAAAATATCTATATAAAAACGAATGTATTATAACAAAAAAATGTCTTAAAATAATTGTTGGACTTTGTCCATTTCATAATGTGTAACGTCATTTGTTTACATTTGGATACGCATCGAGCAGGTATGAATGTACCTGAGAAAATCATGGAAGATTATAGTTTAAAAACAGTAAAATCGACCTTGCTAACCGGGCGCTCCTCTGTGGCGAAATCGGTAAAAGCACGTCAGATTGTATGATAGTTCCGTATAGGATACAGGTTCGATTCCTATCAGAGGAAGCATGTTTTCTATGACAATTTCTCGGACGTTCAGGCCGGTAATTATTGTGAATACTGTTTATCATAAACAGAGCATTTACTTAAATAGTTGTATCTATATAAAAAAGAATGCGTAAAAATGCCTTAAAATAATTTTCGGAATTTGTCCATTTTATATATATATATATACACACACACACTTGTGTATTTGGGCAGCAATCACACTTTTATACAAGTTTCATAAATAACCATTGACAAGGTTTATTTAATTTTTCTTGTGTTCTTATAATTTTTTTCTTTTCTTAATTATGTAGAAATTGCCCGAATGATCTGTAAATTCGCGCGTTTTCGAGTATACTTTTAGTCATTATCAATGATTCTATTTTTAATTTTAAGTGAATGCATGGATTGATTTATGTGTGTATCAGTAGTTATAGGAATGTTTTATTTTCCAAAGAAGGTCAGTATTCATAGCCGTATTCATAGATGATGTTATTGAGGATATGTTTTTTTTATTAAAAGACTATGTTTAGATATATATGAAGAGAATATCCAAAAACTATATTTTGGGCTTTGATAAGAGTTGGAAAATTGTTCGATCATTGACTCGTTGAATGTTTTCGTCTATCCTGTCTCAGACAATATACTTGGCTACATTGTCTCTGTCTTTCTCACATCATATATAATCACTCATTACATCATAATGCACCAAACTGGGCATTCTGCCTCTAGAGTGCACTGAAAATTCCCCATTTGCAGTTTACAATGAAGTAATGGGACATTAATGTCTCATGGTTTCCATTTCACTTGCTCTCGTCGGTTAGACTCTATAAACAAGGAAACACACACACTCTCTCTCTCACACATACACACACGCATATATATATATATATATATATATATATATATATATATATATATATATATATATATATAATAAAGGGTGTTCAATACCTTGAACCGATTTTAAATGTGAATTAAGTTTAAGCGTCTAATGATTTTTTTTTCTTTTTCTTCTTTCAGATTTAACAACTTAAGTCTTTGGCAATTTCAACCATTTCTTTAATGTTCATTCCTGATATATCATTCCTGCTTTGAAGCGTAATTGAACGTAAAGAATGGCAACATATTAAATGAAATTAGTTAAAATATTTGTCGGATTTAATACCTAATATATATATATATATATATATATATATATATATATATATATCGTAATTATGTTAAAAAAATATGATTCCATCGCTACACAGTAATTTCCATGTTTCAAAAAACAGAAGCTAAAAACTTTCAATTTATTTATAGAATTAAATTAAAGTACT